>VZTN01022704.1:79064-196248 GCA_013400515.1 Erpornis zantholeuca | reverse complement strand
TTTTTTTTCCTCCTTCTTCCTTTTTTTTTTTTTTTGAGCAGCTCCAGTCTGTGCACAGTTGGCTCCCAGCTGACAGACAGAATGTGGGGTGGGCTTTGTCACCAGAACGCTGGGTACTGCATGCCCAGCTATGCTCGCAATTCCACAGTGCCCAGAAACCTGCTGCTTATGTCAGGGTGCAGCCAGCCTGAACACATAGAAATTGGGTAGCTTGANTTTTTTTTGCCTCTTTCTTCCCTGCAAAGGTTATATAATGAGGGGATTGCTGCTAAAGTAAAAAGGGAAAATGAAGTCTTTGTTAAATGCCTTCACAAAGAAAGAAGGTAAGCGATGAAAGCAGAACACTTTGATGTTTCAGACTGGTGTTTTCTTGTGTACATTTAATATGATGGGCTTAGTGACTCTATAATTAATCAATTCCTGTGATTTCTGTTTCACAATTATTTGATGTTAGACAGTCCATTTAGGCAAGTGGTTATTAAAGCTGGATGTGACTTAATTCCTTTTAGGATTTTCTCTGAAGAATCAAGCAGTTATGAAAATGTTTTTGTTCCCTAAGAAATGCATTTGGAGACACAGAAGGATTTTCCTAGGTGGATTTTGTCAGTGAATGGTGTTGAATTGCCCCTTCAGATGTATGAAGTGCCAGGAATAGAATTCAGAGAGCTGGAGGAAGGATTATGTGGTACTTTTGAGCATGCTTTTAGGGATGATAAATTTAAACTTTTGGGGCATGGAATTAGTTCAGGCGTTTTCATGTCATTTTATATCAAGTGTTTTTTCCCAACCAAGTTTTGCCACAGTTATGCTTGCAGTTCTGAAACGTGGTGAAATATTAGGGAAAAGCAGAGTCCAACAGGGACTAAAGCATGGACATTTGCATTTCAGCATTTTGTGTTGTAGTTCTGGTTTTTAATTGTGAAAATAATATAAATAATGCTGATAAGAAGCAGCTAAAAAAATACCCACCCACTTACAGTTTGCAGATTGCTGGGGAAAAGAAACAGTTGGGTGGAATATTAATCATTTCAGGCACAGAAATGCTTATTTTTAACTCTTTCTATAAAAGATTTGTGTTAGACACACATCAATTGGTGTCATTAGTTGTCCCCTTCCCTGTTTATTTCCTGTAGTAAAGGCTAATTTTGCTCGTAGTTCTCTCCTCAAGAATAGAACATTAATAGCAAAGCAAAAGCTAAACTCTTAAATGGGCTCGTAAAATGCTCCTGAGGTGTGTAAAGGAGGCAGAATTCCTTTCCTCTGGTGCCTGCAGGGGTGGTTTCTCCAGTCTCTTGGTCCAGATGTGCTCTGCAGCTCCCTGTCCGCGCTGTCGCCGTGCCCCAGCACCCTGTCCTTGTCCTGCCTCCCCCTCCCACCAGCAGAGACCCCCCAGCCTCTCCAGAGTCCCCAGAAACATCCCCAAAACGCTGGCAAGATTTCCTTTTCTCAGCCTGTGGCTGGAGGGGCTGGGCAGGCTGCTTTCAGCTTCAGGAGGAATCTAAACCTGAGGCTCAGACCCGATTTTTACTGAATCCCAGGCAAACTTTGGGCACCTGGGGGAAGAACATTAGACCTTCAGGTGGCAAACCCGAGTGTGCCAAACATCCCCTGCATTCAGTTTGTGTGTTTTCTCCTTGACTGAATCGTGCTCTGTTGTACCTGGGAAAGATCCCCATCTTCAGTGAAGTCATTTCTGGAGTCCTATTCCAAATGCCAGAAAGAAAGGAATGCAGAAGTGTCACATCCCTGCCCCACACATCAACCGAAGGGTGTGTGTGTGCCACTTTTGGAGATAAATGCTGGGAGTTTGCTCTAAGTTAGCACTAACTGGGGCTTTCACTGTGACATCTGAAGCCCCAAGGTGCTCTCATGACGCCCTCGGCTGCTTTGAAACCTTAAGGAAATAAGGAATGGGAAAGGACTTGAAATGTCAGAAGAATTACACAGAGTTTCTGCCACTTTCTAGCACAAGCATTGGACTTCTGTGCTTTGTCCCCTTTAACAGCTTTTGAAGGCTACTTCCCTTATTTCAAAGGAAACATGGAAGTGAATTGAAGCCCTTTCTGTGCACGCTGTTCCTGTGTTTGGTTGTTCTGATGTTGTTGAGTTGTTTACTAGAGAAAGTTTCAGCTCACTGGAAAGACGAAGGATGTTACTGTAAAAATATTCAGAATTGTAGTTAATCATAAACTGATTCTGCTGAAAATGGTACAAACCATTCTTTTACTTGCAGTTCCATCTCTATTTTATGCTATAATTATGCTCTCAGTTTTGCACCGAAACCTTAAATTTTGCTTTGTTCTCTCAATTAAAGGCTCTATTTCAAGGCAGGACAGATTGATTCCTATGTATATTCATATTTATGTGAATTTATTTACTTGCACAGTATGACAGACATTCTTATTCTGTTTTTTGTGTGGTTTTGAAGGGTATTGAATGAGTAGACATTTCTAGCTCTTTAAAAATGGCACTTACTGGCACTTTAGACATGTAGGATGATACTTTGTGGGGCTTCTTTCCCAATTTAAATATGATTTTTTTCTTTGAGAATTACAACAGCTCAATGAAGCCCTCAGGATTAATGCCTGGCTGCCTTTTGTTAGTTATGCCACTGTGACTTTTCAGATGTAAACCTGTGCACTTTGGCTCAGGTCCTGTGACCCCTCGAGCTGCACCGAGAGAAATTAATGAGGGCAGTTGCAATAATGGGGGATCAAGGCCAGCATGAGGTTTTGGGGTCAAATCCTTCATGATAGGGCAGGAAATTCCATCACATCTGGTGATAACTGGGTGCTTTTTTATTAGGGACTTTGCCTTCTAAGTTCTTCTTGGGACCTGCTGGAGTGGGAAAAGGAGATCTGGAGAATTGTGGGAGTGCTCCTGTGTGCCAGGAACACGCATGGGGGGCTGGAGCCTAACAAATCTGAGTTCTGTTTGTGCTGCCCTTGCTTTGTTTGGTGCTGTGGCTCTGTCATGAAGCAGTTTCCTGGAGCCTTTGGATACAGTGGTGTTCCCTGTGGGATGGGGCACGTGACAGAGCCAGGGTATTACCCTGGGGTAATATGCTCTATATACAATAGTAATGGATGTGGTAGGAATGCCAGGATTAGAAAGAGGGGAATGCCTGGGGATTGCAGCAGTGTAATAGAGTTCTGCCAGGAGAGGAAGCCGTGTCCTCGATTCTTAACCTGGAAGATGGGGATAAGGTGACTGTTCACAGATTTCAGGTTAGGCCTGAACTTGAGATGGACCAGTTTGGGTGCCAGCTGGGGGATGGAAGCTGCAAGTCCACGCGTCAGGAATTCTGCTGGGCAGCCCTGTTCTGTGCCTTTCTGACTGAATGGCACAGCACAGCAGGAAAATGAACTTTCTGAGCCTCAAACTTGGCAATAATGAGGTGTTTCCCATTTCCTAGAGCACGGTTCAGACTCTTCAGCAGGCTCACGGCAATGGCCTTGCCTCACCATGTATTCAAGCCAGCAAACAGGTTAATGTTGCTGTGTTGTTTTTGATTTAATGATGTTCTAAAGACAGTTTGATCAGCTCTGCTGGCAAGGTGGAGTTTCTGTCTCTGCAGAAGAAACAATGCCATATGTTGCACGTGGTGGTAAACACACATGAATGTGAAATCATCTGAGATCACCCTCCGTGTCTCTCTTTGCACAGTGCCCTTTAGGGAGGCTCCCACCTACTCCAACAGGAGGAGGAGACCTCCCAGCACCTTGGCAGCCCCCCGGATCCTGCTCCGCTCCAACAGCGACAACAACCTGAACATCAACAACCTCCCCGAGTGGTCAGCCTCGTCCTCTGCCTCTTCCCACCGCAGCCTTTCCCCTCACCTGCTCCAACAGATGCAGAATAACCCCAATGGAACTGTAAAAACCGTGGGCAGTTACACTCCGTCCTCCCGGAGCCGCTCGCCCTCCCTCAACAGGCTGGGAGAGGATGCCAAGAGGCAGCAGCACAGGCACATCAGGTGAGTTTTGGCTCTTCCCTAAAGGCACCCTGCTGGCCCCTCTGTGTTATTTGCACTCTCTGGAATGTGTAGCTGTTCCTTCTCAGCACAGTGGAGCATGCCCAGGTGTGAATATTTTAACTGGAAGCACCAAAGTTTCCTCGCAGAGCCCCAGCAGCCAGGCAGACTTTCAAGCTCAGCAGTGACTGAACACAGAGTTGCACATCCAGACCAAGGTGCTGGCTCTGCACGTCTTCCCATAGCTCAAATAAGGACTGTATTTGACAGCAAAACAAACAATTTCTGGGATACCTGGTCTCTTCATGGAACTGTTGGTTGTGCCTGGAAGCTGTGTTGGAGCTGCTCATGGATGGTGGAGCAGAGGCTCTTTAAGTTCTCCCTTCTGTAGGTGTGTGCTGAGCCAAGGAGTGAAATAGAGGGAGTGATGTGATCTAGCAGGCATTCTGGGCAAATATCCTGCAGCTCTGTCCCTCTGGAGAGCAAATCCTGACTAATTAGAGTCATGTAGGTATTGTGAGCCATGGAATAAAGCAGAGGGCTGGGGCTAAGTATTGATTACAGCTGGAGCTGCAGCTTGGAGAAGCCACTGCCCTGGGCTCAGGAACTCCTGTCAAATGTGGAAGACATGGAGCTGCACCAGGACAGGGGCTTTTAGTGCTGCAGAAATGCAGGGAGGCATCAGAGCTGAGCACTGCTGGAGAGGACCAGAGCTCACATGTTTTGGCCAAATGCATTTAACTCACTACTCCTCTAAAAATCAGGCTTTGTCTCTCCTGTTTTCTAATATATATATATATATATATGTATATAAATATCTGCATTTTAGAGTAGAAGAGGACTTGGGCATTGTGAAGAAATGCAGCTGCTGGTTTCTCTTTGCCATTTGTAGGTGTAAGGGATCTTCAGTGGAGTTTTCAAGTCAGTGGAACAGAATGCCATGGAGCTGGCACTGCCTTGGTTACCTTGGCTGTTCCTCTGCTCTCCCTGGCCCTGGGCACCCAAACTGACAGGCACTGTTTGGGATGGAACAATGCTGCTGGACAGGGGAGATCTGCTGTACTGTGAGACAAGGTTGTCTGGAATGCAAGAAGGAGTGAAATTAAAGGGAAGGGAAGGGATACAGATTTCTTATGCCAGTGGTTTTATGCTCATCTTGCTTTTTTGTATGTTAAAATAACGGCAAAAGCCCATTTAGGTGGCATTTCCCCACAGAACTCAGTATCAGCTTAAAATCAGGGCTTCAGCAGAGTGAAGTGGCTGTGAGGTGCCTCTCAGAGAATGATGTTCTCGTGTTCCACTGGATCCTGCTGATGCCACCAGAGAGGGAGGTTCTACCTTAGAGAAGGTGATTATTTTAGCTGAAAGGGATAAAAAGTGCCCTTTCATCAATGTTCATGGGATAACATAGCCCACATTCTAGAAGTATAAACTATCCTTTCAGCTGGGGGTAACAATTAGAACTTTTTTTTTTGACTAAGCAAACATTTACTTGCTTTGACTTTGTTCAACTGCTTTCCTCTTCCCTTTGTGAAAAGTAGCTCACATGATAGTGGAAACCAAATTAATGCCTGAGAGTTTGTGATAGGAAATCTTGGTCTTTCTCTTGGTGCATCAACATCACAGCTACTGAAAGTGCTACCCAGCTGCAGAGTTCCCTCTATGCCACCAAGACTGGTTTCAGAGAAGTCCAGACTATGTGCAAGTACTGAGAAGAGAGCTGGAGGCTCTTTAAATTTAAAGACAACTAAAAGGATTTTGTATCTAATTTTTCCTGCAAATAATGCCATTTCTTGCCACAGGCCCATTTTGCAGTCAGGAATGGCACCTTATATGACACTTTCCTCACAGATTTTGTTTAACTGCATGACCACCTACTTACTGTCAGCTAAATGTGGGAATTGTTGCTGTCTCTGCTTCTTATTTGCAAATAATAACAAACAGTAACAGTCACCACGAAGCTGCTGCTCCCAGAGATGGAAAAGCCCTTTTTGACAGAGCAGGAGGTTGGGTTGTGGAGCAGAAGCAGCCAGAAGGGGCAGGGTGCTGGAGAAGGTCAGACTGTCACGAAGGGTTAATGGGGTTTGTGGGATTTGTGCTGTGGAGAGGTGCTGGAAAGCAATGCTGGAAGGGCTTCATGTGGCCTTTGCAGCCTGAGTGGCTCAGGTGTTTTATCTTCTCATACTGAAAGAGGAGAGATTTAGATTGGATATTGGGAAGAAATTCTTTCCTGAGAGGGTGGCGAAGTGCTTGAACTGATTTCCCAGAGAAGCTGTGGCTGCCCCATTCCTGGAAGTGTCCAAGTCCAGGCTGGAACAACCTGGGACAATGGAAGGTGTCCCTGCCCATGGCAGGGGGTGGCACTGGATGCTCTTAAAGGTCCCTTCCATGCCAAACTGTTCTTGATTCTCATGAGGCTGTTGCTTTCCAGAGCAAAGTGGTTGCAGGGAGGGAGCTGGGAATGCAAGGGAAGGGACAGCCTTCCCTTACCCCACAGAAATCAGTGAATGAGGTGCCAGCACAGCCTCAGTCAGGGCTGAGCTGCCAAGGATGGTCCCCTTCTCCTGGCCGAGAGGGAAACACATCCACACATCTCCTGAAATCTCTGCATCCTCCTCCCGCTCCTTCCTGGCATGGCACTTGCTGGGCTTGGAGCCCACGCTGGGGACAAGCAAGGGAGAGGAAAGATCTCTTTTTAAGAAGTCCTGCACCCCACGTTGCAGCCCTGATTTCCATCAGGGAGCCTGTTGCCTGAGAAGTTCTGCATTCCTTGTGTGGGTTTAATGTGCCATTTCCCTTTTCTCTTTCAGTAAGAGAGAAAATGAATGTATCTTCTGTGCTCACAGTTAAAGTAGATGCTGGGAGATAACACTGGGAATAGCTGCCACCAGACTAGGCAGAAACACAGCTTGATACAAGTGGAAATCAGATGTGTAGCTATAGTTTATAGATCTGGATACTTTTTTTTTTTATGGTGATGACTGTTCCTTCACTTACAAGGAAAAAGGAATGAAGCAAAAGAACTGAAATCTGAACGTCATCTTTTCCAGGCTTTCTTTAAACAACTGTGAGAGTTGGCTGAGGTTTCTGGTGCCAACTCCATCACAGACATGCAACCAGAGCTCCCTTTTAAACTCCTGAGTGTGGCTTACCATGATCAGCACCTCTCCACAGTAATAGAACAGAACAAGGTGAAAGGGGAATGCGATTGCAAATGGTGAAGAAGTTACTGCAGCAAAATGGGACTGTTCCTGATAGGAAAGATCCACTAGGTGTGGGTTTTTACCAGACTTCTTCTCTACCTACTGACTTACTGGCTCCCATTTTGGTAGGAGACTGGTTAAAAATAAAAAAAAAAAAAAGGGGTTAAAACCCAGCAGACCCCAGCCCTTGGATTTCATTTTGCTTGGAGCACTTTGAGATACTTTCTTACAAGAAGGCAAGCAGAGTGTTAGGATGCTAAACCATCCCTAAATCACCCTTCTTCCTTTTGTAGCCCAGCTTTTCCCTGGCAATCTCCATTAATATTATTTCTTCCTGTGAATATTTTCCTTTTCTAGACTGTTTAAGACTGCAAGTTTTTATGCTTTGGGGTTTTTTTAAGTTGACTGCTAGCATACTGCAAGTTTGTTATGATACATCCTCTAGGTTCCCCAAGCTCTTTAATATTTGCCTCTTTTCATGTGTTTTTGACAGTTCACTCATTTCCCCACAGGTTTAATACTGATCTTATGCATTGTTCACCACCTTTCAATAATTTCTTCTTTATACACCATGAGTAGGCTGTGAGTTGGGGGTGACCTGTGGCTTTCCTGGGCACATGCTGGAGTCACTGAGTGAGCTGGTGATTGCCATCCAGAAGAGATGATCATTTGGAAAATGTTAACCACAAGCACTGGGCTTTGTGCAGATCTAAATTTAGCCCCGGGCCTGGGTGTGATGAAGTAACTTGATTATTCAGTCCATTTAGTTAATAATTCAGTGGTCTCACTTGTTCACTCCGGGCTACAAAGATATCCATTCCCAAGAATTGTAAATACAGACGTTTTCAAGTCCCTCTGACAAATTGACATGCTGGGAATGTATGATGGGCATATAAATTTTGAATTTAATTAGGCCTGGGAACGTGCAAGTTTAATTTGTGGAAAAGCTGAAAGCTTTAATGTTGTGTGTTTTCTGTTCTAGGCTGTTATGGTCAGGTGAATATTGATCATGTTTCATATTGAAAGATTTCAACCCTTAAAAGCTCCTGTTTGGTGTTTTTTCTGCAGGGTTAGATGCCTTGCTGGAAGACAGTTTTGTTATTCACTGCTTAATTTAATCCTGCTAATGCGATGGTAAATGATTAACTTTCCCCTTTTGAATAAGCTGTTAATGATTTTTAATTTCAATTTCCAGTGCCGTTTACAGTCCCAGTGCCAACAAGGATACTCTGTCTGCCTTGGATTATCAGGGTCCCAAAAGGAAGCTCTACAGTGCTGTCCCTGGGAGACTTTTTATTGTTGTAAAGCCATATCAACCTCAAGGGGAAGGGGAAATTCACCTGCACAAAGGAGACAGAGTCAAAGGTGAGCACCCATTTCATTTGGAATAAACCTTCTGTCCTGCTAGGTGGGGATTTTATGTTAAAATTCTCTTTTGCAGGGGTGGAAGTAATCTGTATGGTGAAAGTGCTTTCAGCATTTGTTTCTTTGCAGGGCATTTTGCTCCTAGCTCTATTTTGTAATCAATGCATATTTAGCTGCCACTTAACTGACTTCAAGGTGCTGCTACAACTCACAACTGTGTGCAGTAACAGCACCATTGTCTCTTACCCAGAGCACAGAATTTCCTTCTGAAGCCATTCCAGAGGCACCACTCCAGGGCTTTAAGGGGCTGTAGACATGTCAGCTAAAGAGCTCAGGAGGGGAACAGGGGTAAGGTCAGCTCTGCTTCAGGCCCTTTCCCCAAGGAACATTTAATTGGTTAAATAGAAGATGTCCTCCTCATGGGACTTGGGATAAGTAGGGTAGGGAGAGCCTCCTGTAAATATAATTGTGGGGGAAGCATGGTGGAGCTTCTGTTCACTGCTGCACTTCCCTGCTAAGGCCAGGTTTAAATCAAGGCCGAGCTTTGTTACTGCTTTGAAGGCAGTAGATACATCCAGATACAGCTGAAAAAATGGGAGATGGCATTTACAGGACTCACACTCCCGAGAGTGAGGTGTGACACTGTGGTTTTGCACATCCAGGTAAAACAGAATAAAAGAGACTTTGTGTTGGATCCGTACAAATCAAACAACAGTTATGGAAATCAAACAAAAGGGAATAAATTCAGTGTCCTAAATAAAAGTGTTAAGCAGCTGCAAATTTTCTTGCGAAGGGAACTACTTATCTCACAAAGGAAAACTTCAAATACCTCCTCCCTTGAGCCTGCAAACAGTAGTTGGGAAAAAATAGGGAGCCATTAGAAGGTATTTTTGCATTTTTATTTTTGGATCTACTGATTCTGAAATATTTGTGGGTTTGATAACTTCTGTTAAGTCCAGCCTGCAGAAGGGGTAGGACAGAAATCTGAAGGGTGCTGCACTTACAGGTAAAACGTGCAAGGTTAATTTTAAATGCAAGGACGAAGGGAGAAGGTTAAACTCAGAGTCTGTAGGGCTGAAAAGATAATTTTGCAGTTCCTGATCAGGTAGGAAGCAGTGATTATGATCTCATGGTGCACAAGGACTAGGATGAAATTTTGGGGGTACTAAGTAAGAGATCTGGGAGGCGTCGATGGACAAGGATGGGAGTCGCTGTTCTGTGGCAGGTGTTGGACACAGACACCTTCAATTGTCCTGGAGGATTTAAGGCTGCAGAAATATTCTGTTCATTTAGAGGATGTAAACTCAACACCACAGAGAATAAGACAACTCTGGGCAGTTCTGGGAAAAGACAAGACAGAAATTGTATTTCTTGGCAAAAGAGGAAGCACTGTAACAGGTTGCCTGGAATGCTGAATATTTGTGAGGCATTCATTGTCTGGTTTTCATTAGGTTTTGAGACTATTATATGCAAAAATAAGCCCAGGATAAAAGATGTAAATTTCGATGAAGTGTTTAATGCTTATGAAAAATTAATTCAGGAGCCTTTGGTTCTAAGTTATTACGACAGTTGTGGAAAAAATTTCAGGAAGGAATTAGTTAACTTTTCATATTTTCTTACAGTGGTGTAGTCTGTATGTGGGACCAGTGATTTTTTGGGGGGCACTCAAAATGCTGAAATAAAAAAATGGAATTGTGGCTGGGGTTTTTTTCTTTGTGGGGAAAATCTAAGTTTATTGGAAATAATACATTAATTATTACTGTCAGCAAAAGGGGGACGTGCCCATCCCACATCAAATCATCCCTTCAGGGATTATTTTTTCAGCTTCAAGGATCTGATTTGCATGTTGAATTGAAATCTGGCAGAGTTTTTCCAGGTCCATTTGTTTTAAAGCATTTTAGAGAACTTTGCTGCAGCAAAATCTGGCGAGCTTTCTGTACATGTCAGCCTGCTTTTGGAGAGGGTTTGGGAAAAGAACAAGTGTACATAGGGATTGTCAGTGTTACTCCTTAGGATGAAACCTTGTGAAATGTCATTTAAGGCTGTTTGCATGGCAGGGCTGGAACAGCGTGTGACAGGCTCCCAGAGCTAATCAAAGGGAAAACTTCCAGAACAAGATCAAACCCTGTTTGGTGTTACCGTGTCAATGGTTCCTGAGCTGCAGCAAAAAATATGTCAGAATGAACACGGCAAGGTCATGGAGAGAACAAAGAGAGCAGGGGAAAAGACAGTGGTGCTTTAAAGAGGTCTCTGTTGTGTAACAGAATTGAAGGAGCTGCTCAAACTTTTTGTGCCAAAAATCCAGGTCCAATTAAATCTGGATTCCCGTCCCTGTTTCAGTCAAAATGTAATTATTGCTAGAGGATCAGTGTAGAGACAAGACAAGGAGCAGTGGCTTTGAACTGAAAGATGGTAGATTAATACTAAATCTGAGGAAGAAATAATACTTCCCTGGGAGGGTGGGGAGGCCCTGGCACAGGTTGCCCAGAGAAGCTGTGGCTGCCCCATCCCTGGGAGTGTCCCAGGCCAGGCTGGAGGGCACTCGAAGCAAACTGGGATAGTGGAAGGTGTCCCCTCCACTAGGAGAAGGCTGGAACAAGATGATCTTGAAGGAGGCCCCTTCCAACCTAAACTATTCCAGGATTCTGTGATGTTTTAAAAAAAATTACTCCATGTGAGCATGATGGGCTCTCTCTCCATCCTCCAAAAGCACAGGCAGTAGAACTGAGAGTCCTCAGTGCTGTGGGAGTGCCAGAACTGCTGACTATAGGGAGATCCCGCTTTTTTCCCTCTTTCTGAGCAGGAATTCTTGGTACTGGATGTATTTCCTGTCTTTTACAGACTTACTTAGCAAGACCATGGCTCTTTCTGAGCAGGAATTCTTGGTACTGGATGTATTTCCTGTCTTTTACAGACTTACTTAGCAAGACCATGGCCCAGTCAGCACGTGCCTGTCTGGGGTTTAGCACCTTGCTCTGTGCACTGCTTGGAGGAAATGAGAGAATATTAAACCCCATGGAATTGCATTTTTCCTTCACTCTGGCAATACCTTAGCCTCAGTGAGAAATGGAAAGGCTTTGTCTTGGCCCCTCTCCTCTGGCAGCTTGGCTGTTGCTATTGGGGCAGCCACGACACACACAGACTGTGCCTCGGACAAGGTGCAAAAAGCCTTTATTAAACAAAGCAGACTTTTGGATGTTATCATTCATGTTATTAATTATTTGCTACTAAATTACTACAGTAGATTCATTGGCTATTGGTAACTACAATATAATGCCATTAGCTACCTACAGCAAAAGCATTCAGGCACCCAGAAAAAGATCAGGTGCATTTATGTTGCTGTTTTTCTCCTTCTATTGTTTAGGTTTCTTGCTTCTGTTCATACTATATTTACATGGGTAAAAATGAATTGTTTTTCTTCTCCTGGGCTTTTCTCACAGCCCTTCTCCAGCCAGAGTAACAGGCCTGAGCCATGATTTTACAAAGGCAGCAAGGCCTTCATTTTATAAAGTTTTACCTATATGCAATACTTGGTGACTGCACTGTTCTGTGTAAGACACTGATCCCCAGGTCCTGGCTCTTGGATTGCTTTGGGGAACTCAAACGTGGCTTGGCACTGACTGTGGGATTGTGCCCTGTGGGCAGCCTGACCCCGGGGAGATGTCATCACGAGTACATCCCATGAGACTAATCACAGCAAAGATGTAGCAAGGCATTTATTGCAGGGATAAAAACCCAGAGCAACATATTAGAGAAAGGGATTACTTGGGAAATGTTTTTATGGATTTTCTTTTTTAACTTGGCAGAATTAGAAGGGTCACGGAGAGGGATGGATTCCTAAACTCTTGATGAAAAGTGTTTTCATCAGATGGAGATGAAGCAGGGTTTTTTTTCTTTCTAAAACTGCTAGAAGTGCATGAGTGACAATAGTTCACAGTGTGTGATACAGGGAAGCTGCTCAGAGAAATCTGTGAATGGGCAAGGTTCAAAGAAAATGTAAACTAAACAAAATGGTCTTGTTTTAATAGGATATTACGTAGCCTGTACAAAAATACCTGCTGTATTTTTAGTTGTTAGTCATACACACTGACATCATTTGTGTGTCTGCCACTCATGAGAGAAGGGCCATGGCTGCTGTAAAAATAAATCTGATATCTGTGTTTATACCAGAATTGCCCTAATCTTATGTTTTCACATAAATGAAGGAGAGCTAGTTTGATTCCTCACTGAAACACTTCTAACATATTTCGTTCTTTCTTCCTTCTGTATCTGAAAGTCCATAGCAATAAATCTGCCACAATCCAAATGCACACAAACATGTATAAAATTTCTGTAAAATGAATGTAAATCAGCTTTTGTCTTCCTAAATTGAATTCTTGCACTGGAAATCAAGTGGTCTCTTTGGTAGCAAAACTCAGAGAATGCGAATTTTAATCTTCTGGTTTCGTTTCATTCTTGGAGTCAGAATTCACATGGATTTTATATAAACAAAAACTAATATTTTTGTAACTGTCTCTCTCAGGAATTCCTTTCTTGGTAGAAGAGAATTTTGTTAGACTTCTCAATTGACCAGTGGAATTGGAGAGGAGGCAATCTCACTATCCAATCCTCAGGGTTTTCAGAAGATGTATAAAAAGCAGTCCAGAAAGTAAAACTTCTTTCTTTTCCGTGTTCACATTCGCTGTGTGTATGTGTGTTCATTTTGTATTCTCTAGCAACAATGCAATGCTCCAAAGTTCTTGGTGAGCGAAGAATTAACAGTTTTCTTGGCCATGAAGATAAAGCAGTAGATAAGGGTCTGAGTTCCAGGTACAGACAGGCTCTGGTCACTTGGAAACTAAACAATCAGAATTGTTTTCAGAATCTGGGTTATATAAAACACACATGAACTATCCTTCACTAATCTAGATTCAAATACTTGGAGAGCTTTTGAAGTCTCATCCTGCTCACAGCTTTGTTTTTCATGGTGTTCCCAGATCCTTCTTTTTTCCAGGCTGGCCCCCTTCAACTCTCTAAGCCTTTTCTAGTGCTCAGTGTCTGGAAAAACAGGGAGTTATTCCAGTATCTCAAATACACTCCAATAGACTTTCCACGAGCCTTCTGAGATGCCTCTGGTGCAGGCACAGTCTGCACATCAGGGAAGGGTTGTGGTAAACCCAAATGTGGCTCTCAGCTCCATTCCTCGGGGTCAGAGGAGCAGGAGTAACTCAGTAGCAGCAGCTCCAGCATCTGTTCTGGGCAGGAAGTCAGCAGTTCTGTGCATCAGAAATACTGACCCTTGTGACTCTGCTTTTATTTCAGCCTGGTCTCAGCCAGCAGGGCAATCCAAATATATCACTGGCATTTTCATTCCTTCTGAAACCCACTTGTAAGTCATTTTGAAAAGGAAAGATTATTAAACCCCTGCTGTGCTCGAAGATATTTCCAACAGACAGTGCTTGTAGGCAGGAGGAAAGTTGGTCTCCTGGGCTTTTGCACTTGTTAGATTAGTAAACAAAATACTGGGAAGGGAAGAGCCTCAGGAAGGCTGTTTTGTTTCTTCAAGAGCATTTTATACCTCATGTGGGTGGTGGGACAGCAAAATTTAACCTAAGAGGTTTGCAAGGCACTGTTTATCTGCTCTTTCACAGGCAGAGTGAAATGAATGTGAAATGGTATATTAATCTTACCCAGGTTCACTGGTCTGTTTTCCTCCTTTCTGTGTCCTGACTTGATGGGTTTGATTTCAGTTCTTAACATGATAAATTATGGCTCATCACAGCTCCTAGGCTAACTCATTCCTTCAAGTTCCTTGTGCCTGAAGAGCAGAACAGTGGTGCTATCAAAGTGTTGCCACAAGGACCCAGCAGGAGAGCTCCCTTTGCTCTCAGAGGCTGTGGGAAGGGATCAGGATGTAAAAGCATCCCCAAATCCCTGCTGCCATCTTGCTTGGCTACTTCAACACATCCTTTCTTGGGTAGTCAGTAGATGGCCTGGAATATTCAGGGACAGGGAGCTCCAGGAACTGGAGAGGAGCTGTGAGTGCACCAGCGTGGTGCAACACAACACTACAGGCTCTGCACTAGGTTGGCTTGAGGCCTCTTCTCCATTCATTCTCTCTGAGTTCCCCTGATTTCAAGTTTGGGCATCACTGTGGAGAAGAGCAAACCTGACTCTGTCTGCACCTTCCTGAACTGAGCTGGGATCAGCAGGTGGATTTTTGCAATGTTTGATTTCTGACCAAAAACCCAAATCGGTGCAGATTTATTTCTCACACTGTTTTCACCCTCTCAAAACTATTTCACAGACACCTAAATAACAGGGAAAGGGTGATCTTCATAGAAACTTTATGGCAAAGATAAAAAAGGGGAAAAAGCTCCCACAGAGGGCCAAATGTTGAACAGCACAGCTCACTCAGTTCTATTTCAACTGAGCCATATTTCCTCAGATTTAGAGGATTACGTGCAGCTTATTGTATTTGTAGGTTTGACGTAGGGAGTGGTTGCTCTGTTAGTAGCCCCAGTCATGTTCTCACCCCGAGGCTCTTTTCCTGAAGTGCTTGTTTGCACTGTTTCTTTCCTGCAAAAGCAGAGGTGAGAAGAGGTGAGGAGGTGTTTTAAGTCAGATTTCTGTGTTATCTCCCTAATTTGGTGAACTGCCACAGCCCAAGTTGGGAAAGAAGTGCTCCATTTCCTTCTCCACCACGAGAAGTGTCTGCAGGGCCCCAGTCCAGTCTGGCTGCTCAGGTCAATTAGGCAGAATCAGGAACTACAGATACACGTAGATTAACTTTTCTATGTTTCCAACCCTGCCCTGCCCAGTGTCACTCTGCAGTTCCCTGGAGCTCGTTCAGTGCTGTTCTCTCATGCTCACACACACACAACAAAGCCTCTCCAGCTCTCCAAGGACACCCAGACCCTCCTAGGCCCAACAACTGCAAACCACAATCTTGGGGACAGGGGGGCAAGCTTGGGCAAATTCCATCCTTGCCTGGCTTCTGCTTGGGGAATTGATGCTGAGATCCAAGTGGGAAGAACTCGGGAGCTGTCCTTGTCCATGTTGGGATGCACTGAGGCAGGAGCCTCTGGAGCCCAGAGTGTACCTCTGAAGGCCTTTCCAATCAATCCCTCCTTGATTCCTTTATTCCTGTCTGCTCTCTGTTTCTAGGGAGCCATTTAAGGCATCACAGATTCACGAGGCTTCCCTTGCAGGCTGTTGGTGGAGGGCACAGGAACATTTCCTGGGTGGCATGTGGTGCAGTCACTCGTGTGCGTTCTGGGAGCCTCCCCGTGCCAGCAGCAGGGTGAGGGGCACTCATTTCCTCCCCACTCCTGCTGCACTGACCTCAGGTTCTGTCAGGCTCTCTTGGTGACGTCTTTGGGAGGCAGAAGCAGCCTGCCCATAAGGCAGAACAGCCAGATCCTGCTCAGCATCCCTCACAGGGAGGGAGGGATTGCTGGCAGGAGCCAGGAGGGACAGAGAAAGAGTCAGAAAAACCCTTCTCTCCAACAGAGAGCAAGATTCAGTTGTAACTCATGCTGACCTTCATTTATGTGGTGTGTAAAGTTTGTTTTCATCAAAAAATCGTGGAATCATAGGATGTTTTTAGGGTCGGGATAGATCTTAAGGATCATCCAGTCCCCCAATCCCTGGCTTTGAACACACCTAGGGATGAAACACCACAGCCTCCAAGAAGTACTCCTGCATAGATTGTCTGTCATTTGGAAGCTCTCTTGCCAAAGACAAATAATTCTGAAAATTTACATCAGACAACAAACATTTCAGCAATTGAAAAGCCTTAATTCTAATATTAATTATTTCTGAGGGAAAGAAGTTAGGTTTCTACCAACTAGAAATTAAAAATCGACTGTATTTCAAAGAAGAAAATCTGGAATATTTTTACCTCAGGACACAAACCCAGGGTTCTTACATCAGCACAGGCTGGTTCAGCTGCTAGATTTTTTTTTTCAATGGATTTCCAACTTTATACTTTACTGTCATTCTGTTGATTTTTTTTTTTTTTCCCTGCTGGTTGCAGAAATGTTCTCTTTTCCCCCAGAACATGGTCTCTCATTCCCAAGCCATATGATTATTTATTTTCCCAATAAAGAAGAATGCAGTTTATCTGAGCACTAAAAATGGATTTAGATATTACAAAGGCATTTTAGGTACAGCTGTAAAGACATTGGCCTGAACTTGGCTTTAAATTTCCTTGACTTTTTTGCAAATAAGGCTGCCTGGAATAATTCACTCCTGGGCATTTCAATATCACAAGGAATTTATAGATAGGAGTCACCATAATTTGTTGGGAAATAATACTTTCATTCCATGTTGGGGCATGGAGGGAGCTTTAATGTGGAAGGATACAAATTCCATGTTCTTTTGATTAAAATGATTTTTATGGTATATTGAGTTATTAATCTGTTTGAGATTAGTATGTTATGTTAGTATCAATGACAATATACACATTGCCAGTAGATTGAAATTTGCAAGATCCAAAGCACTCTGTGCTCTATCCTATAATTTTATAATGGGTAATATTGTAAGATATTTGGTATATATAATTTTCTGTCAGAATCTAGCTGATTTTAAGTTTAATGCTTTGAAGATATTAAAATACAAGCTCCTGATTGGCACCTGCCCATCCATGTTTTCCCTTTACCCTGCTGTTTGGTGCTTATCCCATTTTGCTTTGCAGTTTTGTTCATATATTTGGACACAACTCTTCTTTTAAACCACACTTTTGTTGTGAAAAGATGTCCCAGGATTCCTGATGCTACCAGAACCTTTATTTCACTCCTACAACATCAGCTTCTTTTTGTCATTCAGGTTGTGTATGAAGAGCTTCTGACCTGCTCTTGCCATAGCAACCACACCTTTTGTTTTTACCTAAAGAAAAGGGAAAACCACTGGAAATTAGAAAGCCTTATTATTAATTTGGGGGGAGTTATCCTTTGATTTCCCATTTTTTTGTCCTTCAGCAGGGAAAATGCTGATTAGAAAATCCCTTGGTGGTAACAAATTATCTGTTACAATGAGTCTCTTCCACAGTACTGGGAGAGGAAAGATAGAAATTAAGGCCTCATTCTAAAAAAAAGCATTCATGGGTACAATAGGTCAATTACGTTTTTTCATTTCTCCTTTAAGTTCCCCACATTGGGGTGAGTGAAGTGTTGCCAGTTTTTATAGATCTACAGAATTATCATGGCCTTTTCTTGCAGCAGAATTCCCTACTAATGGCACCATTAATGGAGGTGGATGGGGATCATTTCAAGGTTTTAGGGGGTGCAGAGCCACCTCGAGCTCAATTGGAATATGAGCTTGTCCCCCATCTCCCCAACGATTTGGCTGTCTCTGCACATCAGCTGCACCCAGGGCTGTCCCTCACTTGCCTCTTGTGCCATCTCTGTGCCCCTTGCAGCTCCTGCAGGCTTTTCCTTCTTTTCCTGGCTCCCAGTGTGGTGTTTTTCCCGGGATGCTGAAGGCTGCCTGCGTTCCAGCAGCACTCATTTCACCCTTCCACCTCTTTGCCATGCATGTTATGTCTTCAGGCAGGACTACATGTGTTTTTCCTTTGCTCTGGCTGTTAGTGATGGCTGATAGTCAATAATCTATGGAATAATGGGCTAAAGTGGGTCTGGTTCTGCTCTGTAGGAATCCCTTTTCGCCCTGTGCTCACAGACAGACTTCCAAGGCGAATTTCTTTTCCCAAAAGTGTTGATTTGCATCAGCTGCTGTTGCCACAAACACATGAAATCCAAATGCCCAACTTCCTCCTTGCAGTGCCTCTCTCTTTCTAGAGCTGGCAATACCCATGCAATTTGGAGTGTCAAAACAGCAGATTTGACAGATTAATAAAACACCAAATTAGGGAAGTCTGTCTCAATCTCTAAGTAGTTTTTGTTCTGAGTGTCTTGCCAGTTTGTGGAGTGAAATCAGGACTGAGATTCAGTGCTGAAAACTCCCCTCAAATAATAAAAAAAAAGCAGCTAATTACTGGCAATAGGAATCTTTCACTGTCTCACATTTGGAAATTTCTTTTGGCTGGAGTCCACTCTCTTTTATGACTGAAGCTGAACCATTGTACAGTAGGATTCTACAATAATTCTAATATATAGAGAGGTTATTAAGTTTTCCTAGTTCCTTATCTCATATCTAAGAAATACATTTTTGTGTGAGCAGAGGTTACATTGTTAAAAACTTAATGGAAGTTGCTGGATTCCACATTTATATTGGATGGATGATCAGAGAATATTTTATGTAACACTGAATTATCAGATGGACAATGTGTGTTAGTTAATGTGTACAGGCATTAAACGTTTTCAACATCACCTGGAATATTTTTCCATTAATTATGCCCCATGTTTATTTTTTTTTTAAAAGACATGCTGACATTTTTTAATTCAGCTCAATTTTCAATGTAGAGTTGTTGGTGTCATCCAAGATCAGTATCCCATAACTCCCTGAGTTTATAGGAGTTATGGGTTATAGGTTCCCTCATACCTGTCAGAAAGGTGCTTGATAAATTGTGCATTTGGGGCCCATCCAAGTGTAGGATTTTTCCTTAATGGATGTTTCCTGGGACTTAATATGTACTTCTTACTGGCAGTGGTGCAGCACATGGAATCTGTCTCTTGGAATAAACTACATTTAAAGGCTTACAACTGCCATATTTATAAACATTTGGCTGTCAAATGTCTCTGTTAATAGATGGTCACACTCTGTAAGTGACACCACAAACAGCTTAGGGTTGCATTAATAAAACCCTGGTAAACATGTACTTTCAAATGCAGTTTTGCAGATTCTGGTGTCTCAAACCAGACTTCTTTTGTATTACCAAGATTTTAAATTTTTTTTACATTTTTTTTGGGCTGTGATTGATTTGATCTCCATCCTGCTGTGTAATAGTGCAAATCAAGTTCAGCTTCAGTGCCCCTGAGTCTCGGCAGCTCCACTGATCCCAAGTTCAGTTGCAGCCAGGCAGGGACCAGGGTTTTAAAGCCTGCAAGGTTTTAACAGCATCAAAAATGCTGGTGTTGGAGACCTTCAAAGCAGCTCTGAGCACGTTAATGTCCCTCCTGCACTGAAATACCCAGCAGAGACATTATCCCAGGCCTTGGAATCCCTTAGCAGAGAGATGGATTTGGGCTAATTAGCCTCGATTTTCAGCAGGGGCAGAGGGGCTGAGCTTGGCACTCAGCAGATGGAGCTGGGCTGGTGTGGGGAAGCTCAGAGCTCCCCACCCAGCAGGGTTTGGTACAGGTGTGTCTGAGCCACATTCCCCACCAGCCTGGCTTTGTTAATAATACCCCCTTTGTTTCAATATTAATGTACAGTATCTTTCTAACAGTACATTTATGTTTTTCTAATATATGGTAAACTTACAGTGGTTTGTAGGAACTTCTATAATATTAATTTAAACACCAGAGCAAGTGTTTAGGATCCTTCCATCACCATAATTCACCTCCAGTTGCTTACTAATAAAATTGTTGCTCTGCAGGCTTTTGTCACAATCCTTGCTTAGTCCTAGAATTAATATCAAGATAATTAGAACTGCCAGATAAAAGGCTTTTCTCCTATTGGCAAATCACTCTCCTCCGTATTGTCATTTTCTTCTATAGAGAGAAAATTCATTGAAATGTTTCA
Organism: Erpornis zantholeuca; assembly: GCA_013400515.1. Taxonomy (NCBI): domain Eukaryota; kingdom Metazoa; phylum Chordata; class Aves; order Passeriformes; family Timaliidae; genus Erpornis; species Erpornis zantholeuca. The sequence continues at coordinate 176,082 of VZTN01022704.1, read as the reverse complement.
TAAGGCATCTCCATTGTCTATCTCACCTATGGGAGGTTCAAGTGTTTGCTTGTGTATTCAAACCCTTAAATCATATTACTCAACCTGCGTTGCAAATCCCTGGAGCTACCCACTAAGTCAAATAACATGTTTCCTTAGGAGGCAGGAAAAGCAGGAGATATCAAAATATGTATTATTAAAATCCATTTCAGTGTGGGTGCAGTTTTACCATGGGCTCAGCACTTCATTTGAGCAGACAAGACAGTGGTTTTTGGGTTGTGGCATTACCATGTATTTATCCTCGATTAAACCAGCAGTGAGAACACTGAAAATGGAAACAATTGTGTGGTAAAAAAAGCTTTGGGGGAAGGTTACAAAGACTGAGCAGGAAGGGTCCTGCTTAAAGAAGACTCTGTGCCCATTTTGGGGGTACCAGCATTCTAGTTCTTGCACAATTCTTGCTTTTTTTTCAGTTCTTACTGAATGTGTAATGCAATGATTTGTGTTTCTGTGAGGAGGCAAAGTGTAACTCTGCCTGTGTGTCCCTGTTTAGTTCTGAGCATCGGAGAAGGTGGATTCTGGGAAGGCAGCACCCGGGGACACATTGGCTGGTTTCCTGCAGAGTGCGTGGAGGAGGTGCAGTGCAAGCCAAGTGACAGCAAACCAGGTAATCACATCAGGCTCCTGTTGAACCCTAACGTGACAAATGCCACGTGTCTGTCCCAGCACAGACAGCAGGGCCTTTGTGCACTGCTAGAAATGGCAGAATTGGATAAGGCTGAGCTGCTGAATTAAAAGGTACAGGTGGGTTTATTGACTGGGTTTTACTGTCCAAGCAAACAGACTTTCTCCTGAGGAGCTGTGCTGGGAGGGACCAAAGCTTTTACACAGAGCTGCATGCAGATATTTTGTATTATGGATTGTTGTATTATTACATTACAACAATCCATTGTATTATGGATTATGTTGTGTTTTATTTTCTAAAGAGGGGGAGAATATCTGATGAGACAGTTAAATAAGGGAGGAAAAACTGGGCAGTCATCTCCCAAGGTGAGGGAGTCATACAGTGCATTTAGCCCTGAATGTTAGAGTTAACCTCCTCCTGAATGTTAGAGGAGGCATCCTTTAGTGGCATGTCCCATACCCATCCTTACTGCTGACAAAGGAAACAGAATCCTCCTTTTTCAGACACCTGTATTGCCACAAGTGACTTTAAGCAAGGAGCCTTTATAGTCCTGGTATAATAAAAGAAAAAGAAATCTACATTAAAGCAGGTTATTTTAAGAATTACCTACCATCTCATCATTTCTCTGCTTTTAAGAATTAAGGTGTGAGGACATCCTCTCTAATTAAAAGCTCATTATAAATGAGCTCCGAGAATATAATTAATGTTCTCCAGGAGTGTGTGCAGTTTTAAATCAGCTATTGATGTGTTTTTAGATCTCTGTTGTATTGATTAAGAACTTCTGGCACTGCACAGATGATACACTAAAATTTATGCATTTTATCATTCATTTACAGATGTTTTTCTTTTATGCATGTCATTATAAATTACAAGGTGTACTTTTCTTTTTTTATTTTTTTTTCCTGTGTGGAGAGGTTGTCCTTCCTTTTCTATTTCCCTTTTGAGAGGGGAAAAGAGGAGGAGGCAAAACCAGATCTAATATTTTAATATTTGGAGAGAATGGATCCAGGCTCTGAGAACAGAGGGAGCAGTTATACAGCTCTTCAAAGGGCTCAAGAACAAATTAGAATTTAGAGATAGAGCTGTATTAAACAAGAGGAAGATTGAGGCTGGAAGTGCCCAGCAGAGGAACAGCACCTCTTCTTTAAATCTGAGCTGTCTCCAAATCTGAACAAAATTCTGAGGAGGGCATTATGTGAAGTTCTAAGATAAGAAAGAAGTTTTGCATCTTTTTAGTGATTTTGAAGAGAAAGTGACCCAACCTGTTTGTCACAAATCCTGGAAGACTACCTTGAGAATTACTTCAGGAGGTAAATTCAGTATGTGACATGATTGCCTTAATAGATGATGATTGTTTTTGGGCAAGGATTTCTTTGATCATTCCAAGGAACACAAAAATTAAGAAAAAGAATTGTCACAAGAGTAACAAAAGGATTACCAAAGCTGGAAGCAATAAAAAAAATATGAACAGAAGCATGTTAACAAATTTCCTGACATGAAATCATGAAAACTTCTGCCATGTGTCTGGCAAAGCACCAGACATTTACTGCAATTTATAGCTATTGCTGCTTTCCCATTGTTTTCCTGTTTGCTTATGGCACAGTGGGACTAATAATGTTAACACAGCTTAAGGCTTTAAATATGCCATTCTTCTACTCTAAAAAGGATGAAAATGTAATTAAATGGGAACAAAAGGGACACATTTTCTCTGGCAGTGAACTTGTGCACTCCCATATTTTGCTGGGCTCTCAAAAAATGCCCTGCACCCAGAATGAGGTTCAGTGCCTTCAGTGTAATGTGATAGAGGCTGGAGCTGGGAGGAATGAAATCTATGGAATGCACAGTATGTGCCATATTATTATTGAAATATGGCATGGAGTGAAAGCAGCTGATCACGGAATTGCTCTGTGCATTCCCTCTGCATAGGAAACAATGGCAATGAAAGGGGAAAGCTTTATAAGCAAAAATCAACCAGTATTCCCTCGGAGTACAAATGCAGAAGTAATTTAGAAAAATGTGTTAGGCATGGTGAAATGATTAGGAATTAAATTAGGTCTGCTGGGATTGCTGAAAGAACATCAGCTGAGAAACATCACAAACTTGTGCCACTTGCAAGAATTTGCATCGTGGTCTTTGCAAAGCAGCAGAACTTCTTATGATAATGATTTGGAAAGTAGATCATTTCAATGTGGAGGAAATGAAGCTCAGACTCAGCCTTTTCCACACCAGCACCACAGCAACAGTTCTCTCCCTTCAATGAGATTTAGGAACATTTCATCCAGCAGCTTCCCTTTGCTATTAAGTTGGAACAGTTGTGTTTAATGGAGGCTTGTCATTTGCAGGCCGTGAGTGAAGGGTAGAGGAATAGTTCTTGGAAAAAACAAACCCCAATTAAACACTCCAGGCCCAGTAAAACTGCTGGGCAGGTGTTTCATGTCAGGGTGATGTATAATCTCCCTTCTAAGGAAAGTTCAATTTTTAGGGGATTTTATTGCCATCCCAACTGTTCTCTAGAAGTGGGCAGGATGGAACAGCACCTGGTTCCTATGGTCTCTTCAAAGATGTCCTGCCAGCTTGGCAGGTTCTGTTTTCCAAAAAAAAATCATATTGACTAGCATTAGTTCTACAACCCTTCTTTAATCTTCAATTAATTGTGATTTGTAGGAATTGCTCCATTGTTTTGCTAGCGTTGATGCCAGGCCTGTGGGCTCCTAATGATCCAGGTTATTTGTCCTTTAATAGCACCAGCACAGGACCTGCTGCTTTCCAGTCTAAAGAAGTTCCCTTGACATTTTGAGATCCAATGGAAAAAAGAACAGCAACAAAGAAAATCATGATTGTGGCTTGCTAAATTCTTCTCCCTGCTTGAAAAAAAAAATACCTTGCACACAGAACCTCTGTGCTGCCTCGTTTTAAAAAGTGTAGCCTTTGTAGCCAGTTTTTAACATTCTCCAGAATTATTCTGAGAGTGGAAGTATTCCCTCAGATGAAGTTGCCACCCTGTTTTTATCAACATCATCTTGCCTTTTCCCTGCTCAAACACAGAATACAAATGTCACATATTTACTCTTTCTGCATCAACAGTTTTCTTGTGTTATTCAGTAATGAGCCAATTCCATTCTGAAATGTCTTTGTATTCTGAAATATGTAAAAATTTTTTTTTTTGCTAAAATGTTCTGAATTGAAAAAAAAGTTTCTCCTGCTTAAATTGAGATGTTTCTGTTTGCTTTTCTTCCATTATAAGCTATTACTTGAACTTGAGGGACTTACTACAAAAATGCTTTCTATTACACTTGTGACTTTATGCTCCACATCCTTCAGAATTCAGAGCTATCCGATTGCCCAAAACTGAGGTGAAGTATTCATTTTCAGGCTGGAAGTTATCTTTAACTACATTCCAACTTTATCATTTATTATTCCTCCCTCCCTAATGTGCCTGGAGAACTCCTAGATTTTTAAATTATACTGAAATGAAGGCAGACTCAGCATGTCTGAGAGATTCTTGCTGTCTTTCAACTCTTGCCTTCCTCAGTGCACCTTTCCTTGAGTTCCAGCCTCATTTTTAATATTGTCTTAGGACGAGTTTTCATTCCACAGCGTCCTTTGTGCCTTTTTCTCTCCTGTGGCCTTGGCATCCACCTTATTAGTAGCTGTAGGAGTTTTTTTCAGGCTAGATCTGATGCTGCCATGTGGCTGCAGTGACCATTAGCAGCTCTCAAGGGCTCGTTTTTCCAGGAACGAATCCCATTTGTGCTGGGGGCTGTGGCACGCACGGGAGGCAGCACTCGCAGGGCACATTCCTGGCCCCACGCTACCCACGGAGCTGTGCCCGTGCTGACCTCTGGTGTCACCAGTGCTCCCAGCACACTCTGCCAGGCTTCCAAAGTGGCATTTCCCTTCCAAAGTGTCACAGAGACACTGTTTGGGTCGGGAAGGATCGCCGAATGCAGCCTTTGATCGCCGCCCTGTCAGCCCCGTCCTGTCCTTCCCTGAGCACAGTGCCTGTGCTTTTGTTTGCTATCCCTTATTCATGAGTTTCCAGCAACTTGCAAATGTAGTGACAGATTATCCAGGAAGAGCAGAGTTCCCCTGCAGGTTCTTTTTCACCTGTGTGACCATACCCAGGTGTTAAAAGCAGAAACTCCGGCAATCCTTACCCAGCATTCCCTCCCGATCCCAGAAGTTACCAAACAAGTCCGAGCTGTGTTAATAAAACACATCCTTTTGCTGTTTCTGAAGCACAGAATTCTCTGCTTTCCACATTCTTACTTTTTAACGCCCTGTGCATTCAGGAAAACCAGATTTGTTCCTCATTTCCACCACCCCTTTTTTATAATTAGCACAACACCTTCCCAGGCAATCGAGCCAGCTGGGCTGCTAGAAAATGGATTTCCTGCAAGAAGGAAATGTGCTTTACTGTGGATGGAGGTGCTGACATCTGTACTGGCCCTGCAGAAGGACAGGAGTCTTGGTTTCCCATATTTGCTGTCTGGACATAATAGATACACATATGTAAATCTAGTGCCTAATCCCATATAACTGATTCCATGATTCTGTGTTAAACACAGCAGTGGAGGGGGAAAAAACAGAAAACAAAACCCCTTTTCATCCAGCCTTAATGAGCCACCTTTTATAAATGACCCAGATTAGCAAAATCCTTTTTAACAAATTATTCCTGACTTGTTGTAATCAGTTCTGGCTGATTTTTAACTAGAAAGGCAACTGAAGAACAGATAGAAATTTTGTGGTGGTTATTAGAACTCTGAAAAATTCTATGCACAAATAACTTTGGAAACCACTAGAAGGAGAAGGGTTTCAATGAGACAGAAGAGATTCTATCTCACTAAATGAGCACCTCCAGGGTTTTGATAATAAATTTTGATACATATTTCTTCCACACGATTTCACCTTGAGCAGAAGGTACCTGTGTATCTGGGACAGAATTATTGTGCAACTTAAACTGTTTGGCCTGAGCAGCAGCAGTTAAGGACAAAACATTGCTGCAGCTGGAAGGACTAAATGCAGAAAGTATAAAAGAAATTGATGTATGTGAGGGAAAGATATTTTTGTTGGGAAAGTTAATCACAAACATTGTCATGGCAGTGGTGTAAGGAGCTGAGAAGTTTGGAGAGCTTGGAAGTGTGTTCTGACTCAACAGTGCAGGCTGGACTCAATATGGCCAAGAGAATATAAACCCAAATTAAAATCAAATTAAAAGGGCAAGATTGCCTCACACGTAGCTGGAAAAGTGTGCTATGAAGCAGATACAAAGTCAGCCATTCCAAATGGGTTGAAAGCTTGAGATATGACTATTACAGCTTCATAATATTAAATCTTTGTAATGCCAGCGTCCTGAACGTGGGATCCCATGGAAACCCTGGTACCCTGACAGCTCAGACACTGTTCAGCCAGTCCCCCTGCCTTGAAGGGTGTTGTCCAAAGCTCTGACCTCTGAAATACTCTTTCCTGCCTTGCTTCTGGGTTTTGCACAACCAGCCACCTGGCTCACGGGATTCTGAACAGTTTCATCTTCTGAGGAGTGATTTTCTGTCATGTAATGTTTCCCATGGACAAATCTGGCATTAAAAAAATGGGAATGGATGACAGAACTCAACACAGCCATCATCCACAAAGATATTCTGTGTCTGATTTATGCTTTAGAAAGATCAGGAATATGCCATATACCATATTTTTGCTTAAACTGCATTCTCTTCCATCAATCAGTGGGAAAACTATACTGGAACTACAACAAAAAAAAAAATCAATGCAAAGAACTGGATGTAAGGTGCTGGCAAGCCAGCCCACCAAGCCCAGCTGACACAGGAGCTTGGTGCAGTAATAATCAACTCATTCTGACACTTTTTCTTTTTTTCTTGACACTTTTTTTGTCTCAAGTGATGGAAATTCAAAGAATGAACCTCAGCAAGTTTCTGCACTTTAGCTTTGCTGAGCGAGGCATTTGTGTTCCCAGTGATGATAAAGAGCAGTTTGGGAAAAGGCTCTGAAATGAAGGATCACTCAATAATAATGGGAATTGGGAGGCAGAGGTAACTGGAGAGCTGTTTCTATCTGCAGGCTGCTGATGGGAAGGAGTCCTCTGCTTCCCACACCACCTGCAGGGTGTCCTCTCAGGCCAAAGGTGCCTTGAAAGGTCTTTCCTTCTTTCATTCTTGATCTTCTGAGCAAGATACAATAGAGATTTCTTGCTCTAATAGGAATATTTCTTAGGAATCCTTGGGAAGATTGAGTCTACCAACCCCTTTCTCAAATAATGATAGGGGTCCTGTTTGAAAGAAGAGTAGAATAAAAGATTCCATGGGAATAATTCCATCATTTTTCCAGGTTTTGAGGACAGCATAAAGCCACAACATCAAAAAATTATTCAAATTTAAAACAAGCCCATGAGTAGAGCTTGTAGAGAACGTAAGCCTGTCTGCATGCTTATCTCTGAATACGTAATTTTTAATTCATAATATTTTACTGTCTGGGCTGCTCAGCTGACATGTACTTCATCCCTCTCACTCCCATTTCCGTGCCTGCTAAGAGCCACTTAGGAATAACTCTAATCAGCTTGAAAGGAGCGGCACAACTCTTGGAAGCATTGGAATAGGCTAAAAATAAATTGCCCAGCCATATGAAATGAGAGTTACGTGGTGGGAAACTCAACGTTCCCAGTGCATCTGGGATTGCTGCTGTGTGAAATCAGACATGCAGGTGTGGAGTTTTTTCCTCTTCTGATTCTTTCTGCATTTTTTTTTCCCCCACAAGAAATTGCCTTGTCACACCATAGAGGATCAAAGAAGTGCAAACTCTGAGGGGTGTCTCAAGAAAGGAGTTACCATGATGGTTTATTCCCTTTACTTCCAGTGATGCATTCCCATTTTCTGTTCCAAATCACAGCCCATGGAGTATTTTCAAGTCTGAGATCAGATAGAGACATCAGAGGTGTCTAATGTTACAAATTACTGTAGAAGCACTGAAAAGTTGAAGTTCTGAAGTGAATGATTTATGAAGTGATAGAGCCTCCTGGGGAATTTAAGCCCAATTATTGGTTTAAGAGAGAATACTTCAGCTTGTGGCAGAATTTGAGCAGCCCTGTTCTGCAGTGTGCTAAAAAACCTAGGAGTAATACCTAATTTTTTGATTCCCAGTTGTCCCAGTTATACACATATAACATGATATTTTCAGCCCATAAAAACCTGTTTCGAGTTACTTGAATTTTAACAAATCTGGCAGATCTTAACGACTGTTAGTAGACAAAAATCCATAGCTTTCACCTCCTAGAATTCTGGAGCATTTCAGATTTCATACAGAATATATCTTTTAATGCTAACATCTCTGTACTATTTGTTTTTGTTTTGTTTTTAATTAGAGATACTTTTAAATATCTTGTTAACCTGTGATCAGCAATAGTTGATTTTTTGCTTTCTCTATGTAACTTAAATGACAATACCAATAGCTTTTACTTTAACATCCCATTTTTTTTCCTGAAAATCTGTTTAGCCAGTATTCTCTGACACATCTGTGTAAATATTATGTATATCAGAGCATGACTTCTGTTGAAATCATTCTGGGTATCTATCAGTATTAAATAAAATGCCATAATTCATCTAACTCATTTCATTTAGCATGACCTAACATTTTTAAAAGCAACTTCAAAAAAAAAAAAAAAGGCAAGGCAAGACTCAGATCTGTGCATATTCCAAAAGTGTTGATAAGTCATCTTTTCCTCCTGTACTGAATGACACATTGGGGCTTTTTTCCCTTCTGATTTTTAGTGGCTCAGATAAAAGGCTTGACAACAGAGGCTGAAAACTCTTTGAAATTCTCCCCAGTTAGCCGAGATCAAATTCTTCTTAATTTAAGGAAGATGATGGAGCAGCTGCTTAAAGTAATGGCAGTGCTGGAGGTGATCAGGAAAGTGATGCCTAAATGGAGCAGCTGTCCAATAATCCATATTCTGTTCTGAAATCATGGCCCTGCATTTTGCTGCCCTCCCTCACCAGAGAGCTCAGCTCATTTTGTTATAGACAGACACTAAAGGAGCACTCTGGGGTCACAAATAGATTATTGGTGTTCAGGTAAAGCAGACAGACCTGAGTGAATGTTCCCAGCTGTGAACTGCAGAGTGCAGTGAATTTGAAATGGGAATGCAGCTCGGCTGTGTTATTTACACACAAAGGGGTGTTTGTGTTTGTAGCTGAGTTTGAAACTCCAGCTTTGCTTTCTGAACTGAAATGGAAGATGTCCATCGAGCTTCCCACCCCTCCAATCAACCCACGATGTGAACTGCAGCGACATGGCTGTGAAAGTCAGGCTGATTTTGGGGATGATTTACAAGCAAAAAGCACTTTAATGTATTGGTTTGGGTCCTTTTTTTGTAGCCAAGGGTTCAGCTCTAATTATGCAGTGATCACAGAGTCATTACTTCATGCTTGCAGTTATGTTTTGCACAGATCTAGAACTAGTTTAGTGCTGTCTAGAGAGACATCGAAAATAGTTCTGTATTTTGGCTGCTCTCCTGGAAATAATAATAAGTGATTATATTGGATACCCTGTACAACATATTAGCAGTTTAAGGAAATGAAATATAACAGATCTTTCTCTCATATTTTGTCTGTCAGGTAAGTTATAAAGTTATTATATTTTTAAATATTATATTAACATTTATTAGTCAAGATTTAAAAAAGAAGGAAAATAGTTACATTCCTGACTGTAAATCCCTATAGATTATACTTTTTCTTTCATTTTTCCAGGATCAAACCTATCCTTTGTGTTGATCTCATAGAAACTTTGAAGCCCTAGGCTGTTTAAGAGGAAATGTAAATATAGATAGGAAAATCCAAGACACTTTCCCAAAAAACCCCAAGTGTTCATGTAAGATTTTATCATTCGAAGACAAGACACAGTTAAATGCAGTAAACAAAAAACTGTTGGAAGAAATGATGCCAGAATTGGTTTATTTAAAGAACCACAGGATGTGTCTAGTGTCATAGATTTTTGCTAAGTGCTTGCCCCAGAGAAGGGCAAATTAAAGATTCTTGTTTCACTTTTAGAAAACAAGTCTTAAGGGTGTAGTTTATTTTCTAATGGACACTTGAAATCCTTTGATTACTCTTCCTCATGTTTCTTAATGCTCTGATAATAATGAAATTACCATTTTCGGTGTGAGGTATTACCTGTATTCTGGGCAGCAGGTGGACAGATGAAAATGGAAAACTATTATTTTTCTGTAAAATGTCTTATTTATCAGGGGCAAGGGCAGAGTTTGTAGGGAGACAGGGAGGTGGAAAGGATTGTCAGAGGGGTGATGCATCCTTGCCTGGGCGGGTGATGCCTTAGGTTTTAACTCTTATATTGTTTCCAACCCTGCCCTGCCCAGTGTCACTCTGCAGTTCCCTGGAGCTCATTCAGTGCTGTTCTCTCATGCTCACACACACACAACAAAGCCTCTCCAGCTCTCCAAGGACACCCAGACCCTCCTAGGCCCAACAACTGCAAACCACAATCTTGGGGACAGGGGGGCAAGCTCGGGCAAATTCCATCCTTGCCTGGCTTCTGCTTGGGGAATTGATGCTGAGATCCAAGTGGGAAGAACTCGTGAGCTGTCCTTGTCCATGTTGGGATGCACTGAGGCAGGAGCCTTTGGAGCCCAGAGTGTACCTCTGAAGGTACAATCCCTTTGAATCAATCCCTCCTTTATTCCTTTATTCCTGTCTGCTCTCTGTTTCTAGGGAGCCATTTAAGGCATCATAGGCATTTAAGGTTACACATAACCCCCAATTTTTGTGTTTCCTGAGTAGCCCAGCAGAGGGATGATGCCATTCCTACAGAGCAGCCTGCTGCTGTTTTCCTCCCTGCTTTTCTTAGGAGTGGATGGCCTCAGGTACCCACTCCCCCAAAAGAGATTGCAGGAGTGCTGAGAGGGACAGAGGCTGCTTGGCACACACAGACACAGTCCCAGACCTTGGCACAAGGGCTCAGTGCCCCTGAGTAGATGGGGGTGGGAAGTGTTTGTGAGACTGAAATCAGGGAAGTACACACACCTGGGGAGCAGAATGGCAGCTGTGGCTGTGATGCCTTAAATAGCTGCCTAGAAACAAAGAGCAGACAGCAATAAAGGAGGGATTGATTGGAAAGGCCTTCAGAGGTACACTCTGGGCTCCAGAGGCTCCTGCCTCAGTGCATCCCAACATGGACAAGGACAGCTCCCGAGTTCTTCCCACTTGGATCTCAGCATCAATTCCCCAAGCAGAACCCAGGTAAGGAATTTCCCCAGGCTTGCCCCCCTGTCCCCAAGATTGTGGTTTGCAGTTGTTGGGCCTAGGAGGGTCTGGGTGTCCTTGGAGAGCTGGAGAGGCTTTGTTGTGTGTGTGTGAGCATGAGAGAACAGCACTGAACGAGCTCCAGGGAACTGCAGAGTGACACTGGGCAGGGCAGGGTTGGAAACATAGAAAAGTTAAAACCTAAGGCATCAGCTGCAGGTGCTGGTAGGGCCATGAATTCTGGTGTGCCACTGCCTCCAGCTTCTCTGTGTGTGTTTTTAACTGTGCTTTCAATGCTGCCTCTAACCTGGGAAATACATATATCTATTGAGGTTAGTTGGTGTGTAAAACTCCCTGTAAATTGTTCCTCAAATAGTGACTGCTGTGTCTAAAGCCTAAGTAACCTTGACCCCAAACTTCTGTTTTGTCCTGCTGTGTCTGGGAAGAGAACTGTTAAATATTACTGAACTTTTCCTTATTAAACAGGTGCTGAGTGTATTAGCATATGCCTTATTAGCTGTCTAATAAATGCAGGTGATACTGATTATTTAATTAGAAGCTTCACCTCTACCAAGATGTTTTTAAGTATTAATTTTGATAGGTGTTTTAGTGTTCAGTTCTGAAAATATAGAATACAAAGTTGAACTGTAGTGAGCTGCACCATAGTTCCTGGATTTGGAGATTCAGCGAGGTCTCAGCCTCCTGATAGAGCTGGAAGACTGAAATGTATTATAAATATCCTCATTCAAAAGTAAAGCTTTAGAATTTCTTGAAGTCCTGACCTTACTTTGGAGGATGCTGCAACTCATCACATTTAAAAGTTAAGTGGAAATATTTAAGTTAATCAGCCAAACACTTCAGAAAGTTCTTGCAAGTCTGTTTTGATCCAATTTAAGATGTGTGACTGCATCTTTTGAAAGTAAAGGATCAGTAAACTGTTGATTATCATGAGTAAAAAATAAGGCAGCATGTAAAAATCTACAGTCAGATCTACTCAGAATCAAAAGATACTAAGAATTTTCCTTGAAAAACAGTAGCCAATTTCTTAAGTTGTACTATATGAAAATAATGCTGATGAAGTGTTTTAGATGTAATTAAGCACATGCAATTTTGGGATTCTCCCTGTGTTTTCCAGTACAACTATAAACAGCAATAAATTTCAAGTTATTGTGTTATTTATGAGGGACAAACTTGAAAAAACATCCAATATTCCAAGATGTTGATAGAATAGAAGGGAAATGCCAGCAGGATCACAGGTACTGTCATGTACACAGGGAACAGGATCTGCGCTTTCTAACAAGATTCACCCCTGACAAGGATTTTCCCTTAATAATCCTCCTGTTTCAGATAGCTCAGACAGATTACTCAGGCACTGAAATGGGAAGCTTAAAACACCACTTATCCCTGATGGCTGGAATCTTGTTCTGGGAAGCATTTGGGAGAACAGCAGTTGGTTTGGGTTTTAAACCAGAACTTGCAGCTTGACTCTGAAAAAACCTTTTACAGTGCAGGCTAGGGAGAATGCAACCTGTCACTAAGTGGCAGATTAATGGTTTGGCTTTCAGCTCCCATTTCAAAGCCCAGACAAACCATACTGACCACAATAACAGATAGTTTTGAGTGGAAATCAATGAGCTTGAAGTCATTATTCCTGAATATGACCTAATTCCCAGTCTGGCGTGCCCAGCCCTATCCTCAGCTCAGGTTTGGGAGACACAGACTGGGATAACCAAGAGTATTGGATCACTAAAAGGTTGTGAGTGAGCTGGAAAAGCTTTTTGAATGGCAGGTGTAAATTTAAATTGCCACAATCTCTGTCATTCTGATGTAATTCCTTTTTTTAATCCATGCTAACTTCATACTTTTAGATTAAATTAAATTTGCCCAAGTAGTCTCTTATAGTCAAGCTTGTGGTAAAGGTTGCAGATGTCACTTGAAGGGACATGAAAATAAGAAACTTATGTCACCCACCCCTTAAAACACATAAGAGTGGCTTTAATGTTTTCCCAAACACATATGAAGAGTTATGATTTAACATTATTGCTCTTTATAAGAGACCAATGAATTCCTGGAAACTGGTTGTGTTTTGGAGCTAAACTGCATTTTTCCTGAAATGTGGCTGATACAAAGCGTTAGGACACTTAAAAATTGCATCATTGCTGAGAAAAGATACTTTTAAAGCTTTAATTTTAAATGCATACTGTTTTTTGGGTAATTTGGTGGTTTTAGTATCTTACAAAGATACATTTTAAATGTTTTTTTCTGAAACCTGCAGTATGTAACATGGTGTTTTTCCCTCCTGTGAAATGTGCACATGCCATATATATTTCAAGCATTAATTTTTGATGCCCTAAATCAGGTTTCACCTGATTTTGCAATACTCATTGTGCTTCTGCGATCAAACAGACTTGCATGTGAATATGAAAACACCAATGTTTGGTATTGATTCTTCTCTCCCTTGTTGGCTTTTCTCCCTGATTTTCTTGCTGAGCTATTCCAAAAGAAAAAAAGTAAAAGATACCCTGTAGACCATCTTCCAAATATATGTAATAATGACCTGGTGCTCAATGTTTTTCAGCACCTCAGAAGCAAGAACATATTCTGAATTGTTATTACATACATTTGATGAGCTATTTAATGGTTTGAAGACAATATTTAAGTCAGAGCTTCTTGAAGTTAATATATTGTATTATACAAATCAATTAATTCTATTAGTATCCTAAAATCTGAAGCATCTCTTTAGGAGCTCAATAAATCTGACTGTTCTGGTATCTTTATCTGGGATATCAATATTCAAAAGCCTTCCTACATTCTGAGTGTGCTGATTGCACCTTTTTCCTTACAGAAAATCAATTACCCTGCCCTGCAGTAGCAGAATTTTAAAAAGGTACAATCCAAACTTGAATTTCACTCCCTGGTTTGACTCCTGGATGCTCTGTGTGTGTGTACAACTTTCTGTGGGCCCTGTTTAAATTCAGGATAAGGTTACAGGTGTGCACCTGATACTGTGCAAAAGCTTTTCCTTATGTTTCCTAAAAGACAAAATCATCAGGGGTGGGAGGGCTTTGAAGGAGTTTCTCTTGGCTTTCAAACTGGGCCCAAGTTTTCCAGAGAGTCCCTAGTGAGATGTTTTCTTTGACTGGGTTCCACATTCCTGGCTCACCAAAGTTGGGGATTAGCATCCTTCTTTCCCAGCCTGTGCTCTGAGTGCTGCCAGAGCCATCTTGGTGCTCATCTCTGCTCTGTTGCATTTAGGCCCCAGATTTGGGCCAGAGCAACAAAAGAGACTCCATTTTCAAAATCATCAGGAGGCAAAGATCTTCTTTGTCACTATAGGACACAAAATGAACAACACACACAGAGTGAATTTCTCAAGCAGAAAAAGGCACACAGTTTCATTTTACTTTGATATATATATAAATTCTTGACAATGACCATGGATTGGAGGATGAGATTGCCTCATCTCCAACCACGCTGGTCAAACTAAGAGTTCATCAATTGTCTCTTCTTGGGGAGAGGAATGAAAAACAAAAGGAACAGTTAGAGAAACATTGCTTTGTTTACATAAAATGCATGAGAAACTCCATTACAAAAATGCAAACATCAGAATGCTGAAAAATCAAGGTGACAATTCTGTATTTCATGCAAAGGCAAAGAGATCTCTAGAGACTTTTTTAGGTTCTGCTTCTTAGACGTGAATGCATCTTCTATCACTGACAGGAACAGTGTAAAGAGCAGCTATTATTGGTCAGTTACAGAGTGACAAGCCAGGAATAACAAAGTGCCAAACACCAGCTGTGAGATAGAGTTTATAAACACATGGAATGGTTTACACAAGCTTCTCCTGGTTCCCAGCTCCATCTCCTGAGAAAGCAACTGCTTCTCAAGAACAGACTGAAACAGAGAGAAACAGAGAGAGCTGAAAATTTCCTTCTGACTAAACTTGTCATTGTCCACACTGCTCCTGTCAGCTGCTATCCCAAAATTACTCTTGTCCAAGTTAAGTCAAAATTAATACTTGTGGGTAGCAAGAGCAGGCAGGACCTTTCCTGGCTAGGAGATGGTGAGGAACAGTAAATGCCTTGGAGTTCTGCTGTTTGTGGGTGCACATGGACACGAGTCTGCCAGAAACATCCCCTGAGGCAGAATCCCTGTTCTGGATGGAGCAGTTGGAGCATGGAAGGAGTGGCAGATGTGCCAAGAGATGCCCTGGAACTGATGTCAGAATGATTTTTTGCTGTTTCTTTTATACCCCTCTTACATACTCTTTTATAGTTTGATGTATTCTCAGTGCTTTTAGCCCCACACTTGTAACTCCCCAAGGCTGAGAACTCAGCTCAGCCCCACGGCACTGTTAAACCAGGAGAGCAAACATCCTGGGAGCCCCAGACACCAAGGGCCTCTCCAGAACACATTTGGGAACCTCAGCCAGGCCCAGCCAGGGGGAAGGTTCCTCACAACGAGGGCTTCACTCCAGCCTCTCACTGGGGAATCTTTGATAGATATGTAAATTTTGCAAGGCCTGTAATTATGTGTATTACAGTGTGAGGGGTGCATGCATTTTCAGGGCATTCCACCTGGACCAAATGCTGCACCCAAAGATCCTGAAATAAATCCTGAGGTAAAAACCCTTTTCCCCATAAACCATGTTTTGGTTTTAATTTTAAGACCAGGGAAAGGCATCAGAATAAAACCATCCTGGCTAAGGACTTAACCCTTCTGCTCCTCGCAGACACGCACAGAGGGATGGAGTGGGGGTGGTGTGTAATGTGTGCTCTGAGCTGTGTTTTCGGGAGCAGTCCTGCATTCAGTATGTGGTCACTAGATGGCATCTTTGGGTTCCGAATTTAGGGGAAAATCATCTCTAACAGTTCATTTGTACTCAGCCACGTTTCAGTTCGCTCTCATTTCTGCCTGGATATAAAATGTTAAGAAAGGACATGCCAAGGCAGCAGGAGATGGGGAGGAGGAAGCATTTTTCTGTATTTTTTGTACTTCCTGAGCAGTGGGGTTTATCTTGAATTCTTATAATTATGTGTAAACATTTTGGAACACTTTCCTAGGTAATAGCTGTGGAAATTTTTAGATGATGTATGAATGCAGGTCTAGGAGTCTGTCATTTGTTGTTTGTTTTTTTTTCCCCACACTCCTTAGAGATGATAGTCAATCACTAGGAAATGTTCCAGATAAAATCACATCTTCAAAGCACTTAAAACTGAAAGCAACCAGACAGCAATTACCAGCAAGGATTTCCAGGTTAATACCAAAACAACTTCTGCAGCAAAGAATATGTCCAGCACTCTAATCCTTACAAATTGAGACAGCTTTTAATGTTTTTATATAGAAATAAGTAAAAGCTGCTGTCCATATTCTCTTGATGTGAAGGTAATGTTAGTATTTCCTAGCACCAGTTGCAGGTGAGGCTAACTCAGTAGGTGGCAGTCCTCTTAAGCCAAAGAAACAGTGTGAGTATCAGGGAGTGGGATTTGAATGCAATAAAGTGTTTGTTAAACGTTTCCATGTCATCCAAAGTCAGTATGGCATGCATCTTTTATTTAGAATCTTCCAAGCTATTGACACTTTCTTTTCCCTATCTGGAGCTGTTCTGTAAAATTGTGATAATAATGCTCTAAATGTATTTGGGAAAAGTTCTTGCAGATTTCCTCTCCCAAATGCTTGTCTGTGTGCCTAGAGCTTGTTTTGGGTTTGTTTTTTTCTGTTTTTTCCTTGTTTCTCACACAACAAGAAGGATCTGTCACTCACACATTACCCAGTGTTTTCATTTGAATTTTTTATAGGATGATCCTTAGAAGAGGAATCGGTGTTCTCACTCAATAAATGGCCTGTGCTGTTAAAAATCTCCTCTCACACTCCTCCCAAAGAAGTTGAACCCTTTGGGAATGGTGTCAGCTGCCTGTTTCCCTTTCACCCCATGGCAGAGGTGGTGTGCCATGGATTTGTATCCATGATGCTGCAGGATCCATCACACAAATGGTTTCCTTGTTGTCAGCAGCACGAGGGACCTCTCTTTGATTCAGTCCTCTTGGTTGCCATGGCAGGGAACAGATGCTGGTTTTTTATCTTACCTACAAGATAGATTTGTTACCCCAGCAGTATGCAAAGTGTTGGAAAAGTAATAGCACAAAAATACATTCATTTAAAATAAAATAAGCCAGAGCTTTTGTGGTGTAGAACAGTGTGAGTTCCAAGCCTGTTAAATATAACTCCTTTTGCCTTCATGCCCCTGTGTGTTTGCTTCACTCCCAGCCCCTTTCAAGGAGCCAACAATTACTCCCCCTCTGGGGGAAAGGAGTGCACTCAGAGATACTTAAAATAAAGCCAAGGGAGTTGCTTATTTTCCTGAAACACAGAGGATGTGGCTGTTGGAGGCAAAGAGCTCTGCTAACCTGCTTGAGCTGCTCTAACAGTGCTGGTGGACACATGGGGGGCTGAGGTATGAAATGGGTTGAAGGGAGATTTTGGTAATATTCAGGAATTTTTGACAGTGACTGTGGCTTGTCCTCCTGTACTTTCCCCTGTACTGGGCACTGGTGAGGCCACACCTCGAGTGCTGTGTCCAGTTCTGGGCCCCTCCGTTCAGGAAGGACCTGCAGGTGCTTGAATGCATCCAAAGGAGGACAATGAGGCTGGTGAAGGGCTTGCAACACAAGCCCTGGGAGGAATGATTGAGGGAGCTAGGGATGTTTATCCTGGAGAAAAGGAGACTCAGAGGAGACCTTATCACTCTCTACAACTCCCTGAAAGGTGCTTGTGGTTGGTATCTTTCTCCAGGCAACCACCAACAGAACAAGAGGACACAGTCTCAAGCCGTGCTAAGGGAAATTTAGGTGGGAGGTTAGGCAAAAGTTTTTTACTGAAAGAGTGATAAAATTCTGGAATGGTCTGCCCAGGGAGGTGGTGGAGTCACCATCCCTGGATGTGTTTAAAGAAGATTGGATGTGGCACTCAGTGCCATGGTTTAGTTGAGGTGTTAGGGCATGGGTTGGGTTCGATGATCCTGAAGGTCTATTCCAGCCTGGTAATTCTGTGATTCTGCCAAGTGTTTGGCCAGATGTAGGCTGTGGGGAGAAAATGTGGCAAAAATATAAATACTGCCTAGGAGATGAGGCCAAAGGATGTCTGAGAGACATGAATAAATGTTGAAAAAATGTCTTATGCTATGGGGATGGTATAAAAGTGAGAATTCACATGAACTTTGCTGCTGCAGTTGTTTCCAACAGCTTCAGTGTGTGAAGCTGTGAGTTGATTACTTCTGTGGGATTTACCCATTTTTGGATTATGTATGTGTGATAAATCATGTAAGAGGTAATCAAAGAAAACTCTTGTGTCCTGAGAAGCACTTGGAGCAAATCTGTGTTGCAGTGGTCTAAAATAAACAGTTGCATGTTATTTTGTATAGTCTTGTCCACTAGGAATAAAGATGTTTTTAAATGTAGTAGGATTCCATCACTTTGCATAATGCACTGGAAATACAGTCAGTGGAGTAGAAATAATTAAATGAAAAGAGAGTGGTTGATGGTCCTTTAATCTTTTTATGTGCAACATAAATGCCAAAGTAAAGTACACAACCCTAATAGCTACTTAATGGCCGTGCAGGATGTTGTGCAGTGGGCAAATAACTCTGCAAATGAAGAACTGCAGAAAACCTTTTAAAAAAGCCTGGAAGAAAGTGACACAAGCTTTTACTGAGTGAAACTATGGAACAGACTGGAATGGGATATCACCTTATCCCTGCTGTGCTTGACTGGGCAGAAATAACACAAAATCACCTTCTATTATCTTGGGAATCTTTGAGATCTTTGCTGATCAAAGGCAATTTTTGGGACTTCCAGGTGTCTGGAACTTTGCTTGTGATCAGGAGAGGAATCAAATTCTGAGGTTGTGTCCGTGGCTGCAGCTATGAACTGCAGAGCTGGATAAATCTTGAGCTAAATTCTGTTTCTGGATTGATGTGTGAATATGTCAGGAGATCTCATCTTCTCTAATTGCAGTTGCTTATTCCAGGTGGTTCTTGCTGCTTCCCGATGTTGAAAATGCCACAAGTTAGGTCTGCTTGGTGGTTTTCTAAAATGCCCTTAGTAAGTGCCTCCTACAGAGGAGGGCAGCTTGAAATGTTGATTTGTGCAGTGGAGCAAAAATTCCAGTGAGCAAAATCTCAATCAAAGTTTAGTTTGGAAATGTATTTATTAGCTCTGATAACGGAGGGAAAGAAAATAGATCCATAAGTAGAGTTTCTAAAATGGAACCAAAGTAAAACAGAAGAGACTGCGGCCTTTGCCCTCTGGGGTTTTTCATCCATCATAAATATACATCTAAATTACACTCAATTTATAACATTTAGAGAATGATTTTCTCCTCCTTATATTTTGTACTTTCCATAAAGCTGATGAGGCCTTTTCTTTTCTTCCTCTAACTTCTAATCTCCTGACTTTTTTGGATAAAGAAGTCCATTTCATTAGATCTCTAATTATGTATTCAGGAGACTCCTCATTTCTCTGGGTTTTTTTTTGGCTAATGACCACTCTGCTTCACTTTATCTCAAAGCAAAATGTATGATGGCTTTTATTCCTTCAGGAACAAAGCAGATGGCATTCAGCACAACATCTGGGGGGGAAAAAAACCCCTCAGATCTTTGAAGTGTTTTTAGGAAAGTAAACACTGCTAAAATGAAATGATGGATTGCTGGCTTTACCTAGAATATCCCTGGATGGAAGGCAGGTTGTTTTAGTTCCTACCTATTTTGAGTGGTTTGGATCTAGAGACAGGATTAGAAATTGATATGTGCCAGCAGCATTTCAGTTGATGACATCTTGTGGAGAAAAAGCTTCAAAAAATCAGTGTTATCCCTACTTTGGTTGTGGGAGGAGCACCCCGATTCCCAGACCTGAAAACACCTCAGTGGAGCTGGGCTGCTGCTGTCAACACACAACATTGCAATTGATTTTTGTGATTACAGGCCAACAAAACAAATCAAAATGCATCTAAAGCTGGCAGAACTGCAGTTAACTCTAAATCCCACACTGTGAATAGCAAATCTGCCTTTATCTGCCTCCTTCCTGTTACCCATCTCTAGATGAGGCTTCCTCTTTTAAACAATATTATCTTAAAGTTTTGACATCATGACATTCTTGAGGTGACAAGTTGTCAGCTTCAGGGATGGATGGGATGGAGAAGGAGATTATCTCAAAGCAGTTATTTGTCCATTTTCTCCTGAAATGCTGGTGATGTATGGCAATAAGCTGAGGTGCCCTGGCAGTCCTGTGAAGAGTAATTAGACAGTGATGCATGGAAGAGTGATTGTTTAACCAGTTGGATCTTTCTGAGTGTCAAAAGAGCTCTTCAAGCTGTGCAAATCATTATCACTGTGAGGTGATTATGTCCTGTGCTGTCTGCGTGCAGGATTAGGGTAAATAATGAAATGGGGTTTTTTTAATGATATATTTGGAGGATTAGATTTGCACGGCCTCTTTGTGGATTAAGTTTGGATATGCTGAGATGCAATTTATATGTGAGAAGGAGATAAAGGAGAGGGAGTGTGATTATCAAGCACAGAGAGATGGCTAATCCAGGTGGGCTTAATACACTCAATTACACTTTTAGAAAGGAATACACCTACTAAGTAGAGATCTCAATTAAGTGCATCCCATGTTTGAGACACCACTGCAAAACAAAAATTCACGAATTCAAAATCTCTCCCACTTCTCTTTATTTCCCTTTTTCCATTCAAATTTGAGAGGTCACAAAGTCCACAGTATAAAAGCTTCTAACAGGTCCGGGCTGTATTTTCACATTTTCACATTGCAGGTTTGAGAGTGGCTTTGGGAGGTTTTGTATGTCAGCTGGGAGGTTCAAGCTTTTTATATCATTTCTCTTTAAGAAATACCCAGACCATTTGATTTCTTCAGTTATACCATTTTACAAATCTCATAACTAAAAATCTCATCATTACAAAGATGCAGCATAATTCCTTCTTTTAAATTAGTTTATAGGCATTAAGCAGGATACATAATGGAGTTTCAGGAATAATCAGTCTTAGGAGAATTCATTTCCATATCACTGCTTGCTTCCAAGAACTAGTAATTTAGGCTTGCAGAAAACATCTGTAAATGGTCACAAGTTTATTTTGCCATTCCTGCTTTTGTCACCTTTGGGCACCTTGGAATTAGGTTTTGACATTCCTGCACCGATTGGCAAATGCTCATTTTTATCATTGCATTTACAGCTTAAAGCTCAGGTGCTTTTCCAGCTGCACAGCTTTAGAGCAGGTGTATTGCCTTCCTTGGGTGCTTGCTGTGGTCTCTGGGATGCTGTCTGCACTCCCTGTGCCTCAGGTACCTCGTTCTCTAAATGGCAAAGCTTTTCTGAGGAGAAGCTTCATGTGTTTTGACCCACAGCAAGAAGCTGGTCCTTTACTGTGATGATTTCAGGGATGATTTTCACTTCTATTCAGGCAATTTCATCCTAATTGCTTTATTTGGATTGTGATATGTTTAATTTTTGTAATAATTGTACATTCCTACAATTGCATGGTCCGATATTATTCCAAATTTGTGTACAATCATACACTTTTTTTAACCTTCACTGCATTTTGGGGAAAACTGGACAAGCCACTCTTCAATTTAACCAGTACACAATTAAAAGTCATCTAATTTTCTAGTGATCCATTCATGAGGGTTTCAAAGTGTGTCATAAATAAAATTTCTTCAGTTTCTGTCACAGGAGAAGTCAAAAATCTTAACTTCAAAAACAATTTTACTCTCACATTTAAAATAAATTCTTAATCTAGACTCAACTAAGTGGTGGAAAATGAAGCTTGAAAGGGTCTGGCTTGAGGTGTAGATAAAATATTGTCAGATTTGAGAAGGAAGACCTACTTTCTGCTCCTTTTTTTGAAGACTTCAGCAGATGAAGAAAAGACATTAAGTAAAATTCTAAGAACTAACAAACTAAAAGCTAACATAAAGGAAAAAATATATATTTCAATTTTTAGTGTGTTCTTAATGCATACTTATGCCCCTCCCCTTTTTCCCCCTCATTCTGGTTTTTACATCCTGAGAATTGGAATCGAATTATTTAGTCTTTATTCCCAGTGGTGGCTTGGTGTCAACAAGGAGACCCCAAGCAGGTAAAAACCCAGTTCTCTGTCTCCTGAGTGCTTCCTTCGGTAGATGTTCCCAGTATAGATGGAGAGTGCTCAGCTGCGCTCTGGAAATACCACATTAATCATTGGAGAGGCCTTTTCCTGCACAAGTGTGTTTCCTCCCCTTCTGTTCCTCCTGGCTGGGGTCTAATTGTGATGTTTATTGGCAGAAATGGCATTAATTTCAAGTAGATTTGGCACGGGGGCTGCACATTCCTGGTGTACACAGAGCTAGCACAGCCAGCCCATCTCACTTGTGCTCCAGACTTTGGAGCAGCACTGTTCATTCAGTCTCCTTGATGCCTTAAATGGCTCCCTAGAAACAGAGACTAGACAGGAATAAAGGAATAAAGGAGGGATTGATTGGAAAGGCCTTCAGAGGCACACTCTGGGCTCCAGAGGCTCCTGCCTCAGTGCATCCCAACATGGACAAGGACAGCTCACGAGTTCTTCCCACTTGGATCTCAGCATCAATTCCCCAAGCAGAAGCCAGGCAAGGATGGAATTTGCCCAAGCTTGCCCCCCTGTCCCCAAGATTGTGGTTTGCAGTTGTTGGGCCTAGGAGGGTCTGGGTGTCCTTGGAGAGCTGGAGAGGCTTTGTTGTGTGTGTGTGAGCATGAGAGAACAGCACTGAACGAGCTCCAGGGAACTGCAGAGTGACACTGGGCAGGGCAGGGTTGGAAACAATATAAAAGTTAAAACCTAAGGCATCACCCTCACTTCTTTACATATAATGACAACCACTCGGGAGACATTTTCTGCAGAATGTGACACAGACAAGCAGAACTTGACAAAATTGTCATTAGAATTTGAAAGCTTTATTTTTGTCAGTGTTTTATCAGCTCATTCTTCAAGAGTGAGGGGAAGGGGAAAAATAACAGGGTAGTAACACAAAGTTCAAATAGTTTGAAATCACTCTCAGAACAGTTGTTCAGAATCACCAGCACAGTCCCTGTTCCACAGCATTTGAAATTTTCCTGTGACACAATGTAGGAACAGGTTGAGTCCAAAGCAGTGGGACTGGGACTTGGGAAGGGTGTGGAGCACCAGAAGTGTCTAAGGGAGCTGGGGGAGGATCAAGCTGGGGAAAAGGAGGCTCAAGGGGACCTTATCACTCTCCAAAACTCTCTGATAGGAGGGTGCAGGCAGATGGGAGTCAGGCTTTGCTCTGAGGGAGTGAGTGACAGGACAAGAGGAAACAGCCTCAAGTAGTGCCAGGGGAGGTTCAGGTTGGGTGTAAGGGAGAATTCCTGCATGGAAAGGGTTGTTGGGCATTGGAACATCGATATTGGAAGCCAAGGTATTTAAAAGTCGTGTGGATGTGGCACTTGGGACATGGGTTAGTGGTGGCCTTGGCAGTGCTGCGAGAACATTTGGACTCAATGATCTCAGAGGGCTTTTCCAACCTTAATGATTCCATGATCCTGTAGCTCTGTGATCAGCAGAGACCCACATATGCCTGAGCTGTGTGCTGTGCTTGCACATGGATGTTCAGTATTGCATTGATCAGAAATTATATTTACATCAATTGTTTTAAGGCTCATTAGCCCTTTAATGCAGATCAAAGCATTCACTCTCTTATTACTCATCCAAATGACTCAAGTGAAGTCTCTTTGACCAGTAATGAAGAGAGAAGTTTTCAGGTCCCGTGGATTTTCATGGCAAAACAAATGTGTGGCATTAACTCCATTTGTGTTTTGCAACTGATCCAGTCTGACTTCATTGTGTGCTCGTTACGTGAGAAGTATTTTCATTGCATTTTTTTTTTCCATCCCTCTTATAAGCAGCAAAAGAGTGGGTTTGTAAAGGAAAAAAAAAAAAATAAAGCAGTATTGTTTTTAGAACCCTGCAACAAAATATAGAAGCGATAGCTGTGGCACATTTCTAATAGCTGGGCTGAATCACACTCTGCTCCTCTAATGGCATGCGTAATTGCTCCGGGTTCTCTGGCGTCCTTCAGCCGCACGTATTTAGATTAGTGACTGATGCATTTCCATGGAAACCTGCAGCAGGGGGAAAAAAAAAACCCTCTTGGTACAGCGTGGAACTGAAGGGACGTGGGCTTGGAGCCTCGTGGAAGATAAGGCTTCTCGCTCGTGGTCAGCTGGGTTTGGGGCTTTCGTTGTAGCTGCTCCTTGCAGGGGAAGAGGAGTTGCCAGCAGCATTTTGTGTGACCATTTAGAACCCCTGTCAAATCCTGCATTCCTGGGAAAGCTTCAACTTTTTGGGTGTAGTTGAAGGCGTACATTTTGAAATGACATGGCTGAAATGACATCCTCCTCTGTGAGGATGCAGAAGCACCCAAACCCCAGGGAAGCTGGGGAGAAACTGGCTGGAAAGTCAAGAAGGGAGTTTGTTCTGGAGGTGTTGTGTAGGGCTTTATTGAAGGATTACTGAGTTTTGAAGTGGTAGTGGCAGGATGTGACCTCCATCACTAAAATGCCTGGAAAATAGAATTACTTTTAAAAACTTTGCACAGTACTGTTGCTTTTCTCAATATCTGGTGCAATCTTGGTAAGCATTGCCTAACATATAATATCTGATTTTTAGTGCTTTCTTAGAAAACTCAATTCTCAGCATTCTCAGCAATTTGTTCTGATTTTCAAGAGTGTTTAAGGTTGCAACATGGATTTTCAAATTCTTTTAAAGTAATTGCCATTATGTGTCTGCACAATGCTGTAAGGGCAAGTACCTTCCATACTTTTTAAAAAGAAGAAATACTTTTGGATTTGGCTCCTTTCCTGCTGCAGTCATCCTAATTATTAGGAATACCAGTGTGGGTTCTCTAGGAGTAAGCTCTCAAACCAATGGTGATGGTTACTCCTGTTTGAAAATTAATTATCCTGTGGCCTGGCGCTGAATCCTGTCTTACTTAGCAGCCATCAATGCAAATTATCTCTAACCATATCTGAAAATGATTTTGGTATTTTATACATGTTATTTCTTTTATTATGATATCTACACATGGCCATATCTGTATATTCTGATACAGCACCATGAGCTCAATTGATAGTCTGGTAGTCCTGTTAAAAGTGATGGGATGCTTCTAAGTAATTATTCTTTTGTATTTTTGAATTTGTAGTTGAAGATTTTATTTTAGACACAGGCAACAGTGCCTCAAGGCAGGAGATGTTTCTGGTGAACAGGGAACTGTCCACATCCACAGCTCCTTGTTCCATGCTCATCTTCCCCTCCCTGGTCCTGTGTAAACCTGGGTGCCACATTGCTTAGCAACATCCTGCTCGGAGCTATTTGTTCGTTCTGACTGGAGTTGTGACATTAGATTAGAAGTTATTCTGAGCCCCTTAGGGTGGAAGTTGCAAAGTATTCCTCTGTTTGTTGGGTTTTGGTTGTGTTTTATCCACAGTGAAAATCAGACTGGGAAGTCCACATGCACAATCAAGGCAGAGGAATAAAAAAAGAGAGTGCTGTGGTGTAAAAGATCGTGAGGTTCTAGGAACTTCCCACGTATCTCCCATGCTCAGCAGCTCCTTATGTATTCAAAATTTTATCTATTATTGAAGGCAGAGAATTTGACAGATCATTGATCCTGAGTACAGCTGGCGAAGATTTAGACTTGAATGAAGCTTCTTGTAAGGGAGGAAATTGAGGGGAAACATTTGTATCACCATTGATGATAAAAGTCCATAATAACTCTTGTTGAAACTTGCTGTACATGAAAATTAATGATTTTTGAAATTGAATAGAGGAATGGCTTTCCAGGGCCTTTTTTTCCTTACTCAGCCCAAAATAATTCCCCATCTGTTCTTTCCAACTCGGAGTGCACAGTGACCTTCTCCAAAGCAGTAGGTTGTCTTTGTGGGGCTGGAAACATGTCTCAGGTGGGAATAATCCCTGCCTAGCACACCACAGCTCCTGCCACACAAGCAAACTCAGTTCCTCCACAAACCTCCAATGGAATTTCCCTAAATTTAAGGCAAAGTCACTGAGTCACAGCAGAGTCATTAAGCCAGGCTTCACCTGGCACCTGCCCTTTGCTACAGGCCATCATTTTGAGTTATCAGTGAGAACACTGATATTTGCAGGAAATATTTGAAATATTTGCTGGGAGGATGAAAACTCTGAAATAAGGTGTTATGATTAAAAACGTTCGTGCCCTGAGTCAGTTCCAAAGAACTGGAACATCACACCACCTGAGCTTTGTAAGTGAACAAACCACCCTGACCTTCAGGATAAATAACGTTTGCAACAGATGATAGTGCCAGCAGGCAGCTCATCAAGACTTCTTTGTTCTCCCTGAATTTGAAAAACAAGATGCCTTTATTTATGTGTGCAGGAGCACTTTGGGATCGACAGGGAGAGCTGGATTTTATGAGGCAGATGTCCATTTTGTCAGGCCCCAATTAAAGGTTAAGCAAAGTGCACTGAAGTTGCTTTATTTTAGCCTGACTTTGTAAAAACTGGGTATTTCAGCAAGGATCAGACTAGGTGCAAATGGGCCAAAGCCATATGCAGCTGCTGGAAACTCTGAGGTCAACATCCAGCTTTTTACATGTTTTTCACTCTTTTGCTTTAAGATGCTTTTTACTCTGTAAAGCAAAGAGGGGGAAAAAAACCCTTTCCTCTCCCAATTAATATCCTTTGCTGACATCACCCAGAGCTGTGTCTATACCTGTCCCAGACCCTGAGTGGTTTAATCCTCTGTATCAGCTGAGACCATGGGCACAAAGCTGCCACAGATGGGTTGGAAATGAGAGGCAGAGGGAATGGAGACCCTCAGAAACCCAACAGGAGAACTTAGGGACAGATCAAGTGACATAATCCCAATTTTGAAAATATTTTGAAAATATTCTGAAAATCAGGGAAGACCTGCACAGCTCCAGAATTGTACAAAGATCTGGTAAAGTTGTTAGGAGAGAAACAAGCAAATATTTCCACAACTACTTGATGGTTGGTTTTTTTTTTTGGTTTTTTTTCAGGTGTAAGTGAGCTTTTTGTTAAATTAAAGGGGGAACTGATGACATGGGAAACACTGTTCTTCCATAACTGCTTCTCCAGCAGGTCCAGGTTGCATATTTCACCAGTTATCAAGGTTTCTCTTGCTGACAAACTTGCTGATTCACTCCATTGATCAGCCATTTCAGCATCCTTTGTGGGTAAACTAATTCACTGTATTCCAGCTGATCTTCCTCTAAGGATGCAGGAGGGAATCAACTCAGTCTTCCTTTCTTTTTTTGAAAATAAGATTTAGTAGGGGGGAAAAAATGAAGAAAGGAAAGGCAGGACGACATCCAAGGATTTGCTATTCCAGTCAAGTTGTCCTTGAGACATTTTTATGCTTATTCTCAAATCTGAACAACTTCAAAAACCACATAAGATTTGCTGTGTCTCAGCTTTAACTGAAAGAAAAATTGGTTGAGAGCATCACATCAACCGAACACTGGGACTTAAAAAAAAAAAAATCACCCACAAACTGAAACAGAAGAAAGTGAACCATGAGATAAAGGTTTTCATTAATTTACTGTTTATAATGCCTTCATCATATGTTTCTTTTCTCTTGATCCTCAGATTTTATCCCTTCAAATGAAGCATCAATGTTTTTACCTCAGATTTGCAAAGATATGAGCATGGTAACTGTAGTTTCTCCTGAATTCTTGGGTGGTACATACCTGAAGATTTCAGTTTTATGAGTTTTAATAACCCCTTATCAGAATCAGTGATCGAACAGTTAAGAGGGAAAAATTCCATTTCTGTTTCTTCATCCCATTTTTTGTACATTTTTTCGAATCCATAATCCTACTCTGCGTGACCTGGGGGAAGATCCATGAACTTTATCTTTCCTGTGGCTCAAATGAAATGCTCAAGGAAAGCAATAAGAAATGTCATGTTAAAGAATTGCATCACAGGCCTGAAAAAACTTCTCACTTCTCACCATTTTAATGTACCATATTTAATAGAACACCCAGTTTTGATGAGTCTCCATTTTCTAAGGGTGAAAGGGAGTAAGTAAAATAACTTACTGAGACTTTACAGTTTGTGGTATGAAGAATATTTTTATCTTTTAATGTGATTATTTTCTGGAGAAGCATTTGGTGTGGCAAATATTTTGGATATACTTGGGATAGAAAAATCCATGCTCTTCTTAGTGATGTTTTCAATCCCATGAACTTTATCTTCACTTCTTCTTATGGCCAAATTTGGATCAATTTAAGGAAAAGCTCCTAAGATAGGAGCCCTGTCTTATTGCAAACCAGCACAAGTGTCCTTGGAATTGTGAACTGCTCTCTTTACTATTAGACTGTTTTCCTCAGCTTTGAATAACTTCTGGTCCAACCCTCAACATAAATGGTTGGAAAAAGGGTTTTTCCCCCGGGAAGGGGAAGGAGCAGAGGGAACCTCTGCCACTGTTCTGGGTGTCACACATGCAGAGAGCTGTACCTGAATTGCTCTGGCAAAGAACATCATTGCTGGGGAGGATGAAGGTTTGACAAGAAAGTTTCACAGAGATGTAGGCTTGGCAGAAAGATCTCTGAATGTAGGAACTGAGAATGAAATAGAGATGAAATCAAGTTTTGATATAGAGTAAAAGGTGTTTTACTGAACTGGTGGTCACTGAGTAAATGAAAAGACAAAGGTTGGAGATGAGTTGGAAGGAGGTTTTATGACTTAGAGCAAAAGGATGAGCTGGATACAAAGACATTTTTATTACCAAGTAAATAAGTCTCAAGAAGAGCATAAGTAAATAAAGAACATGTTTTTACCGAGAAGAAAGATACCACAGCAAACAAGACATGCCAATGTGGCAAGTAGAAAAAATGGTCTGAGGATTTTCCACTGCAAGCTTCAACTGTAACACACTTACTTTTGTGTTTGGGTAATAATGACTATAATATGGTAATGATAGTAGTTATGATAGGCTATAGGTAAATGTAAAGGTATTGTGTATGATGCTGATTGGTTGTCATGTATTAAGATACTCAGCAAAGAAAAGTATATAATGCTTTGGAACTTGAACAGAACTTGGCTTCAGGTCTGCCTACAAGCTGTAGCTGGCAGCTGTAGGTGTAGCTCTCTGTCACCCAAGACCTCTGACTGCTGTAGCACCTTGGATACAATGAACAGCATTTTGAAGAGCCGCCTGGAGTCCCACATCTCTCTCTCAGGCTCTTACAATCTCTAAGCGCTGCATGAGCGAGACATCTCCCAGGGCTGTCCCTGGCGAAGAGGCAAGGAAGAAGGGAAAGCTTTGTGTTTTGGGGTGGGCATAAAACCCACCTTTACCCCCCAGAGGTGTCTGGGGCCTCCCCAGTATCACACCACACCTTGTGCTGTCCCACTCGTGTTTCCTTTGTTCCTCCGTGGACATGTTGGTGCCTCGGAACCTTTCCTAGAGTGCAGGCAGGCCTCTGACACCATCCCCGCCAGCACAGCATTCCCGCGCAGTTTCCTTGGAAACACGGCGCCGAAATGCCCTGCGAGGAGCAGCAGGGAGGAGAGAAGGAACACAGACTGTTGCTTTGGGATTTTTCCCCCCCCTTAGCTCTTTACTCTTCCAAAGCAATATCAGATATGTAAGGAGTGTCAGGCTGGGATCGGCCTGGCTGCTGGAACAGGCCCACAGTTGTTGCGTGGGCCGAAACAGGGCAAGAGTGGCCTCATCAGAGTCCAGAATTTATTCCTTGCTTTTCATGGCAGTGATTTTTCAGCTTTTGATAGTGTCTGCAAGCTCTGTTGGAGCCCTGTGGTCACTTATGAGATGAGGCAGAAAAGCTACAGGAAGTCCTACATTTATTTGGAGGAAAGCCGTCACCTCTCCTGAGATGGAGAAAGGAGGAAATGTTTTCCACCTAGTTTCTCAATGCTCACCCCTCTCTGAACCCTATAAATTACATTCTGGAAGGGCAGGGTTTGAGCCTGTTGCACACTGACATGTCTGCAATAATAAATGATTCTAATAAAGAAACAGCTGGGGCTTTATTATTTGGATTGCCACTGTTGCCCAGGGCACACGGCTTCTTTCTGCTGCAGCTCCACTGGCTTCAGTGGAAAATGGACCAGGAAAAAAATTGTTGTGTTCTTCTGGTATTTACTCTGGTAAAATATGGGCTTCTCAAGAGATCTAGAAATTTCAAGTGATATCCCAGCATTTCTCTCTTCTATCAATATAAAGGAAACTGGACCATTTTTGCAAACCCTGGTGTTTTGTTCTACCTCTTAGAAAAACTTTTTGAACTCATCCAACTTGATGCAATGACTTTCCATCTGTGGTGACAGATGTTCCTCTCCATAAGAATAAAGTATTATTAAAATAATTATCTTTATTAAAATAAATAAATTGCTAAATAATGTTTTTCTAGATCTTCTCATCCATATCTTCTTGCTGCTCTTTCTAATCTGTCTGCAACCAGGTTTGAGAAGAAATCCTCTAAAGACTCTGTGGGTAAAAGCTTCTTAAATTATCATAGGTTTGTTAGTCTCAGGTGGTCCTAACTAGCTGCAAAGTATTTTGATAAAGAGTGAGAGAAAACCTGGGACTCGAGAATGGGTACAAATCCAGGGAAACCTGGAGCTAAACCTTTGGTGCTAATGTACCTAAATAGTGTTACTGAGCTATATTTGGCTTGAATTCAAAAGAGCTTTTGTTAGGCATTCGCCTATGGGTTCTTTGTGTTCTTTTGTCAAGTCAGAGAATGGAATCCTGTTCCTTTTTCAGTCCCCGGTCCATTCTGATGGCAGATTCCTGGTCCTCCCCCCCTTGCTCTTGCGTGTGTGTACTTAGGCTGTGTAATAGGGCAGCCTGGAACCTGAGTCAGAGGTGAGGGAGAGAAGGTAATTAGAGAACTTAACTCAGCAGCCTGGGAAACGGCCACGGAGCCTCGAGTTCAGCGGCTTGCAAGGCTTCTGTTTCCCCAAATAATCCCTGGCTGCACGCAGAGGAGCAGGGGGAAGCAGAGGGGTGGCAGAGCCGGGGAGCAGATCCAAGCTGCAGCTGAGGAGTGCTGGCTCTGCAATCCTGAGGAGCTGAACAAAGCTCTCTGTCTTGCTGTGCCTTCCCGTCCCTCCCACCCACTTTGTGTTCCTTATAGCGCTGAAATATCGTGCTATAGAAACAGATTCTGCAGGGGAAACATCTGGCTCCTGAAGGCTCCAGCAGTTGTTTTAAGATTCCAAAATATTCTTCATCATCATTTATTTCTTGAAATCATTTCTGAGGGACTTCTGCAAACAGGCTGGGGGGAAGCTCTAAGTGGACTCCAGGTTTATGATTTTCTGTGTTTTTTCCATTTATGTCTCTTGGTATTAACCTGATTTTTAGAATGGCATGAAAAAAAGCATGTTGCTTGATGGGGAACAGACTGCAATTTGTGCAGCAGGAGCAGGAATTTGGGGTAAGGGAAAGGCCTCTTAGGAAGAAAATACAGGTTGTAGATGAGTGTCAAAGGGACAAAATAAACTAAACTAGCAAGTAGAGATCATATTATAATAGGGATTTTCTCCCTTTCTGGCCATACTGTAGGATGGAGGCTGGCTATATACATACATAAATGTAAATATTTCTGGTTTTCTTTGGTACTACTTTGCTTGGACCTTGCAAACCTTACACAGCTCTGAAGAAAAAACTTTCTTACTCCTTTAGCCAGCTGCAACCTGCACGAACATTTTCAGCTGGAATTTCTCTGTATTATGGATACATTTGTATTTATGCCTCCAGCTGGGGGCATCATCCAGGTACATGTCAGCTGCACTGGTTAAAGCAAGGAAAGCAGCCTTGCCCTTGGTCATTTGACGGCACCAACCTCTCAGTCATTTTTGTCCCATCCTAAAATCTGTGCCACAGAGGTGCTGTGCCTTCAGGGCTCTGTCTGGCTTGGACAATCAGTAAAATCTGTTGGGATGGTGTCAGGCTGTCCTTCAGTGGAGAGCCCCTCAGCTGTGCACATGAGACTTTTGTGGCCATAATCTAAACCAGAAACTTTTCCATCTGATTTTTGATGTCTCTTAGCCAAACTTCAGGTGGTTGCATTGGAAGACCAACCTGTAGCTAAGCAAAAAATATTGATTTGCACATTCTGGCTGTTTTCCCAACCTTTCTGAAATGCGTTGCAGGTTTTTCTTTCTTTCTTCTTCTATTTTGCCTCTTACCTATAAAAGAACAAAATACTGGATGCAAAAGTTTTTCCCACTGAGGATGTGAGTGGAGCTTTAAAACTTATGAATGATGTGATTCATGCTCTCCAAGAAGTTCTTATTCACTTGATGTGACTGATGTGATAAAAGAATATCTCCCAAGCCAACATTTTTTTCCGAAATGCCTTGAAACGACGATAATTCAGTGTGAGGGAATATAAACAAATACTGTAGCACTTGATTAAGAAGTACAGGAGTATTGAAAGTTCTCTTTTCTCTGTGCAGAAACACGAACAGATAGAACAAAGAAGCTGTTTCGACACTACACAGTTGGATCCTACGACAGCTTTGATGCTTCAAGGTAAGAATTTTTCCTTTTGGTTGCAATCTGTTTACAAAACCATCTGGGGTTTTATTTAATTGTTACTTTTAGTTTGGGCTTTGGAGGGGAAGAGGGAAGCAGATCTGTTCTCAGGGTACCATTTAATTTCCAGATTGGTTTTTATTGCAGTTTACTTTGTTCATATGGGATGGGTGTAGAAAATTTGGGAGCAGTGAAGTCATGTTTTGTTTTGTGAGAGGGGAAAGAGGTTTGTTGTTCTGAACAGTAACTTTGGAACCTGACTAGAACTAAAGCTGCTGGAAATGAGAAATCAGATTATTTATTGGTGGAGAATTCATGATTTTTAAGCAGGTTCTTCTCCCCCATGGATATACCTTGAATGTACATCTGACTGCTAGCAGTAAGGATGACCTTTAAAACAGCGAACCACAGTTGGCTTTTGGTGTCTTCCTGAGGAAATTTTGGTGGCATACTGGAATTATTCTGGTTTTCTCCTGACTGTCCAATTAGAGCTTTTTTTTCAGGGAAACCACATTTATTGCAGGAGAAAAATGCTGAAATGTGTAAGGCAATGGCAGAGTTTCCCATAGCACAATATTAAAGAAAAAACTGTTGGTTTTATTCTGTGATCTTAGACTTTGCTCTGAGGTTCAGGCTTTGTTTCTATGTCAGTTGAACAATTTGGTGAGGGATTTCATAGTTGGACAAGATGTGATTGACTGGGGGAGTCTGATGATGGTCAAGTTGTCAAGAGAAGCTGTGAGCCCATACTCTGGGACAAGGAACAGCTCTGCAGGGCAGACTCACTGCTTGCTGGGGACATTGGCAGCGAGAAGGGTTGGCTTTTTGCAAGGTTCTTTGAGTGATCATTAGTCCACAAAATTCACAGCCTTGTCTCTGCATTTCGCTGGGAATGGATAGGGTTGTTCTTGCAGAAGAGAGAAGCTGTGGCTGCTGTTTCATCAGAGATATCAAATAATTCCACTCAGAAACTCCCTGCTATTTTCTAACAACAGGTTTTTCATTAGAAAATGNCCCCCTTTTTTTTTTTTAAGATTGTTGGTTCATTTATGTATTTTTCAGGGGTTTTTTTCCTAAAGGTGTTGGGTTTGTGCAGTGCAACAGTAAAGCTCTCAAAAAATGTACTTTACTTGATTCAGGACTGAGCAGCAGAGATAATTAGGAAAAAATGAACTTTTTTACGGCCTTCTATAAATTAGTTATGAAGTGTGTCTGCAGCTGATGTCTATTAATTGTGTGAGCACAGAGAGGGAAAGCAACAGAGGCAAGGACTGGAAGAAAACTCTGAGTTTCCACAGAGAATCCGAGACCCAGTGGGTCCATTTTGAAGGGTGATAGTGGAAACTGAGAGGGAAATGTAGGAGAAGGCAGAATTAATGGGAAATTCCAAGAACTACCAATTCCAAGTGGAAAAGTAGACTTGCTTAACACATTTTTCCAGCAAAGTATGGTAAATTTAGGATTTTTGTAAGGTAACACTGGGAAAACTAAAAACCAATAACACACCAAGTTGTGTTTCTGATATTTGACTGGAGCTGCAAATCAGCTTTTTGTACCTCTGAATGGTGATTTCAGTGGTGCTTACTGGTGAATGGATGATGTAGGTTTAAATCAGCCCTTGCCTATTGCCCAGGCCTTTAGCTGCAGGTGGTAGCTCTGTGGAGGTGGCCAGCACCCCAAAATCCACTCTGATTTACAAGTTCATTAATAATGGCTGACTTGGTCTATTATAAAATGGATTATTTATTGATAGACACAAAACTAACAGACATAAGACTAAACCAGACTATTACTACACAGGGATAAGACAAAAAGGGCAGTACTAGTATATACACATGGAGGTAAAGGTACCATAAAATTACAGCTAGCTAAGAAATGGTACAACTTGGGATCCAGTGTTTCTTACCACCAATTCTTTGATGGACCACACATGGAGAAATCCTCTCTCAACCCCTGGGGAAGTGACCTGGAGTTGGGCTTTGCTCCAGGGGGAAATCTCCTCACACGTTCCCAAAGAAGTGTGGAAGAGATTTCTGCTCTGTGATAATTTGTGAGGCTTTTGTAGACATCAGAACCATGTCTCTTGGTCACTGATGTTTATTTTCCTTTATCTCTTCCCACATCTGTCCTCATGCCAAGATGTGTACTGGGTCTTCGTCCTAGGCTCTCAGGAGCCTGGAGGTGACTTCCTGCAGGATTCTCTGGCTCCTGCTGGGCTCTCTGGCTCCTTGCTGGGTCATTAATTTGGCCTGAGTTATCTCTTCCAAATGCCCTAGCCATGAGAGAAGGGGGACGTCCTGCCACACTTACATATTGCTCCTAAGGAAAAAGAATTTGCATTTCAGAACCTGTCTCTTGGTGGTACATCCAGATTTAATTCCTCACAAGGGCTTCTTCAGCAAGGGGAATTATTCAAAGAGGCAAACAAGGTGTGAAAGTGAGAGCAATATTTGGTATTGCCAGGTTTGTATTGCTCTGATTACTTTCTGTGTTATCATTTCCTATCAAAGTTGGGGAAGAATGCATTAGAACAGATTTAACGCTGGCAGCAGAGGTTTCACAAACATTTGTCAGAAGGCAATTGTGCCTCTGTGCTAAGAACAGCTCTGAATCCAAAGTATTAACAAAGCTGATCCAGTTCCTTTCTGGAGATGATGTGGGGGAGTGAGGGGAAGTGTCTGCTCCCTTCTCTCTTTGCTTCTCCCTCCCAAAGGGCAAAAATTGCTGAGTAGAAACACTCTGTTCAGAAATCTATATTAATGGGCTTATTCACATGCAGGAAAATACATTGTACGTGGCATTTTTCATCTTGAGGAAAATGTGCAGCTTGAGTAATGGAGGTTCATTAAATCCTATTTCAGCTTTGCATAGGAGATCAGTTCTCTGTACATTAACTTGGGGAAAATGGGGAGGATGCTTGCTAATGTGGAGAAAGGCACTGAGCCTTGCTTGCCCCTGCAAATAGTCACTAAATAGCACACAAATATAATGTGATATTTGAAACTACCAGGTCTGTTGTATTATCTGTTTTAAATGCTCATGACATGCCCTCATGGGGAACATTTTCTTCTTAATGTCTATCCTCTTTCTGTTTAAATCCCCACTCCTTGTCCTAAAGAGCAGGTGCACCACTAAAACTGCAAGGAGTTAATGCAAGGCTGCTCTGCCACATCTCTGGGGTTTTCTCTCTTCCCTGATTAACTGGTCAGCAGTTAATTCAAATGAAATTATTTGGAGGGTGTATATGTGTTATTTCATCAAGGTTGAATTCTAGTTTAATAAGAGAAGGTACTGCTAAGGCATACAATGGATGTTCAAATTTTAAAAAATTCTTTATTTTTAAAAACTTAAAGCCAAGGTAAACCTTCAGAAATGAACATTTTTTTTTATCTGCTTTTTAACCGAAGTGGGGGAATTGATTCATTCTCTCAAGATGGGACAGTGGATTGTTCAGTCAGGAAAATGTGTGGAATTAATTAGTTGCTTAATTTCAAATGTAGAATGTTGTCATCCTTTTAAATGTAATGTGGCTGATAATACAGTGATAACTGAGACATAAATAATATGAGACAGTTTGGTGCTAGGTAAAAATTATGAACTTGATGTGGAGGAAACCACAACCCACTGCCTCCATGAATTTGGGAACTCTAGGACACAACAGCAGAAACTTTTCCTGCTGCATTCATTGCATCATCTCCCACCCCCAGCAGAACAGGGCAACAGCAAAAGTCAATAGCACAATTGACTGCCAACCTCAGTGCAATCAAATATGCACATAAATGTGAGGTTTCCTGCCTATTGTGTGTCTTTCTTCACAGAATTATCGACTTCCACACGGGGGTTTTCCTCCAGCCACTCTAACTGGTCCCAGTCCCTGCATGGGAGATGTTTTGCTGGTGCCTTTCCTTGACATCCCATGGTTCCAGCAGTATTAAGGAGCTCACAGGAGAGGATGTGATGACAAAGAACCTTTTCAAAAGGCTTGTTGCCACCAAGTTAATGACAGGACCAAATTGATTTGCCTTATGGTTTTTGTTCTGTTTTTCTGGAGGAAAAAAAAAGAGGAAAATTGGATCGTATAGTCTGTAAGAAAACTTAATTAAAAGCTTAATTCATTAACCCTACTGTCCCTACTTGGAGTCAGGTGGCAGCATCCTTGTCCCATGAGTGTAGAAGCTGACAGGAGCAACTCTTCAAAAGCCAATTTACATACAAACACCTAATAAAAACCTGAGAGATTCTTCTCAGATGTTCTTTCCAGGCCATTCTCTGTTGCTGTTGTCATCAGCTCAGTCAGAGAGAGCAGCCTGAGCTTTAATCCTGAGCAGCTCAGAGACTCCTTGGCACAGCTGAAGCTGTCTGCCCCTGTAACTCAGCATGCTGGGCAGAGCTTGGTTAGTTTTCAAATTTTTTTAGCCCACAGAATGTGCCTGTTTGGATACCTTTGTCCCAGAATTGTGATGTAAGTGGTGCTGTGCAGGTGGTTTAAGCATTAGGTGGGTCACACACCTTTTTTCGTGGCAGCTCTCAGTCTGATGCACAAATACTTCCCCCTGGTTTGAGGTCTGGTTTCATGTGGATGTTTTGCATAAATAATCCTCCTTCTGGAGAAATGCAGTTGCTCATCTCTTTAAATATGGATTTTAAAATAATAAAATACAGATTTAAAACAGATGGAGTTTTTTTGGGTGGAATTCCAGCCGTTGCAAGTGGTGAGGAATGTAAAACTGACAGGGAGCAAAGGGATTTTCTCCTGGTTATGGTGGCCTCGTGTCCCTGGAGTGGGGATTTGGCATATGTGCTTGCTGAGTGCTGCTTGCCTGGCAGCAATCCACTAAATCCTGGCAAATGGATCCTTGCAAGAACTGAGGGAAGTTATAGGAGCTGTTGTTATATTTTGTATCCTGCTTCCCACATTCTCACGTTGGTTCTCCCCAGGCAGAACAGTGAGAGAAGTGTTGTTACACGGAGAATAAATTGGATTTTCTGAATTGGGGTTAGAACTAGATGGTGTGGGATTGGAACTGGATGATCTTTAGGGTCCCTGTCAACCCAAACCATTCTAGGATTCTGTGAGCTGCTCTTTTGCTTGTTTGTTTTCTGTTGGATGGCACCAGTTCCACTGTATTAACGTTTCCTGGGACGTCTGTACTGTTCAGGTGATCTCTTGAAGGAAATGGGAGTAAGGAGATTAAAATGGTGCTGTTCACTCTTAGCAATAAATCCACAATTTCTCCTGCTTTATTCTGGGATTGACACATGGGTAATAAGTGGAAAGGGATTTTACAGCTGTTCTTACCTGCAGGCATATATTTTAAACATAATCCATGTTTTCCTCGTGTGGAAACAAGTAAAACCAGCATCATTTTCACTTTTTTACCTAGACACATAGCTCAGTTTATGCCTAGAAGATGCTAACAAAAGTATCTGAGTATGCTCATCATTGTAATTGAACAGAACCATTTGAGGCAGTGATGTGGTTTCATTGGGAAGCTCTCTGAGATTTGAATGATTTAAGATCCCTGCAGATGTGGTTTCATGGTTCTTGTGGGCACAGAGAACAGTCAGCACCAGCCAAGCTGTAGGAAAAAAAGCATATAAAATGTTTTATGTGCATGTAGCCTCACCTGATATCTGAAGTTATTTTGTTGGACTTGCCTGTTGTGGGTTCTGAATTAATTAATTACCTCTAACAGTCTGATGGCACTGAACTGCTCTTAATGCGAGACAGAAAGGCAAGGGTAGCTCGATTTTAATACCTTGTGCCTCATTAACTTGAAGAGCATAATTTGATACCATTTGAAGAATTGCATATGTATTTAGGCAATAATTAAAGCAATAATTGTAGCCTCTGTGGAGCAGGTGGAGATGTAAAATGTGAAGTTTTTCATTTACAGTTATTCAACTTCTAATGAAAATTCCTGTGGCTGCTAATAGACAACTTTGCACTTTGCCTCCCCTGCTGTTGTGTGATGCCACAGTGGAGGTTTTTGTGCTGGTGGCTACAGGAAATATTGAAAGGAATTGCTGAAATAGGAGGTAAAAAGGGTGTGTGTGTGTGTGTGCATCTGAATTGTGGTGCCTCTCCATCTAAACCTGGACTGGAATTGCACTATTAAGGTCTAGTACAATTACAGTAAGATGCAAAACTTGCAGTGAGGGATCAAAGTTTCCATTAGCTTATAAGTGAGTTTTTATGTTGTGTGCTGCCTTGACTGTGAAGTTTGCTTAACCCACTTCCATGAGATTTCAGCTTTTAGCATCTAATGGTTTGGTAACTTAATTAAAACGTGTCAGGCATTTTCTGGGGCTAGATGTTTCCCTTAATTTTTAGTGATGAGTGTTAGCAAAGAGAAATCAACAGCTGAAAAAAGTAGACAGCCTTTCCCAAATTCAGAATTACAGCACTCCTTCTGAAAAACCTTTAGCATCTACCTCTAGTCCAGACTTGACTGTGGCTGTGGTAGAGAAGCTGCTGCTTGCAGGGGCTGGGATTTGGTGGCTGTGCCATTTCCTGCACAGCACTTGGTACTCCCAGGCTCAGCAGGATTTCCTCTGCAACTCCTCCGGCCGGATGCTGGAGGACAGCATGCATTTAAATGTCACCACTGAAAGCAGCAGCCTGTGTCCTGTGCATGGGGGGAATCGAGTGGGGTTTTTTCTTTAAATTAGAATAGAGGAAATTAGAAAAGGAAAGGAAAGCACAAGGAGTGGAGATGCAGAAAGAGAAGTTTGTGAGGGTGTGACACCAGGCTGGTGAGGAACAAGAGCCACGTAATTAGAGCAGAGGAAAGCAGGAAATTCAAATGGGATTTTTTTTTTTGAAGGGGGGGAAAGGAGAATGATTAGGTTTCTATCGATTAGTGTTTTCCATTCCTGTGTCCCAGCCCCTGCCATGATTTAATTCCCTCCCCCAGGGCACCTTTGGCTGCCGTGTTCTCACCTCATCACCAGCTGAGCAAAGCCTCCATATGGTGCCTCTGGTTGGGAGTGATGCAGTTGGAAGTTCTGGCAGCCCCACACGGAACAAATAACTGGTGAGCTCGCTCTGTGGGCTTGCCTCCAGTGGGAGCAATGATTTAAACCACTCTTTTTTTTCCCCACCCCCCTCTTTCCAGGCAGATTTTCACAAATATTTGTTGCATTTGGTGAATTTGATCTATGAGGCAAAATTCTCAGGGTGGCTGGCAAGCAGCATATGTGTTGTGTTCCTCTTAAAAGCTGAAGTGATCCCAAATGGGAAAGGGATGGATTTTCACACTCGGTCTCTTCTGTGGTGCACAAGGAAGGTGGTGGGAGGAGGCTCCCTTGCTTGTCCTGGGACAAACCAGATGTGCTGGAGTTGTGTTTCTTTAGAAATGGTGTGGAGTCAAACCCAACAAAGAGGAAACAAAGCTGGTGTTGGAGTGTTCACCCGGACTAAAGAAGGTCTGGGCTCGAATCCTGTGTGTGTCAGACTGAAATCCCCAGCCTGAGCTGCTGCTGCATGCCAGGAACCTGCAGGACAGAGCAGTGCTTTATCCAAGTCCTTTGAAAGCATTATTCCTTCCCTGAGCCAAGGGGCAGATGCTCTCTCCATCTTTGTGGATGTGTGGGGAGCTCCATGGGAGTGATTGGCAGATGCAGCGATGGAGTAGCTGGTGATGCTGCCGGGGCTTCCTGCTCTCTCTGACACAAAATGTCAGCCTGTAGTCAGAGAAAGGATGTCTGACAAGGACTGAAATGTATCAACAAAAGGTTTTCTTCAAGGGATAAGTGTTACACTAGAACTGAGTTCATGGCAAGGCTCTGCAGCAGTGAGTGGCAAATGTGTGCACAAAGAAAAAGTGACACCTGCATTTTTAGGGATAAAAAAAGACAGTTACCCACATGTCTTCTAATTTCTCTAATTTTTTATAGGGTCCAGATAACAGAATTAAGAGTTTGGTGCTCCAGGTGATACTGAGTAGGTTGTGGGATCCTTTAGGCCAGCACATCCAAACCTGGAGTGCTTGCACCTATGGCAGAGGTGGCTTCTACCTCTACTGCAAACACTTCCAACACCATAAATTCGGAAATACATTAAGCTCTATGCATCTGAAGTGACTTGAAATGATGAACCAACATTTTTACCCTGTTTCCAGCACATAGAAAATGAAAGCTTTGTCTTCCCAGAAATTCCACATCAGTGCAACCAACGAGCTGAATGTGAAAGGCAAGGGGGCAATAAAGACAGGTTCCAGTTCAACATTCATAGAATTAAGAGAAGTCATGGCCAATTTAAATTAAATGTGTCAAGTCAGTGATTTTTTCACTGCTACCAACATTTTGGGCTTAACTGGCCCAAAATGGCTGAAAATGATGATGCTGGTAGGCAGGAGAGCTGTTAAGATGGACATTCCTCAAGCTATCTTGGAGGCAAGCAAAATTCAGAGTAGATTTAAAATAACTCAAGGGCTTAGTGCAATTAGAGAAGTGGAGAGGGAGAATATATTTCAGAAAAAAAGGTAGAGTTGCCACCTCCTTTCTGATGTTAATGAGACTGTGAAATAACCTGGTGATTAGTTGGGATTTTTGAAGGGATATGTGAATATTCAACTGTAATTCACATCACCTTTACAGGCCTTTTGTGTAAAACCCTAGAAAATCAAAGTTCCTCACTGTACACTGTATTTTTAAAGCTCTTGGAGAAGAGTAAAGATGTTTTCAGAAAAACTTTATGCCTTTGGTGAGGCCTCATTTGTTTTGAGACAGAACTTCAAACTCACTTGTAAGTTATATACTAAAGGCATAGCATTTTTTGTCATAAAATTTTGCAGTGTGTTTAACACTGATTTAAGCACTGTGCTGTCCTGTACAATGCAGACTTGTAAGTGAAATATTTGCATCTGTAAAGCTGAAATGAACAGTCAGGGCTACTCAGACTCCTCGTGGTTAGGGCTGTATTTATTTTCCAAGGAATGCAGGACAGGAGGATGCTAATTCCTCCTGCTCATCATAGCAAACAGGATGTGATGGAAAACCTGAGGGATCCCTTAAAACTAATTTGAAACTCATATTTCTCACCAGTCCTGAAATCACCTGTTTCTTTCCCCTATTTCATAGTTTATTTTTGTTAAGACTCTCTTGGAGAAAGTGGAGTTATGATACCAAAACTTAGAGTGAGTTTAATAATTGTTTTAAAGACTTGAAAGGTCAAACTGCTACCTTAAAGGGCTTGCAACACATTTTAAAAGTGTTAATAAAACACTTTCTGTTTGTTTTCCTTTAAACTCAAGGTGTGACTGAAGTTACTTCCCTTGTTCTCCCATTGTTAGATAATTCCCTTGTCCCATTTGATAACCCTGAACATGTTCCTCTCTTTGGTGCTGAGGTTGTCTGTGATGGTAATGACCAATTTTAGCAAAAACAGCTGGACAATTACTGATTAAAAAAAACACCCTCTATAAAAAATCAGGGGTTTTAATATCTATAATTGTTATTCCTTTTATCTAAACACTTTGTATGTTAAGATGATTAGAGAGAAAATTGCTATTTCTCTGTGGTTTAGTAGTAATATCAGGGGCTGGAACTTCAGCTGGTTTGGGGTAAGAAGATACAAACCTAAAGAGTAAAGTGTTTATTTGATAAATATTCTGGTTACCTAAACATGTCTGAGTGTTTGGACAGCCTATTTGCTCAAGGCTCATCGTGTTAGCAATGAATATTAATATTTTCAGAGTCCAGCCTCACACTGCTCAAATGCTTGATAATTAAAACTGAAAATTGCTGCTAAGTGTCAGGTGCAAGTGGAGTGTGCTGGAGCCCAAAATATTCCTGTGCTAGGTGGAACTTTTGTGTGAAGGGGTTTGGAGGACTCTGGGCTATAAAATTCTCCTGTTCCATACCAGAAGGACTCCTGCCTGCATGGTCCATGTCTGGTTTTCACTGTCCCACGTGTTGTGCTTGAAATGACTGCTCATTTTTAAAACAGCAATGAAACTATTAATACAGAGGAATTAAGCTTTAATTTTTTAAGCTCATTTTGCCACTTTCCTCAACCCCAATGATTTTTTTTTGTTTGTTTTCTCCCTACCAGTGCAGATGGGAAAGAATAATAACAGTTCTCTTAAAAAAGGCTAAAATACTTATTTTGTTATGAGTGTGTATAAACATCTTCATATATGGGTATCAATATATCCATGCATATGGTGCACATATACCCTATACATTTATATTTGTTTAGGATTGTGAACTTACCACTAACTCTTTTGTTCCCTTCATATCCTGAGATTCCTACATAATATAGAATCAGACTTTTACTGGATGATTTCCCTTTCCAGAAAATTGTTTGGCTTCCTGGTTTGCTGTATCAATATTTTACTTTAGTTGCTGCAGTTTCAGCAACGTGAGGTGGAAACAGAGAAAAAAACCCACAAGTACCATTATCCAGGTCAATTGATTTGAAAAGTATTACTTTGGATTGGCTACTCCCTTCTCCTACACACCACAAAATATGACATTAAGTGCAATTAAAAGCTGAATAAATGAATGTGGACTGAGGTGGAGAGAGTAGAGGAAATTTCTCCTTGATTCTACATAAGGAAATTTTGCAACTACTTTGCACTTCTGTTGTGAAATTTAATATTTGTCTTTTAAACCTGTATTTTTTGGTAAAGCTTTTGAAGTGTACAGCACTGTTACTCTCTTTAAGATAGGTTGCTTCTTTGTAATGATGGTTAACTTTTTGGGCACCTCTGCTGGAAAAAGCAGTACCATCCTTCTGACTTCCTAATTCTTACTGAATCACATCATGGCTGATATTAGTGTGGGTTTGGAGACTCAGTGAAGAACTGTTCTTTCTTCACCCAGGGTATCAAGTATTCAAAATCCAATAAAGATGGCTCGATTCCTTGTTTAGAAGTGTGAATGAAACACCTTTTTTAGGTGGAGGATGTGATGTGCCCTGTCAGGTTTTACTGGAGTCTGCGATTCCCTCCCTGTGGAGTACAGATCCGGCACTGGAGACTACCTGAATGTCTTTTAAAACAGCCCCAGTTTGACATATCCCTCTTTCATCAGCAGATTTCAAAGCAAAATCTGCAGCCGTGCTGTTCCCATGATCAAAGAGCTCCTCGAGATGTTTACTAACTCTGGAGAAACAGCACTGGTACAGGAGATTGGAAAGACAAATATATAACTATGGGGAGGTTAGAGGAGGATTGCTGGAGCATCCTTGCTTATTTTCCCATTCCTTTACCTGGCCTGAACGTAGCCAGATGAGGAAGGCATAGATATTCCAAGTTTACTAAGGAGAACTGAGACCATGTCCCTTCTGTTGCAATTTGAAATTGTTTTGCCACACTTTAGAAAGCCAGAGGGGAAAATAGCAAGCAGGGGTAATGTTGCAGATTGGCCTCAGGTTCTGCCCATTACAACAAAGGAAACTCCACTCTCAGAAGGCAAAGATCTCTTTTTTCATGCAAAGGCAAAGAGAGATCTCTCTGTTAAAGAACACAGTCTGTATATACAGCATTTTGAGAAGCAGTGTAAAAGAGCAGTTACCATTGGTTAAAAGATCAGCATCCCTTCCAAAACCTCTCTTCAAAACATCACTAACAAACAGCAGGGGCAAGTTATTTTCCAGGAATGTTTATCTTTGCTGACCTCAGCGCTGTGTGAGAAAAGTTTTTCTCCCAGACACAGAAATGCCTGAAAAATCCTTC
This sequence comes from Erpornis zantholeuca, assembly GCA_013400515.1. Lineage (NCBI taxonomy): Eukaryota > Metazoa > Chordata > Aves > Passeriformes > Timaliidae > Erpornis > Erpornis zantholeuca. Next base: position 131,855 of record VZTN01022704.1, on the reverse strand, counting down.
ATGGACAGAAAATCAATATCCATAGGGTAATGGTGGTCTTGTCTGTCTTCTCTGGGGTTTTTTGTTTGAGTGCCAGCTGTGCCAGGCAGGCACTGACACACAACCAGCAGCTCTGTGTGCTAGTAAAGATTCCATTCTTGGATTTCTTTGAGAGCACCTCTGGAGCTGAGATCCATAGGTAGTACTGAGCATTTCCTTCCATGCTGCACTTCCATATGCAGCCCTGATTTTCCAATGTTTTTTTTCTTTTTAATGAAATAGCAGAATGACTTGGAGAATTTTTAGTTCTGTGTGATTCTGTTCATCTCTTCTCTGTCATATTTTAATTATCCTACCATGATCATACTCCTTGGACTTGTATCTTCAGCTGCCTAGTAAGGCAGTAAGGAATTTATCAATTTAAAGTTCACTGTTCTCCAGTATTTTTACTCTGATGATGGGTTCTGCCTGCCCTGAGTTGAGTGCTGAGGTACTTACCCATCTATTTAGAAATATTTTCTTCCTCCCAAACATATCTTGCTATAAACTTCCAGAACAACACATATTCTAAAGGAAAATCTTTTAGACTTGTCATATATGACTTTAGGATTGCTCAGCTGTAGAGACTGAGCCAACCCCAACCACTGTGGGACTCCAGGATTCTGTGAAGGGAGAGGTCACTGTGAGTTTGAATGTATGGTTGGCTACATCCCACTGTTTCTGTCTGGGTTGCCAGTGGGATTTTTAGGGACAGCCTGTGGATTTTCCTGCCTTCTGTGCACAGAACCCACTCGCTGCTGTAGCTGCTGCCTCTTGAACAAGTGGTTGCTGCTGTGCCTGATACAGGAGAGCTGTGAGAGCTCTTGTGTGAGACCTAAAAGTGGATGATCGATGCCTGGGAAACTTGAGCAATCACAAGACACAGTCTTCATTAATCTTGAAGGCCTTAATTACTAGGATTAGCCAATTTTCCTGAAGTCATTAGAGTAGTTGACTATAAATTGTAAGGTTGACCCCTTCCAGCAGTAACAGGAAATGTTTTCCCACCAAAAGTTCACTATATCCTACAATAAGGTTTGCTGTAGACATCATTTTCATTTTATGTGGTATCAGGACATGCTACTTCCTGAAAAAAGGGAGAGAATATTTTTGATATGTCTTTAACAGGGATTGACTATTGGATAATGCACAAAGGACTCCTCCTCTTGAACAGATTTCCCAGATGCCTTTCCCTGGCTTGAACATAACCACCATAAATTGGCCATCTTATCCTGAAAGGAATTAGCGTGACTGCTTCCAGACGTTGGATATAAATTTATGGAATGATTTAGGTATCATTTTATTGCGCCTGGCAGAGCTCTTGATTCTTCTAGGATGTATCTAGCTGTGAACTCAGTAGATCTTTCCAAAAGATTGCAATTGAGAGAGTGCTGAGGAGAGGAAAAAGGGCTAATGAAGAGATTTAGATTTACTTGGCCAACTGAAGGAGTGAACCTGGAGAGAGCCACTTCTCACTCGAGGGGAGAACAAGTCCTGACTGAAGGGCTTGTGTGCTCAGGGGCTGCTGAAGCTCAGAATGTTGGGTTATGTTTCTAGGGGATGCATGACTGTGGAGAATCAGGAAAATAATTCCTTTTAAATTCATTTTTTTCCTCAGCCTTGGGGAGAGACAGACAATATACCAACCGGCCACTTTTGTTTCCAGATAATGGTGATGATTTTCAGTGGAGTGTCCTCTATGTGCTGTTTTTCAGATCGAAATCAGCAATGAAATACTTGATACAAACTTGCCTAAATGCACCCTGTATCCTGAGAGTCTCCAGCTCTGTAATTTGGTATTTTAACTTGTGCAATAAGTCATGCCTTAAGATAGGGTGTAGTTATCCCAGACAAGAACATGAAGCCAGGTTTCATGGGCCTGCCTTCAGCAGGCACCCTCACTCGAACCTTTATTTTCTTCATACAGGTCTTTATGAAAGACTTGACATTTCTCCTTCCTTCCTCAAATATTACCCTAATGGGCTGTTAGCAAAGCAGAAATCCCTGCTGTTTTGAAAAGCCCACACAAATGATGGTTGTTCTGTGGAATAGTGCCGAGTTCAAAACTCGCATGTCAGTCTGACCATGGCAAATCCTTGTATTTCCCTTTCTCCACTGGCAAGTCTGTAAAATTATGGAAATTGTAACAGCTCTGCACAGTTCTTGAGCCTTAAATTGTTGAGGAAGCTACATGAGCTGATGAACAAGTATGTTTGCTAATATTTACTGCTTGAGTAAAGCAGAGATTTAGACTGCCTGTTATTTTGGCCTGAAGCTTTTATGATTGTGCTCCAGGCAGAAATATCCTGTGCTTGACAGGGTGCTTTTTGCATTTAACTTTGCCTACAATGAATCTTGGCCTTACACAGCCCAAAGTCAAAGCAGTGTGTGCCCTATTTAAGTAATGAGCTATTGATTTTAGCATTACTCATTTTATTACCATCGTATGGAACTGGTCATATTCTTAGGACTCGTCTCTGAAATGGAAGCTGTTTAATTTCGGTTTGGGATGGGACAGAAATGGACTTCAGGGATTTCACCTATTGCAATTTGGTGTATCACAGATAGCAGGGACTGTCTGGCCTCACACAGAGCTGTGCATTGTACTGAAAGAGCCTGGGAAGAAATTCCTCTTCTTGCTTGAGCTCAGGCCTCTGAGCAGGCTCCTAATGTAATGTCACCTTCATTTGTCACTGGTTGCTGTACCCAGTGTTCTGCTGCTGAGTATTTACAACACCTCCAGGATCAAAGAGATGCTGCCAAGAAGGCTCATGGGGAGAAATTTTGACCTACTTTTACATTTGGCACCACTTTGCCTGCCAGGAACAGGTGGACTGTGAGCAGTCCTTCAGTGCAGAGTCCACCCTGACTGGCACAGAGAGCCCTGGCGTGGCAAAGCAAGCAAAAAGCAGCATTAAAAACAGTCAGAGGTTAAACTCTCCCCCTCTTCTGCCCCATTTTCTTAGGAATGCAAACTTTTCTGGGAGAAAGGGTGTGGAGGTTGCAAGTGCAGTTCATTTTTGTGTGTGCCTTTTCCTGCTGCTGGTTCTTCTCTCTGCAGCACTGGGATGTGTGTGGAGAATCAATTTGCTTTCTGTGGTTGCTTGAACAAGTTTAAGCTACTCAAACCATAGGATTATTGCAGGTTCCCTACACCTAGGGAACATAAATGAGAAGAAATGCTACACATCTGATTTTGATTTTTTGAAGCCTTCATTTTTACTTTCCAGACTGTGATGCTGTCTTCTTTATGACTGCAACTGTATAGTAGAAAGCTGTACTTGTCAAATGATAGAGATCAGTTTGTGCATTTTCTTACCAAAATTCATGTTGTGCTTCCCCTTCCCTTCCCTCTCACCTCTCCCGTGCATGTAAAACTCAAAACTTTGTAAAATGTTGGCAACTTGGTATCCCCACTTTCAGTATATGAACTGAAGTGTAAAACTGGGTGGTTTATGGACTAGATGTGCTGAAGATGAGAAGAAAATCCTAGGTGTTTTTTATACCTTTAATCTGTACAATAGGATGAAGTGAGCCTGACTTGGCAATGCCCATCCATTTCATTAGCTGGCTCTGGACCCTGAATGCCTATTTTTATTTTTTTGGGGGTGTATCCCAAATGAATTGATCCTGAGTTTGCTGAGCTGATAAACTTCTGAATTCTGTATGGCAATGAACTGACACTAGAGTGGGGTCTGGGGAGGGGACACGAGGGGGTTCTTTGAACCAAACTCTTGCTATAATTAGGATCTCAGAAGTTGCCTTCTTTGTTAAGCTACTGATTGCTTACAAGGAACCTTGATGGGAATGGGTTTTATTAATTTGACCAAGTATTAAGAAGAATAATGCTGTTGACTCTTCAGTGGATAAGTACAGGCACCCACCTTGAGAACATGGTGGTGAAATGAGGGAAATCAGCCAATGCACTGCCAGGACCAGTCAGCTTCTAGAACATGAGGATGTTGATGGAGAGCTTCAGTGAGCTCTGAGAGTTGCATATTCCATCCCATCCCAATATCCCTGAGCAGGAGGGTGTTGGGCTTTCTCAAGAAGCAGAAGTTTTTTTAATTGTAGGTACAGGAGATATCTGAATGATGCAGTGAATAACAATAAGTTGAGGGATACAAAAGCTGTTGGTGCTGATGGAGACCATCTCTTGCCCACAAAGTCACCACTGTGGCAGTTTGAATTCATGGGTGGTGTTAAATACTCTGCAGTTTGGAAGACAACCTTACCTCATCGCTTCAGCAGCCATGGGAAGTTTCATCCCGCAGAGTTGGAAAGGCACCAAAAGGATGGTCTGTGATGCACGAAAAATCTGGAGTTTGGAGGCTGTCCATTGGTGTCCTGACATCATCATCCCTCTCTTTGTTCAGAGCTTTAAATAAAAAGGTCACAGCAATTTCTCTTTATTTAGTTTCCTCCTCCCCCTGGGGATTATTAATGGCCCTGAGGCAGATCCAGTGTCTCCTTGCATTCACTGCTTTGGGGACTGGATTCTGCATGAGACCAGTGGGAACAGAAGTTGGCTAGTAAAAATTTAAGGAAAGCAAACTTGCTCACACTCCTTTCTACCTGAACTAGTTCTGTAGGTATTTTAAAGCAGCATAGTTTGCAGGGCTGACAATTCATGAACTTAACCCCTGCAACTCCTGCTGTGCAATAATGCTTTGGTACCTAAAAGAACATTCAGATTTTTTTTATTCTTCTTCTTTTTTTTTTCTTTGAGCTTGTTTTTAGTAACTTCATGTTTAATGAAAGGTATTAAACAACTTAAGCCTTTTACAGATAGCTCCCTGTATCTGAAAGGTCCCATTTTAATGTATATTTTGTACATTTTCTTCATCTACCTTCCACTTTTATCTCAGCCAATGACAGTGAGATTCCTAAGGCTACTTTCTCTTTAAGGGAATACTGCTTACATAAATAGTCCTTTACACCATCTCCTTGTTTTATAATATTAATTGTTTATCAGGAGACAGGAAATATTCCTTAGAAAATGTGTTTTCCTGCTTGTGCATGCCTTGTTACTATTTCAATTATGCAGATTCTTGATGCTGTGGAAATTTGTGCTTGATGACGCCAAGGCAGCTGCACGTTGTTAGCATTGTAGGCTGTCAGATGATCATGTGGGATTCTTGCAGCATGCAACATTCAATAGGATTGAAAAAGGGCTTTTGATGCAAGGCATAGCTTTCAGAATATATTTGTGCCTTTTAGTTAGCTAATAGAAAATCATAATTTATTATCTTTAAATTTAAAATGCTGCCTCATTTTTCTTCTGGTTGGTTTCATTTTGGCTTCACTAGAAGATGCATCTGGTACATCCACGATTGAGGAGTTTATTAATGATACTGTCGTTCAGTTCACTTACTTTTTTTCCTTTTAGAGTCCTAGCTAGCCCACAGATTACATGATCACATGTTCATCCAGTCATTCATATAGAACACAAACCACCATGCATGATTTCTTCTTCTTTCTTTTTCCTCTCTGCCTTTTTTATTCCTTTTAAGTTGCTTTGTCATGTTCTCTTTTACCATCCAGCTTAGTCTTTGTCTTCCCCTCGCTGCTATTTGTTCTATATTTTCCCATGCTTGGTTACTGCAATATTATTTGATTAACGGGCTGTGATGATGATGAACCTGCACACTGGAGGAGCAGCTACTACAGTGGTGATGAAGGGATGTAATAATGGTCGCTATCCTCGGAATTCTCTCTACAGTGACTGCATAATAGAAGAAAAGGCAGTGGTCCTGCAGAAAAAAGACAATGAAGGATTTGGATTTGTGCTCAGAGGGGCAAAAGGTATGTGCTTCTGTGTGTGTGTGTGAGTGTGTGTGTGTGTGTGATGTGCAGTGGCATGAAGAAATTTATACATCTCGGAATATAAGCAGGAATTATTCTTGGTGCACTTGGTTGCTAGACAACAGGATTCTCTGTATGCTATACTACTCCGATGGATTTCGGTGCCTTCTCTCCGGAGCAGTTTGCATTTTTACACAGGAGAAGCACTGCATAATCGTTTTTGGGGGGAGAAAGTTTTGCCTGTATTTTTCTCGTGCCGGTGGATGTAGTATTTTGCCATTAATCTGTTCTGTTGTGCAGTTTACTTAACTATGGGAAACCTGCTTTCCTCATAAAAACTGCTGCTTTATTTCCAATGCTAGCCTGATTAAATAGGGCTGTGTGAATAGGAATAGACAAGAGAGGGGTGTTGTGTTTAAAATAGGTGTGGATTTTTCTGCAAGGTGACATTGGTGCAGTTTTAGTATGAAAATGATCTTTTTTTATATCTTCAGAAGCTGCACGTATGTTGCATGGCCTGTAGTGTGCTCATTTTTAAAGCTGTTCATGTGTTAAGCTGCATGGTACTTCTCTGGAGGCTAAAATCTATCACGGTGGCATCCCTAAGAGTTAAAAAAGGCATTCTATTTAATGCTTTGCTTTTTAACTTTCAGTGCAGTTTGCTCCCTTTGTATTTAAAAAAAAAGAATATATATATGATGGTATGTCCCATCTCTTGCTCCCCCTCGTTTCACATGGCTTCTCCCTTGCCTTGCTTGAGCATGAAAATTATTCCATGTCTTCATTCTTGGGACATGGCTTTTGCTCTCCCCGTTCCCCACCCCTAAACCAAAACCGGTGCCACCACGGATTTGCAGGGCTGGAAAAGCTCTGCCAGTTTTAGCCACACAAAATGCTTGGAGTCGAAGCTGGAAAGCCAAAGGCACTGCCTTATCTCTGAGCATTGGTGTGGCTTATCAGTGCTTTGAGCAGGGCTTACTCCCTCGGTGTGAGCCCAACAGTTTCCCCCAGATTTTCTCTGTAGCAGCGGGGGCACCTCAGGTGAAAGAGCCAAGGACTTTCCTGCCCGTGTGTGTACGTGACACAGAGGGACAGGCAGGGCTGTCACAGGGCCAGCTGTGCCTCCCGACCTTACAAGTGATTTCTTCTGGTCTCTTCTTTGTTATGCACATCTAAATTTAGGAGGAAAAAAACCCCAAATTCTGGTTGATCTTTTTTATCCTTTGCCACCCACCCCACCCCCCTAGCTTGGCCAGATGCTCTCTCCTGGCTACAGCACGTAATTCATTTTTAGGTGGATGTTGCCAGAGTTACAGCATTCTGCCAGGCACACAAAAGGGTTACTTGAGCCAATACCAAATATCCTGGAATATCAGAACCTCTTGCCCGGTGCAGCTTGATTGGGTTTGTGTCAGGAAAGGAGCAGGTATCTTCCCCTCAGGAAGGAAGACCTGTGGATTGCTATTGCAGAGGGATTGCACTCTGTCCCCAGCATCCTGATCTCCTGTGAGGCACATCCCTCTCACTTCCAGCACCCACCATTTTTTAACCCTAAATTGGAATGGCCAATGATAGGCCTGTAGTCAAGTGGTATTTGCAAGCACTCCATAACTTTCTTTTTTTAATGTGGTATTTATTTTTAAAGCTGACACACCAATTGAAGAATTCACCCCAACTCCAGCCTTTCCTGCTTTGCAGTACTTGGAATCTGTGGATGAAGGGGGAGTAGCATGGCAAGCTGGCCTGAGAACTGGAGACTTTTTGATCGAGGTAGGAGATCCTGAAATTTGATTCTCAGTGCTCTGTTGGGGAAAGAGTGATGTTCCCGTTGGAGAATTGACTCTGGAAAAAAGTGTGGGATGCCTCTGAGCAGCAAGTTCAGTGAGCTAACACCAGGAATGTGCTTCACTTGATCAGTTTGGAACTTCATGCAGCATTCAGGAAAGAAGTGACAGAGAGCGATGGTCAGGCTGGCTGGGAATTTTCTGGTTGTTCTTTTTGTCCTTTGGGAATACACTGTCAGAGATAGTTGGGAGGTCGTAGTCTTCTTTGAGTTATTGAAATTTAGATGAATTTCAATATTTATTGTAGGCTATCAGTTCTGGTTTCTTCTATATGATTTCAGGGAGTAACCAAAATTAATGACTTTGTATGCAACTCTTTCTGTGCTCAGAAATATCCATGGTCTAGTGCTGTTTAGTAACCATGGAGAATAAAGCAAATTACTTTGGCTTGAAATTGAATTTTTCCAACACTACACTGTAAATACAAAAAAATAAGCAATGGATGTTATTGCAGTAGAAATTGCTTTATAAAAAGGCTATATTTAAATATTCTGTTCATTCATGCCAAAAATATCTTGATGTTTGATATTTTGGAGGATTGTTTTGTTGGTATTTTAGGTTCTGCTTAAATAGTTGGTTCTCCTTTTGAGTGTTGCTGGGCAGTTTGCAACAAAATCATGATTTGGGATTTTTTCCTTCCTCTTACCCCCACAACCTTCTCGTGACCAACAAAGGGATGCTGTGGTTCTGTGAAACTGGGTATTAAAAATAGGTCTTTTGGGATGGATTGATCAAGCCTTGTCTGTAAGATCTATTGATGATACATGATTTGATGTGTTCTTCTTCAGGCTCATGTACGGTTTGGTAAAATACTTGCCGGTGTTACAACGTTTATTTCTGCAGAGCTGGCTTTTGCATGCGGGAGAGGGTACAACATGCAGCTTTTTTTGGAGTGTGCCTTGAACTCCCATGGTGATTGAATTTAAATAGTTGCACCACTTCCTCACACTGTAGCCGTGAAGGATCAGGCTTTGCAGGCTCCTAAAGTAAATAGATGTGCATTTTTATCTCTGTCTTCAAGCACATTTCCCTCGCTGTTTGTTTACTTAAGAGGGAGCGTTTAGCAGAGCGTTAAAGACCAGCTTACAAATGGAAGTGCCTCGTTCCCTGGGCAGGGATCCTTCCAAAGCTCTCCTTATTCCTCTTAGGCGGGGCTCTGAAACAAGGCTGTATTTTTAGAGGTTGGTTTCTTGTTAGGAGTCTGCACTGGCAGATTGCACAGATAGAATTGATGGGGAACAATGTGCAGTTTAATTCGTTATGGAATGACAAATATGCCCATGGATTTTTTTTTTTTAAGATCTCTGAAGGGATGGAAGAAGTCTGGGTAACTGATTCTGCACAAAGCTCTACTGATTTTTTGGCAAATGAGAGAAGAATTATAATTAATTGTCTAGACAATTTACTCCTAGCCTTGGCTTAGAAGAGCAGCTAGACATGCACATACATTGCTGAATCAGGAGGACGTTAATCCATACTCCAGCATATTTGTAATTAATTCTGAAAGAAGCCATTATTACATGCAAATCAAATCCATTTCTGTGTAATTTATGTTCATCGGGGTTATTCCGTTCTGAATTTTGCAACTTAATTAAGTGGATATGATAATCCTGAGAAATGACAACTTGGCTGTTGCAGGAGACTTTCCTGTTGAAGAAAAGCAGGAATTCTTTCTATTTTATGGCCAACAAGCAGTGCACAGCCCTGGCTGGCTGGAGAAAGCCATCTTTAGAGATATTTACAGTGAGGCAAAAGGCTGTTGAAACAGAAGTCCACCTGCACTTCTAGGAATGCCACAGCACTTTCAGCTGTAGTCAGGCTGCCTTAGTGCTAAATGATTTCTCTCGTGACTCTGAAGTTTATACCTCTGTGTGTAAGCACCACCTCAACCATTTGTAACTAATATAAGGCATCTATCAGAAATGTCACATGAATAATAAAAGAGTTAATGGGCAACCAGGATCCTAATTAATGTCATTTATAACACTCGTGGCAGGCGCCGGGCTCAGGGGAGGGAGAGTCCAGTTTGGCAGGGGGCAAAATGAGAGGCAGAGAAGGTGTTTCAGTCTTGCTTGAGGAGGTTTGGTGGCTCAGGGTCCTGGAGATGAGGGGAACCTCACTCTGGAAAAACAGGTTTGACATGGAGAAAGAACATGAGGGTAGGAGAGGACAGGGCATCATTTCTTCATGTACAGTCATGGTCTGGAATCTTCTGAAGGAGATAAAACTTCAATATCAGCTATGAAACATTACAATAATTCATGTTTGGAGTTGATATATGGGGAGCAGAACAAATAAAAGATCTGTACAAAAAAGGGAAGAATGGGTGCTGCCTTGCTGCAGCAGAAAAAGGGAGTAGGGATTACCTGGAGCAGCTGGCATTGTATCATATCACTGAGTTTTTATCAAGTGTGCAGTTCCTGATTTGTCCAAGCTGTACAACTAATTTTAACGTGAGACTTCAGAGATGAACATTACACTTGCCCTTGGAAACAGTGCTCACAGAGTCTCCATGGAAATTTCTGACAGTGTGTGGTTTGTCTCCTCCTTGCTTCAAACCCAGCCGTGGTTTTTGTGATAAAAATTGTAAAGTGTGTAGTGGCTTTCCTGGATAGAGCACAGGGCAGATGTACTGGAAAAGTGCAGGAGTAGTTCTAGAGCTGAAGGAGTGAGGCTGAGACAATAGATGTGGATTTCCATAAGCAATTCAACAGATGCCAATTCAATGGGATTTTTTTTCTTAACTTTGATGAACAATCAGAAAATGAGGATGGCTATGGTTGTTATAACTGAGATTTTACAGCTTGCCTTATGTGTTATTTTTCACTATTTTAGTTGATGTTTTCTTGAATCTTGATACCAACCTGATTAAAAAGATAGATTAAAATAAAGCAGCGTATTAGGCCAAGTGCTAAAAATTGCAGTCTCCATTAGAAAGGGGTTAAAAAATTACAACCATCACTAATTCCTTTGTAGGTCATTGATAACTCATCAGTGACTGGATTTCTATACTATGACTGCTCAAGTTTGTAAAAATTCGGACAGTTCTGCCTTGAAACATGACTTCAGGAATTCTTGAAGGTGGGGTTGTGTTGGAGATTTGCTTTGATGACATAAACAAATCTAAGCATCTTTGAGTAAAGAAATCCATTAAGCTGGAAGGCCTATTTTAACTCAGAATATGGCTTTTTGGAGGGTTTAGTGTGGTGAGATGTAGATTGTCTTTTAAAATTAACCCCCAGTGGATTATTAACTATTTGTTCTTGTTGTCCCCATGAGTGTGCAGCTGTTCTGCAGGTGTTGCCTGATGTGGCCCACGGGGATTTTTCCTGTCACACAAACAATAATGTTACAATATCAATAGTCAGAAAGCTGAGTTAATTCTGCAATATTTTACCAGAACAATGCATTTGTTCTCTAAATGAGGCATTGCAGTTTGCATTATTGTGCCATAAAATCTCTTATCTTTCCAGATAAATTGAAATGTTATTGTCTTTGGAATAGCATGGCTGCTTATTTACATTCCAGTTAAAATGTAAACTAGCTAGACCTGGTGAATTATTCATTTAAAAATAAAAACAAAAGGGCAAAATTCAAGGTTTAATTTGAGCATCAAAACCAGAGATGGTAATAGAAGAAATTTCTTCATTTTGCTGCAGAACTCTTCAGCTGGTACTTGTACTAAAACATGCAAAATATCTGTAATATAACTGCCTGTATTTCTTCATCCTCAAAAGTCTATACAATTTACTAGTACTGGTTTGGAGTGGAAAATAAACATTTTATTACAGACAGTGTTATTTTACCATTATATTAAAGATATTTGTCCTCTGACTTGCATGTAAGAAGTAGCAATAAGCATTTAGGGAGACATTTAAAATACCTGAAATATTAAAAAAAAAAAAACCCAAAAAAAACCCCTTCATAGACAAATCATTTCAGAGTCATATTTAGCAATAGGTTTCTGGTTTTATTCCAGTAAGCACTTTATACAAACTTGAAAACTGCTTGGGGAAGCAAACTTTGAACTTTATTGTTGTAGCTTAGGCTCTGGTAATTATGAATATTTTTAGCACTGTTATGCCTTACACTGGTATTCAAAGGCTGGGTGAATTAGTGGTTTTACAAAGCCAGCTATTACTGATTCCAATCCTTTCAGCAATAGGGAAACCTCATCCTTTGATAATCTTCATTAATTACCTCATGGCTGCTTTTTATTTCTCGTATGAACTTTGCTCGCTTCCACCACCAGATACAAATCTAAATTTTTTTTTTTTTCTCATGGGGACCATGATATTTTTTTTTCCCTCTTGGAAATAAGTGGAGGCTTTGTTAATGGCTTTGTATGAACAGGGATTCTCACGCTGCAGCTGAAAGTTTGCTCATCTCCTCCCAGCACTGTGGACACCAGCTCCATGTGGTGCTTAATGAGAGTGCTCTGTGTAGGAGGAAGAAAGCAAACCCAACATTATCAGGACATTTCTGAGGGCTGGATTTAGCTCTCACTCTTAGGCCTTTTTGGGGCATTAGCAGAGTCAGGTCCGTGTTAGTTCACTCTTTTGCAGGAGGGTTTTTGTTGCCAGCTTGGCTGCTGCTCCTGCCCAGGCAGGGAGCCTCCCCTTTGGCAGGAGGACAGGCAGGCTGGGAGCTGCTCTGTTCCTAGACAGCACCTACTTTGGGTTTGGATCGACTCTACAGACATCTTTTTAATGAGGAGGGGTTTGCCAAAGCTGCAGCAGCACTGCAGTGTTTGAGCTTCGGGAGAGGGAGTTCCTGGCCAGGGCAGGGGCTGCGAACTGGATGGACTTTGGTTCCTTCCAGCACAAACCATTCTGGGATTTTTTATGTTTATATACACACAGCACCAGTCTGGGCACCACTAGTCTTAAATCTGTATATTTAATTGACACATAGTTTGATCTAAGCAACCATTAGAGGAAAAACCTTGTTTCTATCAATCAGTTACTCATCATCCTCTTGGTGACATCTGTAAATTTTATCTATTAAGCACCAGCAAGCCCCTGACACTGCTTAAAAATTCAATCTCTCAGAGTCCAAAGAAAACTTTCCTCCTGTTTTGCTTTTGCTATTCTCCTGCTGAAGTGTAGCTACAGATGTACTGGAGAGTTGGGACAATGGGCTCTTGGAAAAAGAGCAGCTGTGTAAGTGCTGCTGTGTAAGTGTTGAACAGCCTGGGGTATGTGTGCAGCATCTGACCAAGGAAATGAATTTTTCACTCAATGGAGAAGTGTTTTACTTTCTTTCCACTTAAACTCAGTGACTGAGCGTTTGGGTTTGTTGGAGTTTTTTTTCTTAATTTCTGTTTTTAGTGGATGCTGGCAGCTGAATGAAATTATTGTGCTCTCAGAGTGCTTTGGATGTGCACAAACCCACTGTGCTAAGTGTTTCTGCTTTTCCTTTTAATCTGTTTTTCTCATGTGTCCTCTAACCCATAGGAAGTGGTACCATTCCAAATGCCAGTGTGATCATAAAAACAAGGAACAAATGTTGTCTAGTTTTTAAAATACATTATTACGACTGTTACCTTTTTGACACAGATGTAAATGGGCAGACAAAAAAAAATTGGTTCTTTGAAGAGCTCAGTTATTCCCACACAAGCAAATAATATGCTTTAAAATAAGACTGAAGAGCAGACAAGGATGAAAGCCCTTTGCTTTCCAGGCTGTGAGCAAAACTGGGAAGCATTTTCCTTTAGCCTTGACTCTCCACGAGGTGTATATTGGGCTTCTGCTTCCCCAGAATTTAACAAGCAGCTCTTTGAAACTCACAGCTGATTTTTAGGCTTCTTTGAGAGGAGGATTTGCAAGGCATTGTGATGATAATGGCAGCAACAGCCAGAATTAGCTCTGTGTCCATTCAGTTCTCCATTTTCAGTTTTAAGGCATTTTGGCTTGGATGCTACAGCATTTTAGGAGAATTTCCTGACATTCCTGTCCTCAGGGATTCTGCCAAAGCTCGTGGGACTGTGTGTGGAGTGTGCAGATATCCACAGGGAGCTTTCTGACTCCTAGCGAGTATGAAAACCACTATTTCCCTGAATTCCTACGACAAAATCCTCTAAAAATAGCAAATTTGTCTAAAGTTAAGCTGCTTAGTATAAATAGCCAGTTCTTGGCCACTCAGAAGCTGTCCAGTGGCATCCAGCCACCTTGGCCATCCTGGGATTCACATCAAGCCCAGCTCTGAATGGTCTTCACTCGTGCAGAAATCTGTGCATCCTCTCTTCAAATAATGCAGGAATAATGCATCTCTTCCATTTCCAGCTCTCAGGTGCTGGGGTTAAGTACTAAAACCAACACCAAATAAATAAATGCCTTTTTTGTGGCGTGGATGGGCAATTACCACAAGACATTCTATTAAAATTAATTTCCCCAAAGCCTGTTGGCTTTTTTTAGTCTCTGGATACTATGGAAACCTGGTTGCTGGAAAGGAGCTAGATGAAAAACACTACTTGTGCCTGGTATTTTGGGGGAGAAAATACCATTTCTTTTAATTGCAGGATGTTGCTACAAACCTGCAAAACTGCAGGTGAAGGAAAGCAGATGAGTTGTTTCAAATGGTGGAGGATGAACTCACAAACTCCTGTTGCTGAGGACAGACCTAATCTAAAAATCTGGAATTTTTCCTTCTTTCTTTTTTTTTTCCCCTTTTTCTGGGGGAGGTGCAAGCATCTTTACAAGCAGGAGAAATACTATCACGGGGAGTTACATGTGTGTGTACATGGCTTCTTCATTTATTTATGGACAGTTTTCTTTTTCCTATTCTGAGACTGGCAATCAGTTTGTGTGATGCTGGAAAGCTCAGTTCATCTGCTGGTTGTGTTTCATGAACCACAAGTCTGTGCAGAGGTTAAAAGGAAGATTATGGACATCTGATCATCATCTGCTTCATGAGCAGTAACCTTCCCCTGTCTCCCTGTCCCAAAAATTCAAATTTTCTGAAAAAATATCTTCACTCTTGGACCCCAACTAGGCAAATATATCTTTGCTATTATCTCAAAACCTGAAAAAGCAAATGAGAGCTCTGTAGGTGGACATGTACTGTATTTATTTAGGGCTTTTTGGTAGGATTTCCTCAGTGTCATCCTCTTTTAACCTTTACTGGGGAATGAGGTTCCTAAACTGTTCTCGAGGTTTCAGAGGGGTTAAATAAATCCCTCCATGTGTTGGTACACACAGCAGGCTCCCCACTGTGTGTGTGTGGGTGCTAAGAACTGCAGAAACATTTGATTTAACGAAATTCTGAACTTTTGGGTCTGATCTAGCAGAAGCTCTGCATTCCTTTGGTTGTTATTCCTTTGATATCCAACCTCTAGCATGTGTCTTCTGCAGAAGAATGGGTTCAGATTTAATCCATTAATCGCTTTTAAAAAGCAGGAGAAGGCTTCCTTCCCCATTGCTATTCTCCTCCTAAAAACTGGCTGATGGTAAATACATGGGAATTTTCAGTGCTGGAGTTATGCTAAGCTTGATCCCAATAAATGGTGGCCATGCCACTGGAGCTGCTGTGCTCCTCTGAAATTACTGTGCAGCTCTGTAGGGCACCAGTGAGGAAGAAGGTGGCTTTCCAAGGAATCCTGGCCTTGTTTTGTTCCTCAAAGCATTTCCCACGGCTTGTGACTGTGGGGCTCAGCAAATTCATCTAACAAGCAAATTGAAATGTACTTTAAATCAATCAGATTAGAAATAACATTTTACATCCTCTTGTGCCACTGATAGGAATCTTCAGAGACTCTTGTATACAATAATGAAGGATAATAATCCTTTATCTCCACCTCATTTTGGCCTCATATATTCTGGCAGCTGTTTGGGGAGCTGGATTTCTTGCTCTCCTCATCTTGTGGCACAAAGTTTTCACTTGTAATGATGCCTTAGGTTTGAACTTTTCTATGTTTCCATCCTGCCTTGCCCAGTGTCACTCTGCAGTTCCCTGGAGCTCGTTCAGTGCTGTTCTCTCATGCTCACACACACACAACAAAGCCTCTCCAGCTCTCCAAGGACACCCAGACCCTCCTAGGCCCAACAACTGCAAACCACAATCTTGGGGACAGGGGGGCAAGCTTGGGCAAATTCCATCCTTGCCTGGCTCCTGCTTGGGGAATTGATGCTGAGATCCAAGTGGGAAGAACTCGGGAGCTGTCCTTGTCCATGTTGGGATGCACTGAGGCAGGAGCCTCTGGAGCCCAGAGTGTGACCTCTGAAGGCCTTTCCAATCAATCCCTCCTTTATTCCTTTATTCCTGTCTGCTCTCTGTTTCCAGGTAGCCATTTAAGGCATCAGTTAGAAAAACATCATTTCTCTGTAGTCAAAATAGGATCTCCTGTGTTGTCTTCATGGCCAAGTGATGACTCCTCTCTTTTGGGTTCTGGATGTGGATGGACTTGAAGGTCTCTGAGGGCTTTGCTGATCAGAGCACTGGAAATTGTCCTTGCAAATACATGAATTTTCTCAGGAATGGCTATATAGGGTGATAGGATAAGAGTAGGTAGCTAAGTGTTCCTTTATTTGCTGATGAAGAGAAAAATCTGAAAGCATAGAAGTACATAAAAAGAAGTCATGGAAGAGTTTATTTGCAGCCTGGTACAAAAAGTGTTGATTCTGGACAAATAACATAAAAAAAATCGAGATGACAGATACCAAAGTCTTGTGTTGATTATGTTGTATTTTCTGTGAAAAAAATACAAGCAGCAAAATCAAAGAATCCTTTGATGTGGTGAAATAAAAAATCTCCCCAGTGTTTTTTGTTGCAATTCCTACTTCCAGAACTGTTCACCAAACAACTGCTATTGTTTTAAATGGACCCAGCCTGTGGCTTTTCAGCACCAGATAGATTTGTGAGAGGCCGTGGTCATTGCTGTGAGTTGTTAACTGCATCTGGTGTATTTATTGACACTGGGGGTGATTATGGCTCACTTCAGCTGCTAAATTAAAGAGGGACTTGTTTTTAAATGACCAGCAAAACATCCATTGTAATAATTTTGTCAAAGTTTCTTGGCTTTTTTATACCTAAATATGCCTTGCTGACTGTGCCTATTTTGGAGCTGGCTTGTATGAAACCAGATAGATTGGGAATGGAATTGAAGATGGGTTTTGTCTGGGAGTAGCTCTTTGGTTCCCATAATTCCCTGTGCATCTTTAGAATAGTTTGGAGATATTTAATAGAAATGAAGTGCACACCTGAAAAGGTGGTGGTGCTTCAGAGCTGGAAATTATGTTGGCACCTGTTATCCAAGACTCAAAGACTAGGAATATTCACCTCCAACTCTTCTTTTCCTGCAGTTTTTATTCCTGTTTCTTCTCTGTATCCCAAGCAAACCTCTGCAGAAGTGCTGTTCAGAACTCAGTCTTTTTGCTCCTTTGTTAAGGTGTGGACCCAAATCTGGGTGCTTGAGCTTGTTCCTGTTGGGTCTCCCCAAGGTATTGAGTGAGGTGGTTTTCTCTGGGTAAGGCATGTTCCACTTGTAAAGGTGTGAAAACCTCAGGACTGAGACCTGATGCTTGTCTTTGGCAGCTCTGAAGGTAAAGAAATTTGCCCATGCCCTGACTGGTAGCAAATAACACCAAATTGGGCAAATGCTGCTGTTTTAAGGCCATGATGCTCTCTGTCTCTTCTCCCAAGGAACAGGACAAGAGGAAATGGCCTCAAGGCAGACCAGGGGAGGTTTAGATGGGATATCAGGCAAAACATCTCCCCAGAAAGAAGGGCCTGGAGCAGACTGCCCAGGGCTCTGGTGGAGCCACCATTGCTGGAGGGATTTAGAAGCCATGTGGATGTGGCACTTGGGGACATGGGTCAGTGGTGGCCTTGGCACTGCTGGGTAGTGGCTGCACTCAGTCATCTGTGAGGGTTTTTCCAACCTAAACCATTTTGTGGTTCTATCCTCATGAAGGAGTTGAGATAACTGCAGGTTTTAGGGTCCTGTGAGGCAGCTCCAGCTCTCTGTAGTTGCCATATCCTCACGTTTCAATGGAATTGGGAACAGGGCATTCAGAACATTCCCATGGTGGATAAATCCTCTGATAGCTGCATGTGGTGGCCACATCCTCTCTGAACTATTCCAGTGCACCTAAAGCAGCTCCATTAAATCTTGTAATTCAGGCACCGACTTTTTTCTTGTCCTTTTTCAAGGCAGATTGAAATGAAAGATTCATTTTGGATAGATTAGGATCTATTAATGTTAATATTAACTGTCACAGGAATGAAAAGATTGTATGGATAGGTTTTTCCATCTCTGAAGGGATTATGTAGTTGATAAATTCTTGCCTTTAACCTTAGAAAACAGGGAAGGATTTGAAACATAAAAATGTGAACTGGTACAATATTTGACACTGTTGTAAAACTCACCAAGAATATGTTTTCCACACAGGAATATTGTCACCCTCCTAACATTACAGAGGAATTCTTAATGGGTGAAAATCCTCCTTCATTTGCATACTAACCCATATCTAATTGCTGGATTACTCTTGAAGCTTCAGCTTGACTTGCTGAATATTAAAAAACATTTGATATTTTAAGTAGTTTTATATCCTCTGTTTTGCTGCTTTTAATGTACAAATGAATGTCATTAATCCAATTTACATATTTCTAAGGACCTTTTGATGTAGTAGGATGTAAAAGTTGTTTATTTTTAATTTTTTTTTTTTTTAGTGATGATCTTATATGCGAAAGTGCTGCTGCCAGGCAATTATCCACCCAGAGAGTTTTAACACAGTTACTCATAATCAGCATCAGATCAGTGACATGACAGCAGTTTTTGGGAGATGCAGGACCCATTCTAAGCATTAACTTTCAAATTGCTGTGATTGTGCAAATCCACATTTTAGAAAACTCTAATTCTTATTTATTTGTCTCCATGGGAAAATATCAGGGGTTTGTTGTTCTTTGATTTTGGTCTTTGTTTTATTGTTTTGGTCTTGGTTTTTTTTTTCCCTTGTAATATCTCAATTTTATCATATTCTATAGACAAGAAACAATTTTTTCCTCGCTTTGGATTTTGGTTTCCAGTCCATAGGGATCCGAATAAAGAAATGCTGCCTTCAAAAAAATATGCCATGTTTGCACAGCAACTTCTTTATTGTTCTGCAGTAATATCTTCGGGAGAAGTGTCTCTTTTGAATTATTATTTTAATTAGTTTTGATTCACGTTGGTTCCTGTTCTCTCCCGTGCACACAGAGAACTCGCTCACCACAAAGTTTACTCTGAAATCTGCCCTGTTGCAAGGAGGGACACTGAAAAAATCACTTTGTCTGTAGTTGTGGGAAGCTTCCTGCCTGTCTGGTCCTTCATATCCTAAATATAAAATGAGGTCTTTAGTCTGCAGACTTGAGAATTTGCTTAATGTGGAATTTGGAGGGATGTGTGCAAGCTTAGGCTCAGTAGTCTATTCCCAGAGGATGTTCCTGCTCTCTGCAAGCCTTCTCTGCTCCTAGCACAAGAAGGGGTTGATTTTATCTGATGCTTTCAACATAGACAATCTGTATTTACAGGGTGTTGTAAGATCCAGTCACACTGCCCTCTTTGAGAAGTTAAACTTTGAGTGTTTCACTGTGTTTTGGAGTAAGATCCTCCAAGTAGTGGATGAGCTGCTATCAGACAGGCAGAGAGACCAAAAAGAGATAAAATGGAATCCCAGCATACTTCCCTTCTTTAGACAGTCTTCCTGCTAATGAGAAAAAAAAGAAATCCAGAAGGAAAACTCTTACAAATGTAATCCCAGAAGTTGAAAGAGATGGGGAGAAAACAAGGAAATGGGGGGAAAAAAGGTGATTACAAATTGGTTTTTTTCTTTTAGCCTACTAAGACATTTTGATGAAATGGTTTAACAGACTGTGAGGTGTTTTGTGATGCAGAAAAGCTTCAAGATATCAATCTGAGGATCAACTTTGTATTTGCAAGTTAACAGCTTTGCTGAATGGCTCTGTTGGGATTTTAGGATATATTAGGAGTGGTTGAAGGAAGAAGGTTATACTTAGACTGGAATTACAGAACCTCATTTAAAATGTAGTGTTCACTAAACTTACTGTGCAATGTAGAAAATGCACAGCAACTTATTTTGCTGTGCATTTCCAGAAGGAATTTTCAGAAGGAATAAAGACTCAGAGCTGTCCAAATCAAAATAAAATAGTCATTTTTTTCTTCAAAAAATTTGTAGATATGATTTTTCTTAGGGACTCCAGAACTCAGCTAGGCACTAAACAGGGGCCTGGTTGTCCCAGGTTAGGAACATAAATGCTCACAAGTCCTTTTGGGCAGCAATGTAAGTTGAGCTGGATAAATCCAGTCCATGTGTTTCCACAGAAGTACCAGTAGGAAGGCAATGGCAGTACATGGTTTGAAAAATTAAACATTTGG
Source organism: Erpornis zantholeuca (assembly GCA_013400515.1). Classification (NCBI taxonomy): domain Eukaryota; kingdom Metazoa; phylum Chordata; class Aves; order Passeriformes; family Timaliidae; genus Erpornis; species Erpornis zantholeuca. Next base: position 111,815 of record VZTN01022704.1, on the reverse strand, counting down.
AAATTGTCAGATTTATGATTTGCATCAAGGCACTGAATCACTCAAAGATTATCAACAGTAAAATATGTGAGGAACGGTGGTAACATATTGTTTATATGTGGAAAAGAGCATAAATCCACTTTCTGATATCTGGGAAGCCTGGCCAATCTTTTAGAAATTATTTTGGTTGCCTAGATTCCTCACCTTTTGGAGGAATTCTTAAAAAGGTGAAAGCATTGATTGTGTCTGTAGAACTCTCATTGCTTCATGTCTTGTCATCTTGATGTTAGTGCCAGCTGTCCCCTCGGATTCCTCTGGCAGGGACTGGAGGGAGCCCTGTGATTCCAGCAGAGGTGTCCAATCCCCAAATTTCAATCCCCAGATGAGCTGCAGAACCCAGTGACACTGAGAGAGCTGGCGTGGAGCAGTGTGAGTGCAGCTCCCTGAAGTGCTGTCACGTTCCTGGGGCTCTGTGGTCCAGAGAGATCCCTTTTCTCTGAGCATTGCTAACAGCAGTGGTAGCTGCCTCAGCCACCATATGTATCCATCTCTTCAGGCTGTTCATGTTTTGTGGCAGCTTTGGCAGCCTGCCGGCATTTTTCTGAGTAATGCAAGTGGTGGGGAATAATAATAATAATAATAATAATAATAATGATAATAATGTTAAACCTTTGGTTTCTCAGCCAACCAGGAGGGGGATTTGGGGGAGCAGAGCCTCCCCTGCCCCCCCTTTCCCTGTGCCCCTCTGAAAATGCACCAATGAGTGCGTGTTAGGAAGCCTAAATAGAGACAGGGATATGAATAAGCTTCCTAAGGAGGTGAGAGTATAAAAAAGGAAGATGATATGATTCTCCCTCTGACAATTTTTTTCCAGCAGTTTGAAAAATATAAAGAGTGATTCGTTGTTTTCCCCTGTTCCCCTTCACTCCCAAGGTCAGATAAGAATGGCAACCACGGTGGTTAATGCTGACAACCTTTCTCCATCCTTGTCTGGCTTCTACAAGGCAGAGATTTGCAGTGGCAATATAATACAGCACTGTGAGCTTTTTTCCTTGGCTGAGGCAAAAGCTTCCCAACTTGTGCATGGTGGGATTTCCAGAGGACACTAATCCTGCACTGAGAGCTGGGGGCTGGGGACAGCTGAATTATGGTAACATTATTAAAATACTGACAGCACATCACCGCCTTAGGGATAGGATGGCTGCATTTTGATAAAGACAGCGCAGGGGAAGGATGAATAAACTGTTCTGGCGCGGGGAAATGAACAGGAAAGGAAAAGCATATGGGATTGAACTTCCAGGGAAATGAGCAGAAGACCGCAGACGTTGATTTTACTGATGCTGCTGATGTGCAAATCAGCTCTATCACACCATGAGAATCTTCATCAGATTCCTGGTGTGGTGGAAGGTGTCCCTGGTCTGGGGAGAGTGTCTCCCTCATGGCAGGGGAGTGTGGATGCTGACAAGTTTGTTCAGAAAGAAATTTTCCATCTCTTGGCCCTGTCTGTGAGGGGAAGTTGCTTTCTCACGGATGGAGCTGAGAACCAGGAAAAGTTTATGTAAACCATCTCATGTGGTTTTGTAAACGATATTTCACAAATGCTTGTATTTACATCTTGTTATTCCAACTTGTTCTGTAACTAACCAATGATACTAAAGAGGTGTTAGTGCCATAGAACCAATGCCCTGCTCTAGCGACCCTGAATATATAAAGGGAAAGATTTTCTTAATAAATGGCTTCTTTCATCTGAAGCTTATGCCCCAATTTTTGCCGTCCCCGTACTCAACTGCAACAAGGGAGTTGAAACTAAATGCCCTTTAAGATCCCTTCCATTCTATGACTCCATGGTTCTTTGAGATCTCTACTGAGGCCCAGATGACTTTGCCTGATATCCTTTGGCTGAGAAGTGCAGATTTTTTGCTGGGAAGTGCAGATTTTAGGCCGAACTGCTGCTAAGTGTGCTCGGTGTGGGGAAGGAAGGTCCCTGCTGCTGCTGTGCTGCCACCTGCCATGGCATGTTGTGGATCAGCCCCTCAGCCCCTCACGTCCACGGGCTGGTTAATGAGCTTCCCCGGGCTTCCTGCCTAACAAACAATGCCACTTCACCAGCTCTCGAGTCACCACTAATTGAAGCAGCACAATTATCAAATACTTGGCCTCGTTCCACATCTGAAATAAAACAGCTGTGTTAGAATGTTACGATCAAATTCTTTCTCTGTTATATGACCTAAGAAATTAACGGTTGGGAATCGGGCGTTTGTGACTGGGTTTGTCACTAAAATACCCTAATTCCATCAATGGTCTTTTGGATAAATTTCACTGAGTTTGCCTGGCATGAAAAGCAACTTGGCTGCTCCATGGCATCTGTTCTAGGAGGACTGAGGTGGTGGTCTCTGGGATATGGAAAAGTAGTGAAAAAAATAGAAAATAATGAAATATATCTGCAAAGAATTGGCTTCACAGAGAAGTGCTGCCTCATCAGTTTAGTGAGAGACACAGGTGAGCTCCTGAGAGCTCTCAAAATTGTCCTGGGTTGGTGTCCAAGGAGCTGTCTGGATACATTTTATGTGGATTGATGGCTCTGCAGGAAGCCTAACCCAGCATGTGGCAGGATAACCCTTGCTACAACAAGCTCAAGGGTGAAAAATTAAACAATTCCAGAGCGATGCCTAGTTTGCAAAATTAAAACATTCTTCCAAATTAAGCGGAACAGGATTTCTCTTCAGCTCTTCAAGTATTTTTATTTGCTCTGAGACAGGAAATTTGGGTTCCTTCTACACAGATTGGCCTGCCTTAGACACCTTTAAAATAAAAGATATCTGAATGGTTTTTTTCTTTTCTTTTCTTCCTCATTTTCTTGTCTATTAGGAGTGCAGCCACCAAAAAAGACAGTGTTGTTAAATGGCTTCTAAACAGCATCACTTAGAATTAGGAAGTTGTGGTTTAAAACTGGAAATATGAACAAGGGAGAAAAGACTTAAAACCCTGCAGAGCTACAACTCTGTCGTATGGCTTACCAAAATAGATTTTGAGGAAGAAGCAGCCAAAGGCATAAAAATCTGATGATAGATGTTTTTCTTTCAAATGTGCCAGAAATAGAGAGGTCTGCCAGAGGTCAGCAGACCTGAAGGATGATGGACCTTTAAAAGGCAGCACTGTTGAAAGAGAATGTTATAGATGGAAACCTCAGAGGGTTCTTAGTCACAGGCCAGCTGTGGAGGAGCTGGGGATAGGCTTGAGAGTAACGACCTGAGAACTGGCTTAGAAATGTGCCCACTGCTGGAGAGCTGGTGTTGGTGTCAGAAAGATGAGAATTGCTAGAAAAGAGATTACAAAACCCACCAGCCTCAGAAGCCAACATTTAGCACTTCATGATATGGTTCAGGGGCATGGTGGTGTTCAGTTGAAGGCAGGACTTGGTGACCTTGGAGGTCTTTTCCAACTTTAGTGATTCCAAAATGGGAAGTCATGTTTTTGGAAGAAATTGGTGGTTGTTTGGATAACTGCCTTGGCAGTCTCAGCTTTCATTTGGACCTTGGGAAAGATGTGCTTGAAAACCAGGTTATTGTGTAGAGAAAACGACCTCCTGGGATAAGAAATAAAGAGTAGAGATAAATGGATTGATTTCAAAATACAGGGAAGGGGAGTGCAGCTTTTGAGGGCTGTGCTCCGTGAGCTGTTCTGTTAAATTTGTACAGAAATAATCAGGTACAGGAGCTTAGGCATAATTCAAAACCGGTAAAGCATTTGGAGCTTAACTAAAAGAGCAGTAGATGCCAATGTTGAGTCTGTCAAAGGGAGTGTACCTGGGGAGGAATCCCCCCGGGCACCAGGATGTGCTGGGGGCTGACCAGCTGGAAAGCAGCTTTGCAGAGACTCAGGGATCCTGGTATTTCTGCTTTCTCCTCATTAAATGTATTTGTGCCTTTATTTCATGGTTGGCTTAAAATACATGCATGCAAAGTGCAAAGGATGTCAGAAATACGAGCAAGGATAAGCTGCTGAGGGACAGAAAGAGTGGCAGTGAATTAAAATCTTCGTGTTTCACGTCAGGTAGCTCTGACATGTGGTCTAGATTCATATTCATAAGAGAGAGAAATGCATTTCATATATCCTAATACTGAATGAGAACAAAATGCAGCTAATAATTTGTAAAATATGTGTTTTATTCATTGAGCAAGCATATGAAATATTTCCCTTGTCCTGTGTAATGACAATCTCCACATTTTTTCATGCAACTCGACAAATACTGTGAGCAAAATTCAACACTGGGCAATGATCAGTGCAGTTTCAGAAGGCTTACTTTGGCATTAAACACGGATCACAAATGTATCAGTGAGGACAGAAACCTTCCTAAGTCACTCCTTCCTAAATACCTAAATCCCTGGATCTTTAGGAGCAAGGAGAGAGCCCCAAGCAGGCAGCAAGTACAAGATCCCCCTTGACAGAGTATCACCAATCTGTGCCCGTGGTGCTATTTTACAGCTCCGGTTGACTTGTAACGCAGCAACTGTCTCCAAGCAACAGTGAGAAATACCGGGATGTACAACCGGGATACGGAACCGGCATGTACAACCGGGGTATGGAACCGGCATGTACAACCGGGATATGGAACCGGCATGTACAACCAGGGTATGGAACCGGCATGTACAACCGGGATATGGAACCGGCATGTACAACCAGGGTATGGAACCGGCATGTACAACCGGGGTATGGAACCGGCATGTACAACCGGGATACGGAACCGGCATGTACAACCAGGGTATGGAACCGGCATGTACAACCGGGATATGGAACTGGGATGTACAACCGGGATATGGAACTGGGATGTACAACCGGGGTATGGAACCGGGATGTACAACCGGGGTATGGAACCAGGATGTACAACCGGGATACAGAGCTGGGATGTACAACCGGGGTATGGAACCGGGATGTACAACCGGGATACGGAACCAGGATGTACAACCGGGATACGGAACCGGGATGTACAACCGGGATACAGAGCCTGGATGTACAACCGGGATGTACAACCGGGATATGGAGCCGGGATGTACAACCGGGATAGAGAGCTGGGATGTACAACCGGGATAGAGAGCCGGGATCTACAACCGGGATAGAGAACCGGGATGTACAACCGGGATGCGGAACCGGGATGTACAACTGGGATACAGAGCTAGGGTGCACAACTGGGATATGGAACCGGCATGTACAACCAGGATAGAGAGCCGGGATGTACAACCGGGATATGGAACTGGGATAGAGAGCCTGGATGTACAACCGGGATATGGAACCGGGATGTACAACCGGGATATGGAACCGGGATGTACAACTGGGATATGGAACCGGGATGTACAACCGGGATAGAGAGCTGGGATGTGCAACTGGGATACAGAGCTGGGATGTACAACTGGGATGTACAACCAGGATACAGGACCCAGTGGGGACAGGGATGCTTGGGCACCCCCTCCCACCCAGCCTTGGCTCCTGCCTCCGGCTGGAAAAGGCTCCAGCTGCCTTGGAGGTGGCCCTTTGCAGCCGGAAGCTGCTATCCCTGCAGGTGGGAGATGGGATCGGGCTGTCAGCTGCCCACGTCAGTCATTTGCCAAAATAACTCTTCACGTATTAATCGATTCAGCTCCCTCGTCTGTGCCAGTGGTGCTTGGCAAAATGGTACTTTTGCAGCCAACTGACTCCAAACAAGCTCTCAAAACAAAAACAAAATAGCTGTAGATTTAATCTAATTCACTACAATCAATATGCAGCAAAGAAAGAAAATTTATATGTTTAATATCATTTCTCCCCAGCTGCTTTATCAAATTGCAAAACTAGCAATATTTGTAGGAAAGTTCTTCTTTTAAAAGGTACTAATGTACATTTGCAGTCCTTGTCCTTCTGAGAAAGCTCATCATTTTGTTATTTGCTGTATTATGTTTCATTTAGGACCCATTCCAGCCGTTGTAAAAGCTGCAGGAATGTAGCAATCCACTGCCACCAGTTTAATTCTAGCAGAATATTTGGAACCCTTTGTGGAAGGGAAGTGAAATCTGTGAAATATTTGCTACAAAATCTAGCAATGAAAGAGGATTTTTTCTTTTTATGGTATAATTTGTGTAATCATTCGTGTGACTTGTTGATTTGGGGTATTATAATTTTGAAGAAGTGTTTTGAGATTAAAAGCTTGAGCATTTTCCTAGAGGGAATGGAGAGCTTGTAAGGGGGAAAAGGAAAGGAAAGCAGCAAACACGAGGCTGCTTTTTGGTTGTTAGTTTGCTGTTGTTTCTTTTCCCCAGGCCTAAATTGTCAGGCTTGTGGATGATGCTGGGACATGCACTGTAAGGTTTGCCTTGCTTTTCCTCATTTATTCCCTTCTTTCCTATTCCTAAATCCTAAACAGTCCACAGTGAATGTGCTCTGCTAGTGACCACACATTAATAGCAGATGACTCTACTCCCATTTTACAGATGCTTTCTGTACTGACACTCATCAGTGCTATTCAAACCAAGGTACTGCTTTACTGATCTGAGTAACTCAACCCAAAAAACTCACTGAAATATGCTTAAATCACAGATTTAACTGCCTTCTTCAGCTGTAATTATTTAAAAGGAAGTAAAAGCTTCTGGGCAGGGGAATGTGGCAGATCATGCTGCAGAAACATCAGTGTGCTGACAGTGAGTACTAGCTCCTGTGATTAGCCTCTTTCAGACCATGATTAATATTATTCAGTAAAAACTACTACTACTACTGTTATTATTATTAATAACTTTTTGTTGGTAACATAAATGGCACACAGTCAGCATTTGGTGCACACCCACCTACACTGGAACTATCCCTGTTTCCAAAATGGTCCCATCACATTGGAGAGGAAATGGCCTCGACTTGTGCCAGGGGAGGTTTAGGTTGGATATTTGGAAAATTTTCTTCACTAAAAGGATGGCGCAGCCCTGGCCCAGGCTGCCCAGGGCAGAGGTGGATTCCCCATCCTGGAGGGATTTAAAAGCCATGTGGATGTGGCACTTGAGGACATGAGTTAGTGGTGGCCAGGGCAGTGCTGGAGGAATGTTGGACTTTGGTGATCTTTTTCCAACCTGAATGGTTCTATAATTCTATATTATTTTTTATATATAGAGAGACATTTATATGTTAATTTCTGCTTGACAAAGAGATTTGAACTGTATCCCACCCATTCCATGATTAGATCTCCATCCTGAGAATATGAGATAGATAGATTCTGTGAATACAGATTAAGCTGCTGGGTTTCTCCTTTTCTTCCTCTGGAATATTTTCTGTGTACTGAGGGAAAAAAGGCAGTTCACTCTCTCTAGCTGTGGGTAGCAGCAGGAGAGGGAGAGCTGCTGGCTCCTGGAGCAGCCAGCGGCCTGAGGTGCCCCGAGCCGTGCTGCAAGGGATCGGGAGAGCTTTTTGGGGCCCTCCAGGGCTGGCACTGCAGGGAGGAGGGAGGAAGCCCGAACGTGCTCCTCTCCTGCCCTGCTGCTGCCCACAGGGAGAGATGGAAAACGTGCTGCCAATCTGGAGCTCCGTAGCCCACTCCTTCCCTTCTCCTCCTCCCGCTGCACCCCCACGCTGGCACTTGGAATAAAGCTGTCACCAAAGTGATGAGTGTCCCTGGAGTGACAGGCTCGGAGGGAGCTGGGGCTCTTCAGCCTCCAGAGGAGATGGCTCCAGGGAGACCCTGCTGGGGCCTTTCAATATTTCAAGGGGGCTTCTGAGGAAGATGGGGACAGAGTTTTAGTGGGGGGACAAAGGTAAACTCCAAGGGGTTTGGTTCAGAGTAGACACGAGGGAGAAGGTTTTTGCTCCCTGGGAGGGTGCTGAGGCCCTGGAATGGATTTCCCAGAGAAGCTGTGGCTGCTCCATCCCTGGAAGTGTCCGAGGCCAGGTTGGACGGGGCTGGGAGCAACCTGGGATAGTGGGAGATGTTCCATGGCAGGGTTGGCACTGGATGGGCTTTAAAGGCATCTCCCGACCCAAATCATTTTGTGATTCTGTGATTTCATTTTGGACTCTCAGCTTTCACTACCAGTTTCATAGAAAACACTGATTTTTTTTTTTTTCACACAGACCCCTTATTTTAGTGGTACTTGATGTAGTTAAATTCTGATTATTTTACTGTTCTCTTGACTGAGTTTCTATTTGTTTACATAAATTTCTCAGCTTTTCAGAGACACACTTTTGATTTCAAAGTACTTCTTGAATGTCTCCTCCTTTAATTAATCATCTGTGAAAATAAATTTTGCTATCCTAAAATCTCCTCAAAAATGAATATCTTATAATGTAGGCATATCCATATAGCATCTATAATTATTTTCATGTATTTTTTCACAAAACAAATCTGCGTTAACGTCAAGTTCAGCTTCCTGCTATAATTTAAATTTTCCTGCTGTGTTTTTTAAAGACTGCAATAGATAGACATCTTTTATTGAAAGACTACCAGTTTTGCAATTAAGTGAAAAGGTGAAATGCAGAGCAAACTGTTACTACTGAGGTCATATTAGCTGTGAAGATATTATTTCTCACTGAAGGCATTTAAAATAATATTTTTTAGAAAACACTACTGTGGATAAAAAAAGGTGTGTATAAAAATGAGTAAACTTAATTAATAAGCAATATCCTCATAAATGATAACTTGAGTTCTGTGGATGACAAGGATACTTTATCAGAAGCTTAAATATCTGCTAAAGTCATATTTTATCAGGATTTTTACTGTTGAGTAGTATTAGTTTTAGTGCAATTCACTGGTGGCAGAGTGTGCACAGTGTTTGCCTCAGTTTTTTTCTCCCTCATAGATATTAGTGACTAGAAATAATCTAGAAATATCTGTACTGTGGCATTTGGTTTGACTACTCCAATTACCATCATCTTCCCAGTTTTCTACACTCAGCTTCTTCTGTTTCAACATCAGAAATTCAAAAGGCAAAGTTGTCCCATTAATTCAATTAAGTTCCTCGTTGTACAAACCTCAATGTCTTTAAGTAATTCATTTTGGAGTTTATATGCATGTGTGTGCTTTGTCTGCTTAGATCTCTTTAAAAAAATTAAAATTAGATATATCTTGAGCTTTTAAGGCTTTTCTTTTATGGTTTTCCATGTAAAAGGAATTGAAGAAGACAAAAGATTATTCCTTTAACTTCATAATTATCTCGGTTAAGGGGCCAATATTATTATTTCAGAGCTCTGAGGTTTGTTTGTTGGTTGCTTTTACTCTGTGACAATAATAGGACAGATATTTCATTTATATATGATGTCATCAGCATGACTTTGGAGTAGAATAACCATTTTTAGATGAGCCATACAATGACAGGCAGTGTAGTAACAACTTTATTTACCCCATTTTACCTTGTACAGCTTCTTGTGGGATGAAATAGAAGTTTCTCACCAGAACCTACATTTTTGTATCTGCATGTTGGAGGAGAAAAAAATCACCAAAGTTCACATTTTGAAAGTTTTGGATGTTTTGAATCCCTCAGGGAACAGCAGTTGAAGTGGGAACTGCTGACAACAAGGTGACAGGAGGCCCACAGCCATCGAAGAATTAAGAGGATTTTGGGGTAGCAAGTGTGGGATCTTAGACCAAAATGTGGTTGTAGCTTGAAGTGAAAGACAAACATCTCTAAGGCATATGGGAAGTGTTGATAGCCAAGCCCAGCTGAAGAAATCACTCTAAAGTCCTTTATGAGCCCTTACATACAGGACCCATCCATAAGTCACTCACAAGATCTGAAAATCGTCAGCGCTTAATGAACAAGTGGGATTTCTTACAGGTTTTCTGTGAGCACTGTGTTATTTAGCATCTAGGGCCTTAGTTTTTAGAAAGTTTGCCTCCCACGCTGGTAACAGCTCTGGGAAGGCTGCACCTTTGGCTTTGTGTTTCACCCTGGCACTGGGGGAATGTGACAGGAACCTGTTTGTCTTCTTGTCCCTTCCACCTCCCCAGAGCGCTGGCAGCTGCCGTGGGGAGGGTGCTGTGGGGTACCAGGACCTTGCCAGGGATCTTTTCCATAATTCCCTCACAAACACAGTTCTGGGTTGATACCTTAGGTTTTAACTTTTCTATATTTCCAACCCTGCCCTGCCCAGTGTCACTCTGCAGTTCCCTGGAGCTCGTTCAGTGCTGTTCTCTCATGCTCACACACACACAACAAAGCCTCTCCAGCTCTCCAAGGACACCCAGACCCTCCTAGGCCCAACAACTGCAAACCACAATCTTGGGGACAGGGGGGCAAGCTTGGGCAAATTCCATCCTTGCCTGGCTTCTGCTTGGGGAATTGATGCTGAGATCCAAGTGGGAAGAACTCGGGAGCTGTCCTTGTCCATGTTGGGATGCACTGAGGCAGGAGCCTCTGGAGCTCAGAGTGTACCTCTGAAGGCCTTTCCAATCAATCCCTCCTTTATTCCTGTCTGCTCTCTGTTTCTAGGGAGCCATTTAAGGCATCAGGGTCATGTTGGCTGCTAAGAGACTGAATAGGCCATATTTTTCACATGCTTATTCCATAATTTGAATGTCTCCCAGTGCAAAGATTTATTAGGGATTATTGTGCTATGTAAAGCTTGTGTTTATATTGGCCATGCTTGGGATTATATGGGATTTGCTTTTTCCATGCTGATAAGCATTTTTATTTTTGTTTTCTTCCATAGAGCTGAATACAGTCCAGGAGCTGATGGATACATACTTTATTCAACATCCATCATATCATATCACAGTAGTAGGAAGTAAACTCAGATAAATACTATTTGGATGAGCTTTGGCTTTCTTTTGGTTTGCTAATTGGATCAAATATCCATTGCATTCTCCTGATCAGTAATGCTAATAATTATTTTAGTTTTATCATATTATTGGCCTTTATCAAAAGAGGTCCATATGATTATTGCATTATACATAGTTATTAGTGAGCTGGAGAAAGTAGTTGAGTTCAACAGAAGCCTGATTTGACAGTATTTTTTCTTCATAAATATCAAATATTTTTTAATTAGATTGAACATGCACAAGGAAATTAAAAAAAAAAAAACAAAAACCAACTTTAAAAAGAAATAGATTTTGGGAAGATCAGATGATGTTTTTTGCCAGAAGTCTCAAACAATGAACTTCTGCTTCTCATGTAAAAGGATACTTGTTGTGAATAGTGTAAGGTATTATTTTTAATCTGTGATCAATACACACAGCTGACAAAGACTGCAGTTATTTCAAGTTCTGTCACTTGTTGTTGGGGGTTTTTTCCCAAATAGCTATATTACTGAGATTTACACACCTGTAATTTTTAGTTTCTGCTTGTGCTGTGTTAAATGCACAATGCAAGTTGCAGCCTCCTGGTTACTCTGAACCAATGTTTTTTAAATAGTGAAAAAATACTTTGCATGGGTGACCTCGGTCTGATTTACCCTGTAACTCCTGTATTAAGCTTCTTTTGTAGGCCAGATCTGCCCTCTTAAAAGGCAGAGTTCCCAGTGTTCTGCTTGAGTTGCCTCAGGAATTAGATTTTCCATGAGAAACTGGAGTGCAGGAGCATCCCATATTTTCTTTCCAAAACAGAGCACTGTCCTACCCAGCAGGATTTTATTTGGCTGCCTGTGATCCAATGCCTGCTTTGTTCTAATGCATTTTGTGTTGACATCCACTGAGGTGGAGGCAGGCAGCAAAAGGGGCTCTCTTAGGATGTGTCTCCAGCCACAGTTTAAATTGGATTAAGGTGAACATTGTGCTTTTTTGGAGAATCCTCCCTTGGTCGTGCCTATGCCCAGAGCTGATGCTTGCTCAGTGCTGAAGCCTAACCTCCCCTGAGGGGAGCAAAGCACCTCAGCTTGGCAGAATGAGGGGTTTTTGACACCCTGAGCCTTCCCTCTTCCCCAGGGAAACTCCTCCTGAGCAAGAGCTGGAGTGAGGATGGCATTTGAGGTATGTGCTTAAAATACTCCTGTGCTGGCTTTCCCTGGAGAACCTGGAAATGTTCCGTGGGGTTTGACACTGCGGCGGATCTGGGATGTGTGACAGGCTCTTGGTCATCCCTGTGGTGCCTTAAATGTCTACCTAGAAACAGAGACTAGACAGGAATAAAGGAAAAAAGGTGGTATTTATTTAGGAAGGCCTTCAGGAGTACACTTTGGGCTCCAGAGGTCTTACCTCAGTGGATTCCAAAATGGACGTCCACAGGTCACGAGTGCTTCACACTTTTATATCAACATAAATTCACCAAGCAGAACCCAGCCAATGATGTGATTTCCCCCAGCTTGCCCCCCTTTTCCCAAGATGAAGGTTTACAGTTCTTGTTTCTGGATGTCCTCGAAGAGCAAGTCAGAGGTTTTGTTATGTCTATCTTAGCATAGAGAACAGCATTTAACAAGCCACAGAAAACCTCAGTTACACTAGCAGTACAGGATTTGAAAAATATAAAACTTAAAATATATTTGAAAAATATAAAACTTAAGGCATCACCTGGAGCTGCTACTCTGAGCTGCTGCAGCAGTCAGGGAGAGAAGGGGGAACAGAGCAGGGAGGTGCCTCTCAGGTCCATCTCACAGAAGAGGTCTGAGGGTCAGGAGAGATCTGGGATCCCTCTTCTTGCCGTTGGCTTGGGTTGGAGCATTATCCCCTGTGTGTTCCCCAGCCCCATCCCTCCCCTGCCCCTGTGCCTGAACTCTTTATGCTTTGCTCAGTGATCTTTGCCACAAGGTTACCCAGAGTTTGCTGTCTTCACAGTTGTAATTAGTTTTTGGTGGTCCTTGTGCTTTTTCCTATTTTTAAAAAAATTTTTGCCTACTGTAGTGACAACCCAGATGTTCTGATGCCTTAGGTTTTAACTTTTCTATATTTCCAACCCTGCCCTGCCCAGTGTCACTCTGCAGTTCCCTGGAGCTCGTTCAGTGCTGTTCTCTCATGCTCACACACACACAACAAAGCCTCTCCAGCTCTCCAAGGACACCCAGACCCTCCTAGGCCCAACAACTGCAAACCACAAGCTTGGGGACAGGGGGGCAAGCTTGGGCAAATTCCATCCTTGCCTGGCTTCTGCTTGGGGAATTGATGCTGAGATCCAAGTGGGAGGAACTCGTGAGCTGTCCTTGTCCATGTTGGGATGCACTGAGGCAGGAGCCTCTGGAGCCCAGAGTGTGACCTCTGAAGGGCTTTCCAATCAATCCCTCCTTTATTCCTGTCTGCTCTCTGTTTCCCGGTAGCCATTTAAGACATCAGTTCCAGCTATTTTCCAGGTTAACTTACTGATAATACATGGAACTGCAGTAATGCAAAATTCTCCCTGTCATCTTTCAACAAGAGAGTTCATTTTAGTCATTAGAACTGCTAAATGGATGGTTATCTATTTAAATCTGTTGCCAAAGTAATTAACCCTGAAAAGTAATTCCCCTGCCAAATCAAATCAGGGTTGTTTTTTTCTGAAATTCTTTTTGAAAGACAGTAATTCCTGCCAGTATAGGCCAAGGTCCTTAAGAGAATTCTGAAAGAGATTTTAGAATTGTGCCAGTTTCCTTCTCTCAGGCTCAGTGGAAGAAGCAATTGAGTTTCTTTTCTCAGTAAAGATATCCCCAGGCGATCATGGCAAAAGTAATAAAAGTGTAAAGGGGGGGAAACAGCTCTTGTTGGATAAAGAGCTTGTCCCATCCCCCAGCTCAGCAAAACTGATACAATATTTCTTAAAGAAAAATTAAGTGTGGAGTTATAAACATAGATGAGTATGGGATTGGGTTTTTTCTTTTGTTTCACCCCCAAAGGTTCATAGCTCAGCTCTGATGCAAAAATAGCAGAGGGGTGGCATATTGCAACAGAAAATGAAAGGGGCACGATGGCAAGGCAGGAGGTCAGTGGGGCCAGGATATCTGGGGACAGCTGTTTCTGGGCCCTGCTTAGGCTTTTCTCTGGTTATGCTGATTAAAATATCATTTTTTCATAATTGTGGCGCTGTCAGGGGTTTTTGAGTATGGAAACTTCCTGCTGTTTGTTTCTACTGCACTCCCAGGAAATACAGCTTAACTCATTGCTTTTGTAAACAGGCAAGGTGATAGCAAGGGATTACTCCAAGCAGAATAGCTGATGAATTGCTGATACCTGAGCATAAATGTGCTTTTAAAGCTCTCAGGACTAACTGCTCACCTGAAGGACAGTGCTAAGGCACTAATGAAAAGATGTCCTGAGCCTTCAGGACAATGTTGATGGCCTCAGTGGGCACGAGTTTTTCTTTAGTCCTCAACTAAGGGGCTCAGGAATGTTAATAAAAATTTTAACACAAGAGCTGGGGTTTTTCATACTTAGAAACAATCCCAAACCACAAACCCTTCTGTTTCCCTAGAACACAAATGTGGAGTCCTGCTGGCTAATTGGAGGAATTCTCTCTAAACTTTTGCCTTTCTTTTTAATTAATATTTTTTAAATTACAACAGCCAAAGTCTAAAACCACAGTAGTTTTCAGATCATTTTCAGACTTGGGGGGAAAAAAAAAGTGTTCTCTGGTTTTCTTTTTCCTCTTAATTTGCACATGGGCAGGATGACATTCCCAAGGGAATTTTGTGCTTATACTGCAATATGCAGCACAACTACTAAAAGTGTCATGGCTTTAATCATGTGTGCATTTGGAAGGACACCAACATCAGACCATTGCCCTCCAAAAGAGTAAAAAGAGGGGAACAGCACAGGATTGCTCCCTTACCTCTGGCTGCTCTCTTTGCTCTGCCTTGGCTGGAGAATTTTCCCTCTCCCTGACTGCGTGGGGCTGGAGACCACTTAAGGAACAAGCAGCTGCAGTGTCAGCTCGTGCTGACATCTGCACTCACAAGGAGCCTTGTGCATTGATCTGGTGTTGTTCTCTCTCACAGTGACTAAGGCTGAGTAAAATCCTCAGGTTCAGTTCAGCTTCTCAAGCCAGACCTGAATTCTTTTCCCAGTTTTAATCTTGCAAAAGCTTTGGGCCTTGTTGGGCTTCAGCCCTGCACATCCTCAAAGGATTGGGACTGCATGGTCTTGAGGGTCCCTTCAACCCAATCCATTCCATGATTCCAGATGCTTTAACTAAAAGATTTGGGATTAAGAGAGGTGGTTTGTTTTTTCTTCTGGAACGCAGAAAATCAGAGTCCCTGGGTTCCTCATGGTGCAGATAATGCAGGCTGGGACCTCACTGGAAGTGGCACAGGGGGCAGTGGGCAGGTGGCAGGGACCAGGATAGCTCTGGGATGTACTGGCTCTGTAATCTGGGAATGATGTCCGCATCAGGGCAGATACTCTGCAGGCTCCAGTTTTGTTGTTGTGCTTGCTGAAATCCACTCATCCACGACATACGAGGCCTCAGATCACTCCAGAGGCCAGAATCACAAGCTTGGAGGACATAAAAGGGGACAGATCCATGGGTGAATTTTAAAAGCTGTTTAAATGCAACTTGTGGAACGATCAGTGGCTCCAGACTGAGAGAGCACAAGGGGAAGACCATTGAAAATGAAGTGCAGGGGAGATGGGATGGAGCTCTGGCTCTTCATGGTGATTTATAGAAATCTTGGTAAATTATTTTTATCTCAAGCAGGTAGACCACAGTCTCCTGAGAGACACTGGCTTACCTTCAGGCTTCTGAACTCTTTCCTTTTTCTTCCCCCAAACTGGAATGCTTTTCCATTTATGCAGATGTTTTTCCCTTATTCTATTGAGTTATGTAACAGAACAACTGGTTACATCTGTTACTGTTCAATTAAGCTTTTTAGGTCACTTTCAGAGGACAGCAGTGCCTTTCCAGGGTACTGAATCCACCAGTATGGCATTGACTGGAACCTGAACAGGGAATTTCACCATTTTGTGTGGCTGTTATTGCTGTTCCATACAAAAGTGTACAAAACCAACACATTATTCTTCTCTGTGCTGCCTGTTCTCCTAATCTTTATGATTATGAATTTACAGTGCATAAGCACACAAAAATAAAGTTAAAAGAATATCAAGGCTGCCTTTTGCTGCGTTCAGATATGAAGAACTTATTTAAGTAGGTGGTTAAGGAAATACAAATTGTAACTTGTTTCTATAGACATTACTGTGAGCTGCTGTCTATGCCTGGAATGAGATTTATTGGTAAAGATCTTGACTTCTGCCAAATGTCTTGTACTGGCCTAAAACCGCATTATTTAACTTTGGGATTTGATGTGATTTCCTTTATCCACATCCAGCACATAACACAAAGAATAACATCCCACTTTTGGTGTGAACCCAGTTCTTTCCCTGGGTATTGACTTTGACCTTATCCTGATTTAATGAAAGCACCAGAGAAGTAGAAATGAAAGGTGCCATCCTTAGAAAACTACACATGTTCAAGCAGTTTTAACTTGTGATTTCCATAGTTGTTAGCCCCTGGTTTTGACATTATTTTAGGCTGTCTTTATTTAAGGGATAACAGCCCTTCAAAATATGTCACACTTAAAACACAGGTGACAAAAGAGTTTCTATTTCCAGAAAAAGAAATGTGAGGTTTTTTAGGTTTCTCTGCACCAAGAAAATAATCATATAATGTTAAAACTTGCATGTCCCAAGGTATGATTTGAGGGTAGCTCATTTGTTTTCACTGGCTTGTTTGGCAGGAGAAGGGAAAGTCTTCTGGATTCTATTTTTAACATTAGAATTCTATTGTGATTCTTGCATTTAATTCACTACCTGGTGGGAAGAACATTGAATTTTTTCCCCATCACCGTAGTATCAAGCTTTTAAATGCATTTCTTCTGTGCTCTCCTGCCTAGAGATGTTTGATAAAGTGTGGATGGGTTGATAGACCAGCCAGACAAACCAAGGGATTGATTTATTTGGGTGTAAACATAATTTATATAGGTCTGTAGGTACTCTCCTATGCACATATGCACATACATATATATCCGAGAAAGCAACACTTTTTGTAGACAATAGAAATTGCAGGGTTTAAATTCTTCCAGAACTGTAGGAAGGCATTTTTGCTTTTTGATTGTGGTCTGACAACATCCCAATCTCCAGGATGAGAACTCCTGATGAGTTTTCAGGAGAGAATGTCCATGTTCCTTGAGACAGCTGGTAGGATCTGGAGGGCTAAAAATCCAAGTCTACTTAACAGCCTTCCCAGTTTGCTTCCACTCCCATTTCCAGGGTGTAAATAGCATTTTAGCATCCTAATACTGACTGTAATTTGTGCTCACGTTACTGTTTTGCAGTTAAAATGTGATGATTGTGTTCTTCTGCTCTCTAGTTCTACCTGTGCCTAAGCAGAAATGTCATTGAATGCTTCATTTTTGTCAGGGCTTTCTAGAGATGATGATGTATCGAAGCACAGCCTCAGCTGCATTTCTAAACTAACCATATGTCCATTGAAGACTTGCATATGTTTAGCAAGCTTGGTTGACTTGATCCTTAAGCAAGTCTCAGCAGCAGTTTATAGTAGAGTTTTAAACATATTAAATGTGGGGAGATGCAGATGGTGGCTAAAATTGTTGGTAGTAACTAGCTGGGGATGGAAGGAGCTGACCCTGTGGACTTGCCTGTTAAGTCTTGCTGGGGATTGGAATGTGCAGCTTGACAGAGTGAGAAGACACTTTGAATATTCCCAGTTTGGAGGAGTAGGATGGTACCTAGTGGAGGTGGTTCTAGACTGCACGTATTTTAGCTATAGCAACGCAGATTTTTGTCTCTTTACTCCTACTTCTAGTATTTTCTGAATACTCTCTAAATGCCCGTGCAGCAGCAGTGAACCTTGATTAAAAGATGGAATATAATGGGAGCAATTAATAGTAATTCACTCTACAAATACCTGACCTAAAGCTGAAGTTAAAAGCAAATAAATTATTATTGTTTCCAGAGTGTGTTTTCATTGTAGGTGTGGTATACAGTGGAGATCCTGGATGTGGATGTTGACAGGGGAGACCTTTGATCTGCCACATCTTTATCAAACAAGCTGAAAGGGAAAGCTGTCTTCAAAGCTGCTGGGCTTTATGGCTGCCACAGTTGACCTGAAGCTCACTAGAGTTAGGAGCTGCTCCATTTTAACACTAATTTTATAAGTACTGTGTTTCCTACTCATTGCTACAGGAGCAAAACCACTTTTCTAAAAACCTAGACCTTTCCATGTTTATCTGTAACTAAGAGAATTTTGAAAAAGAGGATGTGGTGTAATTTTATTGGTGATGTGCTGCTGTTGGGGAAGGTTTTACATTCTGTTCGTGCACACAGTGTTTTGCATGTGGAGGTTTTAGAACATTTATGTCGTCATTCCTTATAAAAACCCCCTTGTTTTCCAAATGGAACGTGCAAAGGCCTTCATTTAGACTACTAAATACAAATGATTGAATACATCTTGAACATGAGAAAATACTTCTAGCAGCATCATCTCTTCCCTCACCTGCACTGCTGATATCAAACCATCTCAATACCTGGTTTATGTTATGACTCAAGAGACAATCTAGAGTGATATTTCTTGTAACAGACCTGTGCAGGTCAGGGATGTGCTGTAGAGGCTGCAAAATGATTTCATTTGGGGGAAGGTTTATTTTACTCGTGCCTTGGAATCATCTCTTTCAATGGGTGGGAAGAGCAGCTTTGCTTTGTAAGGAAACAAAACATTTCAGCAAGAGCAGAATTTTTAGGATTGGCGTCTTCAGGCTCCATGCATCACCTTACACAGCAGCAACAGGGAATGTCAGGACATTGGTGTGGAGCTGGGCTTTGGGGAACTGTTCATTTATTTGCTGTACTGAAGCAGTGGGGATTTGTTTCCTTGCAGCTTTTGAGCCTCATATTTTTCTGTAGGGAAAGGAACTGTAAATTGGCAGCTTTTACTTTCAGCAGTCAGAGGCAGGTTTGAATTTCACTGCTGGATTTTTGGGTTGCTTTAACTGTTCCCTGAGGCAGGCGTGGTCGTGTTCAGGGGTCTTGTCTTTTCTAGCATTTTGCCAAGTGTTCAGAGAAAACAACTTGTCTCTGAGCCCTGGAGTGAGGTATTTGCTACAAAAAGGGAAGGATGGAGGAAACAGAGGCATCTGGGACAACTTCTTTCACGCTGTATGAAATAAATCAGGCTTCTTCTTTCTTTGGGGATAACTATTAAGCTGAAGGTGGGTTTTGTGGTGATTTTATTGATAAAAACCAGGTAGGCATGGAGGAACATGCAGACCATCCCTAAAGCAGGTTTCTAATCTAGCAAAAGGAATCAAACGTTCCCTCATGTGTCAAGTGCTTCAGATTTCCCAAAGCTGAAGCTGACGGTGAAATGCTTACTTCTAATATCCATTTCTTGGAACCTGACTGCTACTTGTGGCAGTAGTTCCACTCAGCTGCCTAATTTTGTGTGACTTCTCTGGAATATTAGAGCCTTGATTTTGAAGTTAAGAGCTCAATTCCTCCTATTACCAAGCAGCCTGACTTAAATCATTTCATAGGAACAGCGAGGTTTTTCTCTAGAGCTGAATCTACAAGTCCAAGTACATGAGTCCCCTGAGAGAAAAGTGGGGGAAAAATTTAAACAGGTATTTCCAGAATAACTTCTTTTCTAGGAAAGGACCTTACAGACATTTCCTTGAATCCTGGAGATGCCATTTAATATTGGTCTACATTTTAACAGTCTAATAGTCTACATTTTAACATGTTTTCTTGATCTTTTCTTGAGGAATTTAATATTATTTTTGTTTCTCACCATTTTTTGCCATTTTATGGGAAATGGAGAGGTAGGGGACATTAACAAAATGCACTTCTGCTAATGGATTATGCCATTCTGCATGTCAGTGGAAAAGCCTTGGATGGCTTTTTGCTTTAATCCAGTGACTAGTGTTGCAGTTTAAAAGAAGTTAAGAACTTGGTTTTGGACTAAACAGCATTCCCAAGTGGCTAAGGTTTGGATTATTCATGGGGTCTTGTTAGAACCCTAGATTCTTCTTCCACACATCCAAGCCTTAAAATCATCATTGTGTCATTAGATTGAGCTCTGAGCTGTGTTTGTTGTAGAAACACCAGCACTAATATTTGGGTGAGCCTCAAGTTCGAATAGAAGACTCCTGCTGCTGGTGTGATGCTCCTGCCCCCGTGCCTGTTGTGATGTTAAAGGTGTTCCACAGAATAAGTAATAAATAAATAATAAATTCAGTATTTTCCCCCTCTGTCCTGCAGCATCCTCGTGCTGTGGTCACAGTGGCCAGACAGGGACAGTTCTGCCCTACTGACATTGCTACAGTGGCCACATTTTCGGTGCTGTTGCCACTTTGCTGATGTGAAGGAGCTTTTGTTTGCTCAGTGAGTTTGAGCTGTTTGCTCAGAGCTGATGCTCTGGAGCCAGCAGAAAAGCTCCTCTTATCAGCATTTCCTATCTCTGAAGCTGCTGAAGGGGCTCTGCTGATGTGGTGCTGGCACTGTGAACCCTCTAATGCAACACACACAGAAGGAAACTGGAAATTAGAGGATAATGGAAGAATTCGTAGGGAAAGTGTAGCTCAGTGGTTAGTAAGTGGTAGATTCAAGTCTGCTCCATGCTGCTGTTCTGGTAGGTTTAACAGAGGTTCGTGCTTCTATCTCTGTGCAGGAAGTAATGGAGCATGAACTGGAGAGTACAGGAAAGCCTTCCCTGAACTCAAAATGCTTTTATTTTTTGGAAAAGATGAGGGCAGGAAAAGCTTAAAAGTGTAAGAATGAAGTGGTACATTTGAAGGTCTCGTATGAAGCAGTCTGTATTTTCATGCCATCAAGGTTATAAATAAATGATTGTCTTGGGGGTGACTTTATGATGTGTATCCCCTGTTACCTGCTCTGTGCCCAGACATGATTCCTGATTTAAAGGCCTTTCTGTGCCTTTAAAACTGGGTTTGGGAGAAAGAGACGAAGGGACAGCGATGAAAATGAATTGAAAAAATGATGAAAAGAATTATCTAAAGCTCTGCTCATATCTGGACAACAATCATAGACCTGTTGGCTTATATCTGCATTACTAAGAGTGTGTAAAGCTCTTGGATGATTGAATGGTCATCTTGTACTCTCTGGTATTTTTTCAGAAGGCAAATAGGCAATAGAGACTCAAAATTTGAGATGCAAACAGGGATTTCACTATGAAAGCTCAATTTCCAGTCCTGGCAGATGGCAAAAATCCTGATTTATGGTGAATTGAACTTGGTGTGTGTGAGCTGGTTCTTCTCTGCTTGTGTGACATAATCAGGGGTATTTTGAATACACTGGGGATGTGATCTGTGTGTGTTTCAGATCATGCAACGTTCCACAAAGCCTATTTGCTCGCTATGAAATATTTACACATCATTCTACACAGATTTGTTAGTCATACATAATGCAGAGTGTTGAGTCTTTGGCTGTGTTAGCATCTGCCATCTTAGCTAGCAGTAGGCTTGCTAATTTAAATATTTTAATGAATGAGTCATAACCTTTGTGTAAGAGCACCAAAATTATAATTGTCACTCTGTTATATCCACCAATGTATTTTTAGCAAAAAACCCCTGATTTCAGTGATCAATGTGAGGTGTTCAGCATAGATTCATGTAGGAGCCAGTGTGTAAACTGGTGGAATTTACTTTAATAAATGTGTAGGACAGATATATTAGATAATAAATACCCTACTGCTGTATTTGCTTCAAACATATTAAATGTTCTCCTTTAACATTTGACTTTTGGATGGAGCTGCAAGTTGCTGATGGGTGAGATTTAAAATCCTTCAGCTCTAGAGCTCACGTGGAGAGTGGCTTTTTAATCAGAGGACATTTTTCCCTCTCTTACAAACAGGAGTCAAGGGAAATGTTTCTTCCAAATGCAGCAATCATCCTTTTAAGCCTCCTGAGCCTTAGAGGTGCCACCAGAAAATTTGCTGTGCTCGTGAATAGGTACAGCAAAGCCTTCACTGTGATTAGCATGGATTCAGCTGAAAGGGATCTGCACAGCTCTCTGTTATTTAGGACTAGTGATGTGAGAAAAAATACTTGTCACAGTCATTGTCTTACAGCTGAACAGCAGAAGGACCAACAAGTAGCACCTGGAGGTTAGCAAATACTCTAGAAAGTGCCTTTTGTGTTGAACAGTCAGGTTTTACTGGCTTGAGCTGCATTATAGGCCATGGCATCTCAAGGATTTTGCCAAAGGATTGTTTGTCTCATTTGTGTTGCACAAATATGGAAGAAGCCTGTTTGTCTGGAAGCATCAGGGGTTGATTCTGAAGGATGCTTGCTGCTTAATTGGTTTCCTTATATTCTGATGCATAATTATTCCCTCATACCCCAATAGGTTTTGATGTCCCACTTACTTTAATTGTGAAGTACCACAGGCACTGCATAAATAAAAATAAATATCCAAAGGCAGTTTATAAATACGTCCCTACCCTTAGACATCTGCACAAGATTTAGGTGTCTTAGAATTCTCAGGCAAAATGTAGTTAGACATCCTGCTCTCAGCTGAGCAGTTGGGCTGTTTTGTGATAAAATGTTTCTGTCAATCAAAAAATGTTATGTTGTTGCAACACAAACCTATGCAATGTTGAGAAATGCAACTAAGATTTGTTTCTGTATTTTTTTTTTTTAATGGAGAGGCAAAGTCTAAGCAATGGCTCTGCTTAGAGCCATAAACATAATTCCTCCTTTGCAAACACGTGTCTAACAGGGACATCAGACTTCAAGAACACTGTGGATCATGTAAAGAAAATTTACATTTTGTTTCTTTATTTCCTTTGCAATTTGTTTCTTTTACCATGTGGCAGCAGGTTTGATGATAACAAGGCATATGTGTTCTGGAGAGCAAGCTTAATTAGCTTCTGAAATTATGTCCCCTTTGTAGCTACTTTAGTATTTTCTTTTTTTTTTGATGCTGGGAGAAGAAAGATTCTGGCCTTGTTGCCCACCAGAGAATGCCAGCAGGAAAAGAGAAGTTTTTTATTAGCAAGGTTTTTTTGTGGAAGATAACTTGCTCAGACTCCAGACATCTGCTATGGAGTAAAAGTGAAGAGGGGTTCGTGCACTGTGACTGAGTTCCCCCTTTTTTGGAAGGAAAGTTTGCAAACCCCCATGGATTTTATATTTGAGTAGGTTACTGTGTTAGAACAAAAATGTGTTCAAGGAGTAGGAAAAAAATGTGTTTAAGGAGTAGGAAAGGACCCTGCTGAGGAGGATGAGTGGATGGTGGCCTTCACTTCCTCACTGGTTCCTCCTCTGTTTTCCTGTTTGGTTCAGGGTAGGGGGGCTTTGGTTGTTTGCTGGTGTGATCTGGGACTCAATTCTGCAAGAGCCTGAGAAGGTTCAGTGCTGAAGAAGTGCCCAAACCAGGCTCACAATGTGTGCACTGGATCTTGCTGACAATTAAATACACCCAGAAGTGGGATTGAGACACTCTGCCTGTCTCTGTATCTTTGTCTTTTACTTAACGTGAAATCTTGGCTCAGGTGCCATTTGTCTCTATGACTCCTCTAGAGAATTGCTGTGCCACATCCGAGGGCTTTAACCATTTCTTATGAACAAACTCACTAAATTCTTCTGTTGGTGAAGTGATTTTTTTTGTTACAGGACATATTACTGTAGGAAATACACTGCACTTGTGTATTACACATCACAGATATTCATAAATTGAACCTTGGGTTGAAGATCTTGTGAGAGTGATGGTTAATAAATGAGAGGATTGTTATTAACCTAGCAGGTGAATTTGGCTGTGTGTAGTATCCGACCTGAGGAGTCGCCGTTTCCTCTTATGCAGGCTTAGTGTTGAACATCTCCTTTTAAAGATGATTTTCCACCTTCTATATTTACATCCCTTCATCAGCATGAATTCTGCTGGACAGAATCAGTCTGTGGCACGGTACCAAACATGTGTGAGGTGTGTGAGAGTGTGGCATTCCTCCTCCTGTTCCCAGCACGCGCTTCCTGCAGCCCAGAATCTGTAATTTAGCAGAGGAAATTGCTTGCCCAGTGGGGTTATTGCTTCATATGCTTCCAGGAGTAAAATCAAAGGGTGAGAAAGAAGGGGCTGAATATTTAAACTACCTCCCATTTGCTTGGAGATGAGAGGGAGGAAAAAGGGAGAAGTAAACCCTTAAGTTCATATTTTAAGTGATGCCTCCTTGCCACGCCTACATGGGTTTCTATGGAAACAGAAGCAGAAACTGGGCCATCAGCAGCCAAGAATCCATTTACACTTTAAATTTACTGCTTGAGCAGCCATGCAGCTTTCTTGTCCAAATTAAATCATAATGGAGTAACACATGCTAAGTAAATTGGGGGGAAGTTGAAAACACCAAATATTAAATATCTTCCATGGATATGGCCAAAGCCCCTCCACCTCTTTTTCTGAAAGACCATCATGTGACAGGTCAGATGATATTTTATAAGGAGGCTACTTTCTCGTGGCTCTACAAATATGCATTGGAAGTATATTAAACAAGTAATTATGTTCTCTCCTTTAATTAGAGATGTGCTTAACTCTCTTAGGCAATGTGGCTGTTTCAGTGCTTGGGATGCAGAACAAAACCAAGCTGCACTTTCCTTACTGCTCATCCTCTAATAAATTCCGTGGTGAGATTCTCAGGCACTAACACAGCTTGTGAATGTTGGACAATCACAACTGATTTTTATTTAGGCCTGATTAAAAGATAAGGCCAGCTTAGATGGGCTCATGAGCAGCCTGGTCTGGTGGGTGACATCCCTTCACCTGCTGGGGGTTTGGGACTTGATAGTCTTCCAACTCCAATCATTCTAGGATTCTATTATGAAAATGCTTCTACTGCCTGGGATAAAACTGTTGTCAGACCCTTGCCACTATTTGAAACTTTGCTCAGGTTATTAAGCACTTGCTGAAGCTGTTTGAGTTGACATTTTCTGTTTTACTTGGCTTTCCCCTTTCTGTTGTTTTTTTTTTTTTTTAATTCTGGTGAGCTTTGATTAGTAAAAAGATAGTGCTCCTATGCTTTTGAGAAAGAAGTTGTCTGGGACTGGCTGAAGATGGAGGCTAAGCCTGTGCTAAAATTCTGAGGAGTGAATTGGCAAGGAATATGATTCTAGAAAGAGAAAGTGCCTGGGAGAAAGATTGGTATGAAGTATCTTCAGAGGCTGAAATGGCAGCTAAGAGAACTGCCAGAGAGCAGTTTCATCTGTGTTTAGGAACTCTCCCAGCCCATTGCTGCACTTTCCCTGGGGGCTGGACCAAGGGAGAGCTCTGGTCCCTGCAGGGCTCCTCCCTCAGCCCTCTGACAGGGCTTCTAAAAGGGCACCAGTGCCATGGGTTTCCTGTATGGGCCTCAGCATCATGGCGAAGTACAAGAAGTCATTTTGCCTTTGTGAACCTCATTTCCATTCATACTTAATTTTTTTTTATATTTTTCCTGAGCAGTTGGTGGCTTTTGGGTCTCGCTGACACCAGCAGAATATGCCAGTCATGAAGGTAGCGAGTGCTGGCAGGCAGAGCAACTGTTTTGACAGACCAGGAGATGTGCAAAGAAAGTGTTCCTCCATTTTCTCCTGTTCCTGGTCAGGGATAAACACTTGCATGGCACAGGGAGATCCCTCTGTGTGGGAATTCCAGAGCTGCTGCTGCTGCTGTGTTTGGTTGTGGAGCACATGGAATAGTCCTACTCTTGTAAAAAAATGAAAGAGAAGAGCCAGAAGCACATGGTTTGTGGAAGGAAAGAAAGACCAATCCACAGAGGTGTGAAGAGGGAACTCATTAAATATGTCCAGCATCAGAGCCACAGTGAGCTGGAAATGTTTTGAGGGATGAAGTGTGAGGATCACTTTACAGCCTTGGAGCCACCTGAGAGATCTGAGTCACTGGGGGCTCCTGGCAAGGGTAAATAGATTTGTTAGGAGAAAATCTATATAACAGTGTTGACAGCTAAAGAACACAATACAAGCCCGTGTTTGAGGAATAGAAAAGAGGCAATTTATTGTTATTACTGCTGGAACAAGTGGTGCAGCCAGAGTCTTGCTGAAACAGGTATGACATGGGGTGAAAAATGCTCCAAGCCATTGCAGCTTAGGTGAACTTCAGTGGGATTCCTCTGGAGAAATAACTCAGAGTCACAAAATGGTTTTGAATGTGGTTTTAAAGGAATGACATCTCTAGGAGAGGCTTGGGATGTTTTATTTTCTTGAAGAGATAGCAGCTTTGTGTGGGGACTGAATATTGCCCAGATACCTGCAGGACTATCAGCCATCAAAATTAAATGTGACAAGCACAGTTAAAATTAGAAAGGCAGCAAAGGAGGCTGTGGAGATCTGTAGGATTTGGGGAGAAATTAAAAAAAAAAAAAAAGTTAATTCCTGTTGGTATTCGGGGTACATATAACACATTCACACCTCTCCCAACATGTGGCATCACTTCTTTGAGGCTGGAGAGAAAAAGGAAGCTTTGTGCCAGCTTTCCATAGGGTTCACGTGGTGCATGTGGGGGATCAGGTGCTGCTGAAAATGAGCCTGGCAGTCAAGCACAGAGCTGGTAAACAGCACTTATGGTTTCTCAGGAGTCAGAGTACAGGGCAGTGGGAACGATGAGGAGTGAACATGACATCTGTACTCAGAAAGAGAAAATGTGAGGCAGCTGCTGCTTCTCTGGTGGTCAAATCTGGGGGAAGTTATAACCCAGAGTTTAAAAAGTGATAGGTGGGAACCTGAGAGTGAATGGGAAGCAAATGGGAACTGGTATAAATGGATTTTGGTTTTTTTCATGCTGGTTTGGGAAGACTGATGGAGAGATTAGCTGTTTTTTTAAAACAAGATTAGTGCAGGAGATTCAGTCTGTTTGGTTTTAAACAAAACATTACTTTAGCATTCCACGGGAAATTATTGTTGAAGGTGGAAAAAAAACTGGATAGGAAGGTGGCTAAGGGGTCAACTACAAGCAGCTGTGAACAAAACACAATTTTCAGGATGGATAGAGATTAATGATTTTATGCCATGATTAGAAGATATTATTCTTCTGAGATGTTTGCTCATTAAATTTTGGCTAATGTGAAATTGAAAGGGTTTTGCTCAGGTGGAATAAAACTCATCCTGCAGGGCAAATACAAAGGAATTGCCAGGTGCATAGGTGGGTATGGAAAAGTTGCAGGGCAGTGGTCCATGTTGTGCCCCAGTGGTGAGAATTATAAACTGGGGGTGGTGGGGAGATTTTGGAGCTGGAGATTCTGGGCTGTGAGGGGGTGCAGCTGCAGAACCTGGGAAGCAGCAATTCCACATAATAACAGCTCAGCTTCTGCCCTGCCTGATGCCCTCTTTTTCTCAGTCTGGATTCTGAGAAAAGACCTCTGGCTTGCTTGGTCTGTGCTATAAAAGAGCTTTTTTTTTTTTTTTTTTTTTTTTGTTTATTTGGAAAATATGCTTTCAGTTTAAGCAACACTAAACCCCACAAGTCCTCAGAGCACTGCCGTGCCCCTGAAAGGGCTTTTAGGTCCATCCTGCTGCCAGCCCCTGCAGTCTAGAACACACTAATAGACATATTTCACTTCTGTGATCATCTATTTACCCATCAGCAATAAAAGCAGAGATTTTCAGGTATGTTTCCTTTTCATTTAGAAACTCAGCTGCCATGGAATGCCAAATGTGAGCAGAAGGACCTGTGCAGTGAAGCCCAGGTCTCCTTCTGTCAGCACTGAGCATCCTCTGTTCCCACAGATGAAAATTTCCGTGCTGTCAGGGTGGGAATTCACTTTCCCTGCTTTTTGGTTCCTTTCGGAATTCCAGCAGGCTCAAACTGTGACTAAGAGTGATTGTCTGCTCGGGTGCTTTGCCTCTCTGCTCCTCATCCTGTCTGATTCCCATCGGGGAAGAGTGGGACATTACACTTTCTTTCAAGGCACTAAAAGGGGTGATTCATTCCTCCTCTTTTGTCTGCTCCTTCACCAGGTTCTGCTGCACGGCTTTCACCTCGTGCCTTAATAGTCCTTTGCACAGAGCTTGTCAAAGGCGTTTTAAAGTGTGAGTAAACTGTCAGGGAGGCTCAGCCATCCACATTTCACCCTCCTCACGTGCTCCAGGATTGGAGTAGATGCACGCTGGGGTTTTTCTTCTCCGAGGATGTGGCCGCGCATCTAAGGATGGATTTATCCTGAATTATTTTAATCAGTTTTCTTGTCCCAGGAGAAGCAGAGGGGACTGAATGCTGAGGGTGGAGACAAATAGTTTAAGCTGCAAACAGCCCTGGTGTGGGGCAGGATTTTAATCCATGCATATCTTCATTATCTTCATTCCTGCACCATTTCTAAAGGCTTTCACTTGTTGCTCTCCTGGCTAGAAATGCTCTATGCTGTAGATACTGGAATTGGGGAAATACAGTCAATACAAATGTATTCCTTGCATTCAAAGCAGCTTCTGATCCTCACCTTTGCATCTCAAAAGAAAACATCTCTTTTTATGTTTATAGCTGTTTTTGGTTTTTTGGGTTTTGAGTTTTGGGGGCTTTTTTAAGCAAAAAAATAAACACAATTCTCGGAACGTAAGACACAGGAACACATTAATTTGATTCCATCTGCTGAATAATTTCTGTGAATTTAATTGCACCCTGGTTCTTCCCAACACATGAAGACATATGTTCCTAAACTAATTGAATATAGCTTCTGGTCTTGGCAGTGATTCAGTACACTGTTGAATCAACAACAGTATTAAGAATTATTTCAGTTGTAGTATGTTAAATGATCTCTTCACCATTTTCAATTTGGAAAATCCTGTGACAAAATGAAATATAGGCTCATGAGAAGCTGGCTAAATACCCGAAATTAGATTCTAGTTGCCAAGAAGATTTCTGATTGAAATGGTTTTTGTTTTTTTTTTTGCCATTTGTGTGTTTTGGCCATAAATTTCATATTGCAGCTCCTTCCAGGTGCTTTTGTTAGGTTGATAAATGTGGCTGCTGTGGCATTAAATTCCTTCCTTGCATTTCTAAATGAAAAATATTTACATGTCATAAGATCTCTTTTCTGTGAGATTACCTAGCTGGTTATCAAAACATGCTAAAAATCTGCTTCCAGTCCCAGAACTTGATAAAATCTACCAGCTCAAGGATATCCTATGTGTATAGAAGATTTCCTTTTCCTTTATTTTTTCCCTTCAGTGTTCACCTCCTCACTCCTTCAGGCTATCAGCTGAGTTTTGTGGCTGTTGACTCTTGCAGGACCTGTGCAGTCTGACAAGATGGACAAGCAGCCTGACTCACCTGTAGTAAACCAGGAAGGTGCAGAGTGGGAATTTGAAAGATCCCTGATCTTTCCCAGCAGGTCATGGAAATGCATGAAAGATTTTTCAGGCATTTCTGCCTGTGAGAGATTCTTACAGCGTCAAGGGCAGAGAGGCTGTGGATAATTTTTCCCAGGCAGAAAGATAAACATTCTTGCTTGTTACTGATGTTTTGAAAAGATGTTTTGAAAGGGGTGGTGTTCCTTTGGCCAATGGAAATCTGTACCTTGCATTTTTTCTCAGACATTTCTGGACACACACTCACTGCATGGATCTCAAGAGAAAGAGATCTCTCTTTGCCTTTTGCATTTTGCTTTTGCCTTTGCATGAATAAATGAAATAGCCTTCTGATGATTTTTGAGAATGGAGTCAGGATTTTTGAGAATTTTCATTGCTCTGGCCCTGATTAGGGCCACATAATTGCAAGAGCAGGTTAATTACAGTCCCTGTGCCATTCCCAAGCGTGTGGGATCAGCAGGAGAGGCTGAGCCCAAACTTGCCTGTGTGCTAGCTGCTGCTGTGTCAAGGAATTTCAGTAATCTGCCACAGAGCCACATTATGCAGATGCAAGTGTGTTATTGAAAGGGAAGAAATAGAAGTAATTGCTTCCTGCCTCTGAGAGGGGATGCACATTTGAAAGTCGAGGCACATGTTCTGGCTTGTGTGGTGAAGTTGCAGGAATTTTATTCAGTCAGTGCCACTGCCTTCTCCAAGCTCAAAGTTGGAGAAGTGCAACCCAGGGCTTTGCATATCGTGAAACTGAAAAATCATATAAATGCAGCTGAGGTTTTTTACTGGGTACTGAGTCTCAGCCCAGTGTTAAGTTAGCTTGAATAAATGTATAAAAAACTGCTATTAAATGTTGGTGCTTAAGGGCTGGGAGGTGCTTTTAGTGCTTGGTCACTTCACAGAGTTGGTGAAGCTACAGAAATGTCCTATGTTATATTTATCTGCCTAAATGCTTATGAACTGGGTTGTTTTCAGAACAGTTTTAAATCATTCATCAGGTCTATCTTTCGCCTATGAGTTAATAATCCTTCCTTGCACAGAATCACAATGCATGTTAAAAAAGTTCCTTCTGGAAGCAGGAAAAATGCCTTAAAACTGCAACACCCCTGGCAGGGCACATTGGAACTCATCTGTGCCCTTTCACTTGTAGTGGATAGGCACAGAACTGTGGTTCAGTGCTGGGTTAATGGTTGGATTCCAGCATCCTGGAGGGCTTTTCCAACCCAAATGATTCTGGGATCCTGGTGAAACCTGCTTCTGCTACTCACTGATTGAATCACCTTGGTTGAGGAGTATTACTAATTCCCAATACTGCTAATTCCATGGTGATGCTTTCCAACCCAAAAGGTAAGAAAGGATTGCAGACTAATTCCAGGCTTTTTTGTGGATGTCAGGGAGGCATCCAGTCGGGCTCTCTTGGCCCAAGGAAGGATGAAACTGTACCTAATGAAACAACTTGGCATGAAAATGAAGAGAAAGCCTTGAAAAAGGGCTTGAAGCTCAGGCTCTGAGGTGTGTGGATGTGTTCACACACTGGAAATAATATACAGAATATATATATATATATTCAACAGATATTCAAAGTAGCATGTCTGAGGGAAGAGGGAGGAAGGAAGACTAATATACTAATAATTCTCTTTACTTGAAGGTTAAAAGGATGCTGAAGCAGAAATGGCAGTGTTCAGTGCATGCTGTTAAATGACAAATAACCTCTTCCGTGTCCCAATTCTTGCTTCATAACCAACCCTTCCTTTCTCCTCCTATTAGGGCTGTGAATGTAATTCACACATTATGTGAGTAGAAGCAAAAGTATATGACAGGCAAAATACTGAATGCAGGGTCCCCTTTTTAACACAGCTTCAGCTTTATGGGAGTTTGCACTGATTTTTGTTTCTCCTTAAGTCCAAGCAAGAGGAAGGTACAACAGGAGAGGACTTGAGCACATTTATTCCCAGCTCTTTTAGATGAGACCTTAAAGGAATCATCTCTTAGGTATCTGCGATATGGTGGTCATCAAATCTCCCAAAAAACCAGGCTTGAAGGTGTCTCACTGCCCTATCTGGGATAAACTTGCAGAGGGAAGGCTGAGAAAGGAGCCTTTTCCTTCTCAGTGCTGTGTGTTTAAGCCCAGCAGTTGTGGTTAAACTCAGTGCTGCAGGTTTGGATGCTCTGCCCCAAAACAGAGTTTTAAAAGCAGATCTCTGTCATTTGCAAGCTCCATTTTGCAGCACCAGCACAGCCAAGTGGCTGAGTTCACGGGAGGCAATTGGCATGAGTGTTGTCTGTGTACAGATGCTGTCCCTGAGCGCTTTCAGCCAAGATCATTTCCAAATTAAAAGGGAATTCTAGAATTTTAGCTAAAAAGCACCTGCATGTTGCTTCTTTGAATCAGCAGCAGCTGCAAGCTCTTTGTGTTATGTTTCCCTGCATCTGGCCTGGCCTAGTACCGCTCTACATGTTGATTCATTTAACCACTCATAATAACAATAAATAATGTGCATTTGAAGTGCTATGTGAATGTTTTTCCTTTCTATCTGAAGAAATGTGACCTTTCTCTGCTGCACTGATACCACCACTTATTTCTCTTGTCACGTTCTATGATAGCTCTCCACTGTAAGGATTTAGAAATGCTTTATCTTGGTTTTCCAGCAGCTTAAAAACTGTCCTAGTTGTGCAAGAGGAGTGTTAAAGCCAGAGCTGGTTGTATCCTTTCTATTAAATATGGGATAAAACCAATCTGGCTCCAGAAGGTAGAATTTGATATTTTTCCTTTCTTTGTTGAATTTTAAAACTCTGGTGTCTTACCAATGCAANTTTTCACTAGGTTGACTAGATAGATGAGAATTAGATAAAGACAAAAAGAGGCCATTGTTGCTATGCCCCAGCTCCTATACTGCATGGAAACTGTTTGGTTTTGCTTTGCATTTCAAGAAAAGCTGTATTTAAAATCTTATCCAGCTGCAGAATGTTTATGAAGCATCTAAAGGTTTCTGCATTGAGTATGCATTAATAAGTCACAAGAATTCATAATTTACAGNCTCTGCTGCACTGATACCACCACTTATTTCTCTTGTCACGTTCTATGATAGCTCTCCACTGTAAGGATTTAGAAATGCTTTATCTTGGTTTTCCAGCAGCTTAAAAACTGTCCTAGTTGTGCAAGAGGAGTGTTAAAGCCAGAGCTGGTTGTATCCTTTCTATTAAATATGGGATAAAACCAATCTGGCTCCAGAAGGTAGAATTTGATATTTTTCCTTTCTTTGTTGAATTTTAAAACTCTGGTGTCTTACCAATGCAACCAGATTACTCTGAGCAAAAGAGCATTGAGAACTCACCAGCTTCCCTTTAGAAGTTGTGCTGCTGCTAAGCCAGAGTAGAAGTTCCAGGCTGGGATTCCTGAGCAGTGCCTGGTACCTGGCACTCCAGGGGCAAAGTTTGCTGGCAATATTTATTTAATCTCACCAGTGCCTTGGGCTCGTTGATTTTAAATCACAGTGCTTCGAATGGACTCTTAGGTTAATTGAGTATCCCTAATACACAAAAGAAACAGAGTCATGTGGGTTTGGTTTTTTTTTTTTCACTAGGTTGACTAGATAGATGAGAATTAGATAAAGACAAAAAGAGGCCATT
>VZTN01022704.1:0-73029 GCA_013400515.1 Erpornis zantholeuca | reverse complement strand
TTTGGAAGTCAATGATTTGTTATAAACATGAACAGAGCTTATAAATCATATAAAACACACGCTTTTGGGATCAGATTTATGCCATTTTCAGTGCTGATCTGAAAAGAAAGCTGTATCCACTTAACCTGGGGTTTAGCTTTGGCAGTAAGATGTGAGAAAGCATAATATTTGTACCTTCTGTGAGCTAGGAAGACAATAATGAATAGAAAACTGTAATTCACCTATTTGGAATCTTGGAGAGTCCNTGAATTACTCACGCTGTGCTATTCCTGGCTCAACATGTTTCCCATGCAGGCATGGTCAAATAATGAGATAATCAAAGGTGCTTTGCTTGCACTGAAATTCAGCTTTAAGCTCTCATCATTCTTTCACTGAGCTGTGATAATCCGAATGCTGGGTTTCATTTGTGCCCCTGTTTGGGGATCCTGACTAAGCCAACCACGGGATATTTTCTCCTTTTGTGAAGGTGAGAAGGTGAGACATCATGTGGCCCCGAGCTTAAAAGAAACCCCAGTGTCAGCCTGAAAGCCAGGCAGGGTGTTCAGTGAGAGATGACAGGTCGGTGTTTGAGAGGAGTCTGAGGAACAGCTTCAATCTTTCCATTGCAAGGGGGAAAATGGGGTCAAAAAAAGCTGAATTCTAGTCAAAACTAGATAAATTTTTCTGGGAATTGAACTGTCCATGTTCTGCATGGCATTTTTCTGATGGGGCAGGAGAGATTTCCTTCCTGTGAGGGCAATGCAGACCTAACAAGAAGTGCAGCAGAGTTTTTAATAGAGCTGAACCTCCAGGTGAGCATCAGGTGTGCATTCAACAGGTGCCAGTGCAGCAGCTGACACCTAGCTGGAATTTTACAGTGCAGTGTGTGCTGGGGAGGGCTGTGACACAATCCACTGCTAACTTACATTTTATGGGGAGTATTCAGACTGTTTCTTCCATCCCAGGAAAAGATTTGTGGCACAAAAGGCACGGAAAAGAAGATCCCAACCTGTTTGTCCAAGTAATTAAAGGGACAGTGGAAATTGGTGTTGGTGCTCAAGGGATGAAATTAATTATTCATATTAGCAGAGGCTCAAAGCAGGAATGATTGCTGCTCTCCTAAGTGGCTGTGATGGAGACAACAGGGATAAATTGTTAACTGCCTGTGTGGGCTGCAGGATGATGTGGTTTGTGTAGTGATTGTCATAGAGATGCAGGGCTGAGCTGGAGAAAGAGAGAGCAGCAGAAGAGATGCAACAGAACAGAAAATATTTTCTTGCTATTGAGCAACATTCCACTTTCCATTGTCGCTGGAGCTATAAATAAACAAGTTTGTTGTTGTACTCTGCTTTTGCGTCAGGTGTTAGAGAACAGAACTGTGAGAAGGTCTTAACAGTGCTACACAAAGTTGTTAGGAGCATGGAATTGTCACAGA
This sequence comes from Erpornis zantholeuca, assembly GCA_013400515.1. Classification (NCBI taxonomy): domain Eukaryota; kingdom Metazoa; phylum Chordata; class Aves; order Passeriformes; family Timaliidae; genus Erpornis; species Erpornis zantholeuca. The sequence continues at coordinate 71,615 of VZTN01022704.1, read as the reverse complement.
GGTGAGGTTTTTTCCATCTCCTTGGCTTGGAAGATATTAGCCCTTAACTGCACTTCTGAAAACATTAACAGCAGCACACAAAAACAGAAACCCCTTTGGTTTTTCTTGGGGGTCTTGATATATTTATAAAAACAGAATCCTGCTGTTTTACTGCTTAACTTGAATAGGCCTAAAATACATTTTGAGCCTGTAAGCAGGAGGTGCAGCCTAATGAGTTAATCCCAATCATTAACTGCCTCTCCCAACTCATTTCTGATTGAGCCACTGGTGATGGTATATCCATGATGGGCTCCTCTGGCTTGGTCCAGGCTAAAGTCCTGCAGCAGAGGAGTAACCCCTGGATAAACCAGTCAGGGCAGTAGCTGGAGTATGAGGTGGCAGTACTGGTGCTGGAAAAAAAGTAGATTGCAACAGGAATTTTAATCAATAAATAGTAGAGGTGAAGGAATATTTTTATTGAATACTTCTAGAAAAGAGATTTTATTTCCTGGTATTGGTAGGAATTGGAAATCTGGGTGTTCTCTCTTCTTGAGAAAAGCTCTGGCTGGGATGGATAGTGAGGCTTTTCCTCTTTTCCATACCTGACTAATTCATTTTTACAGGGCTTTTTTAATGGCCTGTAAATGGCCTTTTTTAATGGCTTGTATCTCTATGATTTTACTGAAGCAGAATAAAAATTATTTTACTACAAATCCCAGAAGCACAAACTGTACTAAACTGGAAGGGACCCTTCAGGATCATGGAGTGCAGCTGAAATGTATGTTGTGCTGAAGAATTCACCTTTTCTGAGGTGAAAAATAACTCTAGAAAATACCACATGTTTGCCATGAGAGAGTGATTGCTATCGCTCCCTTTCTTAAATTATATTTTAAGTGCTCTTCAGACAGCTTGGTGATTTCAGCAATAATAAAGATAATGAAGTTTTTGGGAACTGTTCCGTGATTACAGCAGAGGAGTTGAAGTGCTCGCTGGTGTTCTGTGGCATTTTTATCTCTGATTTCAAGGAAGTCCCCATGATTCCCTGCTAAGAACCCAACACTCCTGAATGTGAGAGCAAGCTCTGCAGATTGGGAGCTGTGGGACCCAGGGGGAAATGTTGAACCTGTCGCTGCTGTTGCCAGAGAGCTGGAGTTCACTGCTTGGCAGGAAATGAGACCAGGATATTTTTCATTTGTTCCAGACATCAGATGGGTTTTCAAGCATTTGACACATTCTGGGGGATTAAAGAACCTTCGGTTATCAGACACAGTCATGTCAACACGAAATGAAATGCACTGAATTCTGTTTTACAGATACCATGGCACCAGCAACAGGAATATCAATTGCTTTTAGTATAGAGGGAATTTGGGAAGGAAAATAGGACCCCAGAATATTTTACCATATTACCATGGTGCTTTCCAGCTCCAATGGGCAGGAGAACTCCATAAAAAATTTACTTCTATTATGTTTTCTTCCAACTAAAATTAGGCTTCATAAGTATAGATAACAATAGGAATGCTGAAATCTCCATGTAGCTAAAGTAAATATATCCATATTTACTGCTGGAAACTGGTTTTGTTCATGAGGCCTTTTGTAATTAGACTGATCTCAGTTTAAGTGAATCTACCAAGCTCCAGGGATCAGATAAAATAACATTATATGCAGCAGCTGGGGGAAAGGAAAAATACAGTGATCTGTAGCACTTTGCAAGGAATATTACATTTAGACAGTTGGGAGAGCTAACCTCAAAGGAGAAACTCCCCTTTAGATCCTGTGGATTTAGATATGAGCAAATTTTAAGTATAGACTCTCCTAGAACTATCCTGCTTTGATGATGAATAGAGGAATCATTAAATTTAGGACAGAAAGTCACAGTCCTTAAAATAGACTGCCCATCTCAAAAACTAAAAGGGCTTTGGTCATTCTGTCTGGATTTGCCTTTTTAGAGAGCAGGCAATGTTTAAATCATTGCCTAAATCAGCTCAGGGAAAAGATGCCCATGGGTGGTAGAGGGATTGACAGCAAAGGCTGTTCTAACCCCTTTCCCAAATTTACCTGTAGTGATGCCAATAGAAATTTATGACACACTATTCTGTGTCCCAGATGTTTTTCTATTAGCTGTGGATTTTATAAGTTAGTGCTGAGTTCCTGCCAAAATATCACTAAATCACTGCTTTTGTAGCTCACTAGTATTTTACCTTGACCTTAATCTTGGCAAAAATCTAATTTATTCCATTTAATAAATGAATGCAGTTTGAAATGTGCTCATTGCACCAGGGTTCAAGAAAGCAGTGCTGTATCCCTGTGCTTCACATGGACTTCAAGCTATTTTTGCTTTGGTTCTAAAGATCAATGTCTTGTGACCAACAGTATTAATTTAATAATATTCAGGGAAGAAAATCAATGTCAATAATGAAAGATGTCATTGCTGCTTGAATCCCCTCCATTTCAGCATCTTTTTTTTTACATTTCAGTGTCTCTTTTTTACACCCATGCTCTCTGCTGGTATTTACTCTTTGCTTTATTACCATCTCTAAAATAATTCACATTCTGCAATTACAGAATAATACTCAGTTTTGCCTTTGTCATTTGGATTGAATCCTCATTTGGGAAGATGCAATCAGCTTCCCACTGCAAATTGAATGTGTCTTTTTCTTCAAGTAATTCTGTGTGCCATCAATATTTTTGTCCTGATAACTCTGTTCTTTCTTTCACGTCCCACCAACACCTTTGTTTGTCACCTCCAAATACTCAGAAATCTTTTCTCCTTTTTCTTGACTTTCATATTTTCTAGCCCTTGACTCATGTCCAGAGTGAGCAGCTCTTGCTTTACATTATTTTCAGAGGTTATCTGTCTCTTCATCTTCCATCTCTGTGACAAATTCCTGTGGCCAAATCCCAGCAGCAGCACAGCACAGCTCTGCTGTTCAGGGCCTGCTGAACACAGCTGAGTTCCTTGGGTCACTGTGGAGGTTTCCTGCCTCTGTCTGTGCATTTCTGCTTTGTTCTCCAAGCAGCCTTCAGCTTTTACTGCTTCTCTGAGTGCTTTTCACTCGTGACCATCTGTATTTTTGCATTCTGTCTCTTATGCTTCCCTTTCCCTTGTGCTCTGTTTTCTCTCTCAGACCTGCTGCTTTCAGCATTTGTGTGTTGACAGTGTCAGGTGGGGCTCCTTCCGTGGACTTCTCTTAGTTCAGAAGTAGTTTTTGGGTGGAAAACTGAGTTTTTTCCTTGCCAGTGCATTGAAAAATGGCCTAGGGAGGTTCTTCTGGAGAAGCTGACACGCCTAAATGACTGAACTCCACATTCTGAGGAAAACAGAGAGAATATTTGCGCTAGGCTAGCATTTGGACTCAATGATCTTGAGGTCTTTTCCAACCCAAATGATTCCATGATTCTCCTTTTTGTAAGGCTTCTTGGATAATGGCAGTTTTTAGAAGTCTTGTGTCATCAAAAAAACATTCTGGCTTTTGTGAGGGGCAATTTCAAACCCACACATGGGGTGACAGAGGTTTATGCCATTAACTATTGATGCCTTTGAAAGGAAGCTTGCATGTGTTCATCCTTGTGGTCACAGGTCGTGGTTTCCCAGGAGATACTGGGGAGTCGTGGTTTGGGGAATCAGCTGCTGGATTTTCCAGGTCTCCCTGGAAAATGCTAAAGGGTGAGGAGTTTGAGTGTCTGCCCCAGATCCTGACCATTACTGAAGGAAACTGCTGCACGTGGTAACAAAGATGAGCATTTCCATTTCTCCGTGGTTTTGCTGCTTGGTCTGTTTGCTCCAATTAACAGGATTCTGCAGGGGATTGTTTTGCTGATAGCAGTAGCTAATAACTGGTTGCTTAAGGCTTCAGTCATGCAGTTAGCATTTGTTTTCAGTACTAGTTTTTAACTTTTTCCTGACTGCTAACAGAGAAAAGGATAATTAATGAATATTGCCACCATCCTCTTGGAATGCTAATGTATGTTATAAATGTAGGTGGGAATCAGTTGAGCTTTAAGGTCCATTCCACCCCAAGCCATTCCATGACTCTCTGATGCAGACATATGAATTCCATAGATTTATATAACATAAAAATAGGTGAGGTTTGGGGTTTTTCAGGTACACAGATATCGAAGAAGTGTTGAGCAAGCCAAGCTTGTTCTCTGTTTCTGAATTAAAATGCTTAATCAGAATGCACCAGCTGGATTCTTTGCTGAAATACAATCACTCAGCAAAATTCCATGCTGAAAGTGAACCCAGGGGTATTTGAGTGGCCATATAAGGGCCATACTGGTTTGGCTACTGACCCACCAAAATGCTGCTTTATTCAATGTTTTTCCACTCACCTGCATCAGCATGAAGACAAATAAGTCATTGCCTGGCTAAGTTTCTGCTCTTAGATTATTTTTAGCTCTTACTGACTCTTTCTTACCGTCATTCATTAATTTTAGATTAGTTAAAGAAAGAGGATTAACAAACTTCAGCTCACAAGATCAGCTTCTAATGACCACCTAACATATCAATAACTATGTGAGTTTCCTTACTTAAAAACTAATTACAATTCAGGTCTGTGTGCTGAAATTATTGTGTATTCAGAAAGCTTAAAATTTGCATTTTGGTCCTTGCACAGGAGGGCTCCCTTTGTGCAAATCCTGCTGTTATTTGCATTTCTGTCAATTTATTCAGCAGAATATCTCTGACTTTATTTATTAACATGGAAAAGTTCCAATTTTTTATCCCTTCCCTAGCAGAGTTTAGTAAATGCAGCATTACTGTGTCACTGTAGGCCAAGTAAATCTAGCTAGACTAGATTCTGTTGTTGCTTTAATCTTTAAGAATTCATTATCTGAAAAAAAACCCCAACAAAACCCTTTTGATTATCATTTCATTATCATTTTTATTTTCAAGGTATTAATAATTTCAAACAAGCTAATAAATTATTTACTGAGTATATGGCAAGAAACTAAGGAATAAATTAATCGTCTGACTTGATTCTCTGAGTGAATTTGTCTCTAAAAACATTTTCCTGATGTTTTTTCTGACCTTGCTCCTTTCATGATGTACATAAAAGCAGTAATCAGCTGCCTGGTTTGAATACTGAACTGAATTAGGTGTCAGATATTCGAAAACAGTTACAAACAAATGCACATGCCTGTAGTTGGCCATTTAGATAGGTCAGGGTTCTTCCCATCAAAAAAGTTCTCAGCAGGACATTTTCTGGATTTCCTTGAAAGTCTGGACTCGCTCGTGCCTTTTGGAAAATCAAAGTTGTTGTGGGCCAAGGCACATTTTGCATAATCCTGGTCTCAAACGTTTCCTGCTTGGTAAATGGAGATTTATCTAGAAAGAGGATTAAGTCATATTCTGGAAGAAGATGAAACAAAGCTGGGAATTATTTCAGTTACTTCCTAAGTCAATACCCCAGGGACTTCAGTCTTCTTTTAATCTGTTGTGAATGACACCTTCACTTTCCTGTGGTGGAAGTTGATGTAGCCATGCTTTGCTGTAGGTATTGTTATTAATTTGTTATTAAACTGTGGTTTAACAGAGCAAACATGCTATAGTGGGAAACAAAGACTGGTCTGTCATAGTATACAGGAAATGGGGTATGAATAAATACCTGTTATTTTATAATCTGCAGGCTTGCTTCGACACACTTGAATAGTGTTTTCTTATTCATATTTCCACCTAATGTGGTAGCAGTCGTAATCAGATCTCTGACACTCCTAGAAAATCTGTGTTTCTGTCCAGTTTTTTGTATTCCTGCAAAGACACCAATTGGATTGACAGACTTCAATTTTTTAGTGTGCTTTGTCCCTCAAAACTTTTCATTGCTCCAGCAGGCAGAGGTTTCTGTACTTTTCCCCTCCCTTCTGTGATCCCTTCTCTGTACTGGGAAATAACTTGGGTTTCATGACCACAATTTACAGATGAAGCACATCTATATAGATATCTTATATTTCTTATATCTTATCTGTATATCCTAAGGGTTGGATTTTTAAAAAATACATAGACTCTTGAAATTCAACATCAATAATAATTTTGATATCTCCTCTAGCCTCTTCCATTTCAAAGTCTGGGAAACTGAAAAAGAAATAACTTTAAAGAATTTTCAACATTTTGCAGAAAAATTCCTAGGGGGTTTGGGTTTTTTTTTCAAAAGTGGGGGCCAGATTTAGAAGAAAAGTTAGATCACAAGGGTCTCAAAATGACATAGGCAGAGGGAATATGGGGATGACGTTATGGCCGAGTTATTAATGAAGTTGTCTCGCTGCTTCAGATGAAAGGATCACCATCATTCACATTATTAGCACAGACAGGATCACCAATTAAAATCAGGTCACAAATAGCTGAAGGTTTAGATCAGATGATTCCATGTGATGCAGGATAAGCAGCACAAGCAGGAAAAGGCTGATAAATCTTTCTGGATCCACAGCAAGCTCCCATCGAGGAGGTCCAACCTGGCCTTGGACACTCCCAGGGATGGAGCAGCCGTAGCTTCTCTGGGCAACCTGTGCCAGGGCCTCAGCACCCTCCTAGGGAAGGATTTCTTCCCAATATCCCATCTAAACCCACCCAATGTCAGCTTGAAACCATTCCCTTGAAACCTTGTCCTGGCATCTTGAGATGCTCCCCTGGAATGGATGATCTCTCACATGTTTTTCATCTTTCAGAGCCACAGACTTCACAAAATTCCAAACAAATACTTCAGAGGATAGGTATTTTTATTATTTTTTCATGGATTACATACATTCTGTTAATTCTTTTGCTCCAAAGGTTTCTAATATGGATAATAATTGTCCAGATGCTGCAGAGCTGTATGTTAAAAATGGATTATAGATCATCTGTGCCTTCCTCAAAGGCCAATGTAGAATGTCACAGCCTTTTATCACTGGGTCAGTGATAAGGCAAAAAAATATTAAGGAATTTTAGGAAATGTTTTAATGGAAGTTGTCTTCTTTGGTTTTACTGGGACTGTGGAGAAAAGGGTGTATCTGAGGAAAGATCTACTAAAAAATCATTGCTAAGGGAAAAAAAATATTTCCATTTCTACCACTTGTTTGTTGTTCTCAGGGGGGTATAAGACTATGCTGTTCCTTTCCATGTTTTTCACTTGACTTCCATCTGTTCTTCCAGAGGAGAGCTGGAAAAGAGGTCAAATAGCACCAGCGAAATTTTAGATGACAATAGAAGGAGGCAGAAATCTGCATTACAAATTTTGCTCCCTTTTTCTGCCATCTACCAATGCAATTTTTACTTATATTCCAACAAATTTGTGGGCTTTTCCTGAAGTGCAGCTTTCAATTCATTTGCATGAGGAATGACTAGAGGCCCCTCTGTGCTCCATGTGGGGCTGTACCTCAGGGGAAGCTCTTGGCCTGATGGCTTATTCCTCGTAGATTTTTCAGCTCTTGCTCGTCTCCTCTGTTGGACAACTTGCTTCATGATCTTCTCAAGCTCCACCTTCAAATACAGTAGGATTTGAGCCCAGCTCCTGAAGGAAGTGTTTCCAGGATCCCATTCATCTCTCCTTAGATGTTCTATGCAGCATTAATCTGACCCTGCACCCATGGAGGGAGTGAATAAATATTATTCACCACAACCTTGTGTCGTGGCAGTAGAAAAGTGCCCAGGATGGCAAAGCAGACAGCGCTACCCCAAAAGAATAAAGCAAAGAAAGTAAGCTGGAGAGACCCCGATGGATTGTTCTGGCTCTTGGGGTGTTATGAAATTTTTCCTTCCAAAAATGTTAGTGGGCCATGCATTTGCTCCTTTAAAGGTTAAGGATCACTGGAGCTCACGTTATGACTAATGCAGTCTGCAGCTCTGAGCAACACCAAGCCTCCAAAGTTGTGCCTGGTGTCACGAAAGTGAAGCTGTGTTTGAAATGTCATTTGTGTACAGATAATTATTTCAGTGGAATGAGACAGTCCTGGAGCTCTGGATCCAAAGGAAGGAACTCCTAGCTGCTGCTGACTCCAAATGCTCACCACCATCCCTGCACACATCTTAAATTAACTCCCTTTCCCCCAGTTTGGGTTTTGCCTCTTACTTCTCCCTCTCTATTTTACAAAGATGTACTACCTTGAAAACAAACCAGTGGGAGATCACAAGTCAGAATTATAATTTAATAGGAAAATTAAAAAAAAAAAAAAAGCAATTGTACAAGCACACTGACAGGATCAGAATACAACCTGACACCATGTTAGTCAGGGTGGTGGTAGCAGTGCAGATGAACTGGTCTTGTTGAAGTGGTGATCCTGTAGAAAAAGGGTCTGGTCTTCACCTGAAGGTCCAGCAGTAGCTCTTGTCCTCTGGGAGTCCAGTAGGTAAGGGCTCCTGTGGTGTTTGAAATCGTAGATTATATCCGGGATGGAATGCTTGGTTCCTTCCTCTGGGTGGAACATCTCACAATGGGATGGTGAGTCGTGGACTGATGGGCCATTAACAGGAGGTAGTCCAGGGGTGAGTTATCTGTGAGCCATGGGCAAGGCACTGATGGCCCATTAGCAGGAGATAGTCTGAAGGGAGGAGGCAGGGAGCACTGCCCCACCTGGTTCCAACAGCTCAAGAAGATGGTGATAGAATACACTGCAACCCAGGACAAAACATCTGAGCCATCCAGGCCCTCAGAAATCTGGGTTTGAGGAATTAATGAACCCTTTAAGCATCCATCTGGAATATTGTGTGTGAAACATATGGTGTGCTGGGAGAGACATTTGGGAAGGCAGGGCCGGGAAGACAATCCCCACTCCTTCCTGCCAGGAGACCTGCAGCCCTCCCTGAGAGCAGACTTGGTAGTGGTCTACTGGAGTATTGCCATTTAATCCAGGTTTATATCGTGGAAAGGTTTCTAATAACCTATTAACTTACTGCACTGACTTAGTTCATTAACTCAGGAGAATAAAGTTTTAGATAAATATATGAAAACTTGGAACACTTTCTGTATACGAAGGGAGGATAAGCATGGTTTAAAGGCTACAAAGAAACTGCTCCTGCTGCCAGGACTACTCACTTCTAATCTCAATGCCTCTCTTTGCCAGAAATAATTCAGAAGTGCCCAAGAAACAAGATTAGGTTCCTTTGGTGTCTGATAAAACATAAGTGACATATGTTCCTAGTGCGACAGGACTGCAAGAGCCTCAGAAGAATCTGTTGTTGTTTGGCCTTTCCAAGTTTGGCTACATATTTGAAAGAACTTCACAGAGGAAATGAGAAGCTAAATGGGGTTTTTAAGTCTTGGAGAAGCCACTGACAATGTTTTTCTAATAGGAGCCAGTCTTGATTGTCAGTTTTGAAGGACAATATTCAGTGACCTGACAGTTTGAGGCTTGTCAATGAAAGATCAGTTGTGTTGAACCTGCAGGGCATTCTCTTGTTTTTCTGAAAATTGCTCTCCCTCCTTGAACAATTATAAAATGTGTTTAAAAAAAATTATTATTCTGAACCATCTTGAAATAAAACAGCTGTGCTGCAGAGGTGGGTTCTGACTGGGGTAAGTCCTCCCTGTACAGAGAGCTGACCCAACCCAAAAAAGAGATTGATTCTTGTCCATAATGTCTTGAAGGATAACCACCAATATATCAAGCTCATGGTTTAGCTGCTGTTTTGATTGCTCAGATGAAGGAATGGGAGGTGATTGTTGTTGTGGAGAGGTTGGAGGGCTTTGCAGCACCTGAAAACTGTTTAATATCAGAGAAACATAAACCCAGTACAGTTGTCTGAGGCGTATTCAAGCAGGAGGAGCCTGTCTGTTGGGATAAGTGGGAAGAGTTCCTCATGGTCCAGTTGTAACTCAGGGATTTTTTCCTTTCCTTGGGTTTATTGAGTTTTGCTGTGCTGTGGAAGGGTTTTTTCCATGGCTGGTGTTCCCTGGGTGCTGTTCTGCACCTGACAAACACCTAATGTTTGACTTTTCTGTAAGATGGTTGCACTCCTTCCTACCCAGTGACACCTGAAAGGCATGTAACAGTTTAATAGTTTCCTCAAAATGTCAAAATATAATTCATGTGTTTATTATGGAATGTGTATGTTGAACATATTTTCTCTTCGTACAGAATAATTCACAGACATGATTTATGTTTTAGGAATAGGAAGTATTCCTGTTTTCTAGTCAGAAGTCAAGCTTCCCTTTGGTATCAGTGCCATGCAGGGTTCATGGATGTACCAGTGTTTCAGGGAGAGAAAATACCCCAAAAGGCTCCTGGGCTGAGATAAAGACAGGGAGAGATGACTCAGCAGCTACTGTCACTGGCAAAACAGATGTGATTTGGAGAAAAAATTAATTTAATTTATAACAGCTCGAGTCAGAGGAATGAGAAATATAAAACAGATCTTAAAGCACCTTCCCCTCAACCCCTCCCTTCTTGCCAGGCTCAGCTTCCCTCCTGATTTTCCCCACAGGGGCACACTGGGATGGGGATGGGGGCTGTGGTCAGTCCATCACATGTGGTTATTGGTACTCCTTCCTCCTCAGTGGCTGGACTCCTCACACACCTCCCCTGCTCCAGAGAGGGGAAAAGAATCCTCTGTGAACTTCTCAGTCCTTCCCATGGGCTGCACTTCTTCCCAAACTGCCCCAGCCCAGGTCCCTTCCATGGGGTCAGTCCTTCAGGAGCAGGCTGTGATCCCACAGTGTGGGTCTCCTGGGGGATCACAGGACCTGCTCCAGCACAGGCTCTCTGTGGGGTCACAGCCTCCTTTGGACATCCCCCTGCTCCAGTGTGGGCTCCTCCATGGGCTGCAGGTGGATCTCTGCTTCCTTCTGGACTTCCATGGGCTGCAGGGGCACAGTTCCTCTGGCATCCAGAGCCCCTCCTGCCTCTCCTCCCTCCCTGACCTGGGCCTGCAGCTCTGTTTCTCTCACATTTTCTCACCCAGGATACTCCCACTGTCGCTGGTGGGCTTGGCCACGGCCAGCACCGAGTCCATCCTGGCATTGGCTCCATCAGACACGGCAGAACCTTCCAGCAGCTTCCCAGAGCAGCCACCCCCAGAGCCCTCCCTGCTGCCAAACGCAGAGCAAGCATCCTCTGGGAATGATCTGGTTTGATACCTCTGCAAGCAGCAGAGGTAGAATCCATCCCTGAGCGTGCTCTGGCCCATACTACTGCTTTAGTAATAGAGTAGTTTCAAGTGGGGAAGACTAAAGATGTAGCAGCTATTATTAGCAAGGCTGCCTCTAAGAAGGTGTTTATTTTAGTCTTGCATGAGTCATCCTTATTCTTACATAAAAGACAAGACAAAGTGCAGTTCACTGGCTTTGGTCACTAATCAAAATACTGGCAAACCCTCAGAGTGCCTGACTTCCCTGTGTCTGTCTTTTTAATCTGTGTCTTGCTGCATGACAAAGGGAAGGAAATAAGGCACCAGAGTTTATTCTTTCTGTGACTAAGTATTATCTAGGAAGCTTTTAACTAATCCAGCTTTTACAGTGAAAGTTCTGCACCTATATAATTCACAGTGAGGGGTTTTTTGTTGTTTGCTGCTTCTTGCTGGCTGTCACGGCGCAAGATGAAATCATTGCTTTCGGCCACATTACATCTCCTGCAACCTTCCAGATGGGCTGCAGCTCTGTCAAACAAAATTCTTCATCTCTTCTTGATAAATGATGTGATAACCCCGGGGTGAGGCCAAAAAAAAAAGGAGAAATAAATCCAGTTATGCATAGTTAAGTGGGGGCATCTTCATTAACCCGAACTGGGGATGCTGCAGTAGCAGGGAGTGGGAGGCTGCCCATGAGCTTCATAAAGAGGTGGTCCTCATTTTCAAAGGCATAGAGAGGAAAACATAAAAGCAGCACATGCTCCGACCCAAAATGAATATCACTTTTCCAGGGAAAGCAAAAACAGGAGCAAAGAAGGTCATTGATAAGCCCTCAAGTCCCCCATGGTAATTAGGATCTCCCGATGGGAATATTTAACTGGACTTTTCTAATGTTTCGGTTGGAGCTGTAATGAGTTCATTAAGTCCTCAGTACTTAAAAAAATGAAACGTATACTGCATTTCCTGCTTAGAAGGCAAAGCAAGAAGTAAAAACATAAAATATATTACTCAGACCATACTGGTTTGCAAAGTGAAAGATCACTTTTGTCTTTTCCAGGTGGAGGAAATGAACCTTGATTTCTTTCCACGACCTGCACCCCATCCTTCCTTCCTATTCTTGGCCTTTAAAAATTATCCATTTCGCTCTCTTCTTTGGGGATGTGCCTCCCTGGCTGAAGAAAGCTCTGTCCTGCTTCTGAGGGATGCTTTGTTAGTGGCTTTACTCCTCAGTCTTATGAGAAACTTATTCCCTGGTTAAAGGATGGATTTGATCCTAATTCTTGCTCCATCCCCGTTTCCCTGATTATTTAGTTCATCTTACTGAGGTTGGTGGGAAAGATTTTGTATTCATCATATTCCTGCCTGCTGAAGGAGGGTGATCCAGAATTTGTAGAGTGTCTCGGTGCAGAAAAGCTGAGCCACCCTCAGTGGGAATAGACTTTAATGGCACCAAATTAAGGTTCTGATGAAATACTCTTAGAGCTCAGAATTCAGGCAGACAGGAATATATTTCCCATGCATAGCAGGAGTTGTGTTACCAAAATAAAGGTTTAGGTGATTGATTGGTAGCTAAGAACATCACAACTGCTCTGTCATGAAGGAAAACTTCAGGTTATAATCACAAAAGGCACTGTTAGGCCTCCTTTGGGTTCTGAAAGAGAAGTTTCAATTGCTAAGCAACTAACCCCAAGATCCTGCCTATTTTGGAGCTATTAGCAGTTTAATCTTGGTGCAGATAGGTAATGATACAGTTCTAAGATGCAATCTTGGCTCGGTTTCTAAAGTTCCAATGAATGTGTTTTATTTTATGTGCAACAGGGACATTAATTTGCCTCTGTCCTAAGGTTTGGCTTTATGGGAAGGAACCCAACCTACTGAAGGATGTCCGTGCCCATGGCAGGGGGGCTTGGACTCTAAAGGTCCCCTCCAACCCAAACCATTCTACGATGCTGGGATTTTATGCTGAAATTACTTGTTTTTGAGCAATGATGGAAATATATTAGATGGCAACTTGAGAATCTGATGCTTTGAGGAGGCTGCATCCTGTTTTCTAGGTCTTTGATCTCTAACCAAAGTGACAAAATGTCTGTTTTTAGAGTTCTTGCATCCACACAGCTTCCTACACATGGAAGCTCTGCCTATGCCATACAGGCAGGAAAACTTTCCTGAGAGTTGCTTCTACTGTCCTGCATATCCTCAATTTCTGAGTACTACTCTGTAAGACACTCTCTTCTTGTCTCTTTGAAAATAACGGGGGACAGGAACATCCACAGTAACCACAGAGATCAGGAATTCCCAAACAAACAGCCACTGGGCCCATAAGAATAGCACAGAAAATCAGGAAACCCAAATTACTTGCCCTAGCTTTGACATATGAACCCCAGTGAATTTTACAGATTAGTTTTTCCAGTTTTGGATGCAGCCAATTCCTGAATTAAACGCTGAGATTCAGTCTCTCCAGGAGCACAAAACTTCCCAGCTCTTTCCTTCTGAGTGAGAATGTTGAGAAAGAACTGCCATGTAAACATAAGCAAAATGGCTTTAAAGCTTTCTGCTGAGGAAAAGTTTAAATTGGAATCAATTTGTGCTTAACAGGACGATTTTCCCAGTCCTTTGTCATTTTGTGCTATTCTTAAGTAGCCCTTGCCTGTTGTACCAACATTGGCCATTTGATGGAGTCAGTAAAGGCTCTATCAGATTAGAGCTGCTCTTTCCCCCTTAGAAATTAGAAGGACTAATAAATGGCATCGTTTTGTCTGATTGATTGATTGATTGATTTGTTTTTAAACTGCTGCCTCAGAACCCCCCAGCTTTCTGCTGTTCCCATACCTTTTAGCAGAGTTATTTCTAGTGCATGCACCTACATTTTCCTCCATTCCTCTGGACAAAACTGTGCTCCCTCAGTAAGAAATGTGCTTGGGCTGATAAGCATGTATTATATATGTGTGTGAAAGGAACTATGTATTAGCAACAATGGCTCACTTAACTGTTTCAGACAGCATATATTTAGGGTGGCTAAAAATAGTTTGGATTTCAGAGACTCTCGGGAGCTTTGGCCGTGGATCAGGCATTCCCTGAGTTCTGCAGGAAGATGCTCTGAAGGCTGACAGTCATGCACTAATCAAAGCCAGTGGCAGAAGCTGTTCTGCCTGGGATTTGTGCAATTCCAGCAGTGCTGCCTGTGCACCATTTGGGGGACACAGCAGTAGGAGTGAGTAGCACACACTAAGGTTGCCTTTTACAATATTTCTTAGAGCTGAAGCTTTTATGTTGCCTTAATCAGACTTCAGAATCGAAATCACGTCTTTCATAGCTGTCTTCCTTGTAGTCTAAAAAAACCCCACCTGGAAATCAATAAAAAGCATATTAAGATGCACTGAAATTGTCCCTCTATCATTGCCAGACTTGTCAGTGCCAGTAACTGGGACAAAGCTGATTTAGGTCAAGGTATTTGGAGAGAAATCAGACGTGATGCTCCTGCAATTTGGGCAATTAGGCAAAGAGCTCAGAGGCTGGAATAAAAAAGAGGATGGCACTTAAGGAGAATCAATTACTACCTTAAAGTCATCTAAAATTTATACTTTAGAGCTGTGAGTGTGCCTCCTTCTCACAGTTCTGTCTCCATGTGAGATGGGAAAGCCATGTGAGCATCATGGCACTGCAGAAATTGCTCCTGCCAGCTATGAAATGAAATCGGTAACCTCCTGCAGGGTTACCTGGTGCGTGTTTGGCCAAATGCAGAGTTCTTTTTCCCAGCTTTATCTGCAGCATGTACAATTCAGGCAGGCTGGGAAATTCAAGTATTGCAGGTTCTCTGGGATGTGTGGCCGCTGGCAGGGAGCAGTGTGCTGTCACACAGATGGAGTCAGGCTCCAAAGGGAGCCAGCTGCCTCCATCCAGTTCCTGGGAATGGGCCCCAGCCGCTGCTGGTTCCCAAATCCTGTGGTCAGAGTGCCCTTGGAGGTGCTGGCCAAGCAGGATTTGGTAGCCCAGCAGAAGGTCAGTGCTCAGGAGGGGCTGGATGGGGTGGGTGATTTCCATCTGCATTGCTGTCCCTGGCCTTTCCCGGTGTGGGGACTGAGGATGAAGCTTTGGCACATCAGGTGCTCGCAGCAGTCATTGCAACACCTTGGGTGGTTCCATCTCCTGTGCAGGGGGATGTAAGCTGCTGAGCACCTCAGCAATCCGAGCTCCTGAGTCTCCTGAGCCCATCCATCAAGGGCAGTAGCCAGGTCACCCTGACGCAGCTTTTGGCAATTACAACTTTGTGGGAAACGTTGGCTCTTTCCACAGTGCCTCCAAGTTTTAAACGTTTCCCTAAGAGCTTGGTTGACATTTAAACTCCATTCTTCAACACACAGTTACAAGTTTAATTTTAATTAGAAGGGATTTGCATAATATTTGGTGTTTAAGTTTCCCTTCCTTAATTTTGGAAGCACATAGCATTTCTGCCCTTCAGTGTAGGGCAGCACCATCTCTTTCTGTTGTTCTTGGCATACTAAGTTTATTTTCTGATCTTTCCTTGTGTGCTTAAGTCTTTATTCACATTCTAAAATATTTAGCATAGAATCAAACTCAGTGGGGCTTTGGTGTTTGTTAATTTGGGGGTTTGGGTTTGTTGGCTTTTTTGTTTTTTGTTTTTTTTTTTTTAATAAAAGTGACAGGAGAACAAGTCTGTAAAATTGTGATCTCGGAAGTCTTTTCTAGTGATTCTAAAATTGCTGTTGGTACAGGTGAGGCTGCTGCTTTCTGATTGAAAATCCCGTGATGTTCTGGTCACTTGGGCTTCGTTTGTCGCTCGTGCTTCATTTGCCTCCCTCTCCTCGGTGCTCGGGTTTGGGGCATGTTTCTCTCTCCACAAGGCTCTTCTGCTGAGCTGCCACGTTGGCACGGGGTTGTGCAGCTCCTCGGAGCGCTCCTGAAATGTCAGTGTGTGACAGCACTGATTCACCGCAGCATCGCCCAGCTGCCTGCTGCCTGCCGGGCGGGCGATTGCGCTGCCGGCTCCGGCTGCTGAAGGGAAGAAGGCGGCAGGTTTGGCTCCCTTCTGGCCACTAGAAGGCAGGAAGCGTCTCCGAAAGTGTTTCCAAAGCTTTGTTTGGACAAATTCTGACGTCTGTGGAGCAAATGCCTCGGAAGGAGAGGCTGGAGCATGTCTGGCTGCTGCGGGCACCCTCGGACCGGGAGCGGTGCAGAAGGCAAAGCCTTGCTCCGCTGCCTCTGCTTTTTGCTGGGAGCTTGTTCCCTCGGGACTGCCGCTCTCTGTAGCCAAGGTGGGGCCTCTTTAAAGGCCAGGAAATTGCCTCGTGCTCCGTGAGTCACCAGATCAGCCAAAAATAAATTTTTATTTCCAACTATTTACAAATAAGATCAAACTCAATGAAAGGTTTGTTGGTGATTCTTATTCGCTGTGACAAAATGCTCTGAGGAATCTGCCATTACCCTCCTCTGATGCTTGTTCACTCACCAAAATAATCATTCCTTCTTAACAGAGGAGCTTTTTGCACTTAGACTCTTGCTTGAGATGATAAAAAGTGGTTATTCTGTGTGGAGAGTAAGTAAATTAGAACGTCGCTTCTTTGAAGTGGTAACAAAAAGCCTCATTATGAATTAATGAAGTTGCTCTTATAAACAAGTTTGTTTTCTTTAAAGAGAGCTGCAAAAGTTGTCTTTGGATGCTTTTGTTGAGTTAATGTCATATAACACGATATTTGTGGCTCGTGTCTGTTTTACCTTACAGTTAGGGATATACATTTGGATGTTCTTTTGAGGTTGTTTTAAACTAAACATTTCCATGTTTGTAACTATGCTGTGCAATGACTCCAGCACTGATATCTCTTTTGGGGGTTTATCTTCAATTTGGGAAGTCTGGCATAAAGCATGCACAAAAGCTGCAGTATGGGTAGTGCAATCAGTAATTTTCTAAATTAAAATAGGACACTCAACACATCACCAGCTGCCTGATGGATATTTCTTCATTCTGATTTAACACAGAAAACATTTTTTATGGGAGTTTGATTAATCTGTATGTGCTTAGACACTCCTTAGACCCTGACTTCAGTCCTCATTGCCATGGCCTCCAAATTGAACTTCTGAGGGATTCCAAGTTTAAGGCAGCCTTGTTAAAAGGAACATGGCTTTAAGAAAGAATTATCTCCATCTGCTCTAAGATTAGGCTTTCCTGCATAAAGAGGGATGCATGAGCAATACATTTTTTTAATATTGTTCTTAGAGCAGATGCATTTTCTGGAAAGTGACTGTATGTGGGAGGAGGAAATATAGATTATCAACACATGATGACAACACTTTCTGTCAATAGATCTGTGTAATCCCTGGGAAGGTTTTAAGAGAAAATCATTGAAATGTACAGAACCAGTCAGTTTATATCCCATGTACAGGGTTTAATTTTAAATTGTGTTGCCTGACTAATGGATGCTTACCTAATGTAAATTAATATTCTGCTGCATTATTAATGCTCATAAAGAGATCTATATTTTGATTCATATTTTAGAATTCTCTGCCTAATGGCCTCTAGTGTAGGTATGCACAGCTTTAAAAATAGAAGAGCTCAGCCTGTGAGCTTCTACCTCCTGTAAATACTTATCAAGTGGTTCATTCAGAATTCAAATAAAGATCCATTGTCCTCCCAGTGCTTGCATAATAGCGCTGCACTCCCCATTTGAAAAAGTATGATATTTTTAGGGTGGAACACAGCCTCCTGTTTTCCTCCAGCATGGGGTTGAGAATTGTTTCATTGGGGTCTGAAGCCCTTCCTGGCTTTGGGAGGCAGGGTGTGCAGGTGGGTGCTGTTCCCAGGGCACAGCGGGGATGGGAATGCTGCCTCAGCTCCCTCTGCTCCCTGTTCCTGTCCCCACACAGCATGGAGGGAAGCTGGAGCTGCCTCCAGGGACAGGCCTGGAAATGCACTCTGCCCTAAAGGGATCCTGCTCTCTGTGCTGCCTTGCAGGTGATGCCTTAGGTTTTAACTTTTGTGTTTTTCTAATCCTCTACTGCTAGTGTAGCTCTGAGGTTTTCTGTGGCTGGTTAAATGCTGTTCTCTGTGCTTAGATAGACATAACAAAACCTCTAACTTGCCCTTCAAGGACACCTAGAAACAAGAACTGTAAACCATCATCTTGGGAAGAGGGGGGCAAGCTGGGGGAAATCACATCATTGGCTGGGTTCTGGTTGGTGAATTTATGTTGCTATCAAAGTGTGAAGCACTCGTGACCAGGGGCGTCCATTTTGGGATCCACTGAGGCAGGACCTGTGGAGCCCAAAGTGTGCACCTGAAGGCCTTTCAAAAAAATACCACCTTTATTCCTTTAATCCTGTCTGGTCTCTCTTTCTGAGTAGCCATTTAAGGCATCACAGGGAGTTGTCCTGGAGGAGCTGAGGGGGGCAGCGGGGGCTGATGGTGGCACAAGGCTGCCAAGGGAGCCAAAACTTGTCAGCCCCACAGAGCAGCTCCACCGTCTGCACTGCCCAGAGCTGGCCCAGTGCTCAGGTCACAGTGACAATCCATGATCCAGGGCAAAATTATCCTTTTGATTTTTGATTATTTATTCATCAATGAATTACGATTATTTATTAATAATTTCGATATTTTTTTTTTCCCTCTGGAGTCAGTTTATCCAAAAGGCCTTGGGAAGCATCAGCAACTCTGCTGAGGGAGCAGCAAGCTGGGCCGTGGGTGACTGGCCAGCAGAGCAGCATGGAGGGATGAGAGTTTGTCCTCCCATTGCTCAAATGTGCACCTTGGGCTGCATTTCTTTTCTTTCCTCGTTTTGCTTCCACCTCAGAGCAGCCCCCAGCAGAGGAGGGTGACTCCAGATGTGCTGGTGGAGCGAGATGGAAGCAGCTCTGGTAGCAGGGGTTAAGGGGTTTCAGATTTTTGAGCTCATCTTTTTGAGATGAGCTTTCATCTGTGAAGGGCAGACATGCAACAGAGGTTTCTTTACTACATGGGTGACCTCTAGTTTGCTATTTTTGGTACCCTATTTTTGGTGCTGTACCATACTTCATAGGCTATTCAAATTCAGAACAAATCCAATATAAGAAGCATGTTCACAAGATGAATAATGTTAAGATCGTCTCTGTTGCACTTCAGACTTCATTTTAATTTCACTGAATTTTAAGCTAGTACATATTTTTTTGAGCATTGGAATGTGAAGAAAAAAAAATTAGTTACAGGCTTATCTTCAGTGAGTTTATTTTAAGGGAAAAAGAAGCAAAACAGATGTGCACAGTTCTTTGGAATTTTTTTCCTGAGAGGAGTTAGAACATGAGAAGCTGCCACCTCTTGCACCTGGCAGGCATCGGACAAATTCATCCTAAGTGCCACTTAATTGATTGCGGAACACTGCAGTTCAATCAACGGCAATAAAGTTAATTGAACCTCTCCAATGAAATGTGACTTAAACCAAAGGATTCAAAATAGGAACAGGTACTGACTAATGGAGGCCATTATTTTTAATAGGATGGGGTCCAAGTAATTGAGGGATGTTTAAATGTTCTGTGTAGTCTCATGAGGATGGGAGTCACTTATTTGCAACAGCTTTCAGGTTAGATGTAAGTATGCAAAAGGCAAAATTTTAGATGAGATTGCTAATTTAGCATAGTTCTGCCTTTTAAATTAATGCATGGGTAAGAGATGAACAGCAGCCTTTAACCCTGCTGCTTTTTGGGGGGGTCAGCTTTGATCCCAAACCTATCCAGTGCGTTTGTATTGACTAGAAGGAAACGAGTTGTGCATTTCCCTTGAGGGAGGTCAGGCACTGGCATGGGACCATGGTAAGCTGGTGAAATACAGATGAATGTATGACCACCTTTATAAACTGGTTTGAGTTAAGTCAGAGACATTAAAAAAAGTTTAAAAGATCTTTGAAAGACTGACAGCTGTTATGGTCCATTCAGGTTTTTGACTTTGTCATAATACATTATTAAAATGTGTGTTTAACCAAGGCAGGGCATTACTCCCACCTGATATGTTTGTAGAGTGCTGGGAAGGTAGGGGGGAAATAAAGGCTATTTAGACTTTGACAGGAAGTAAAAGGATTAATATAAACTGGTTATACCTAGGACAGAAATGAGAAAAAATACCAGTTCTTCTCAGAGGTTCTGGGCCTAACAGGAATAGCAGGGACAAGAAATCTGAGAAGTTCCAAGATGGAGCTTGGCTGAATGTGAAGAAACAAATTTTGTGATGCAGTTGCCATGACAACCAAGGAGTCTGGAGTTTATGATCTGAGATGCCTCTTCCTTCCAGTGCCTCTCTCAGAAATAGATGTTCCTGAGCACAGCCAAAGATTTGGTGTGGCTCAGAGGGATGAAGCTGAGCCCTTCCTCGACAGCTCTGCTGTCTCCAGGCAGAGACCACATCTCTGCACTCCACTTTCCAGCAGTTTGGCTACTGCTGAATCAGCTGCGGGAAAAGTCTTTGCCTGGCAGGAGCAGCCCTGCAGATCCCAGGTTTCACCAGGCTCCAGCCTGTCCTGCTGCCCTTGCCCAGAGCAAACACCAGGCAGTAACATCTCCCTTTGCCACGGGAGCTGCAGCACACAAGGCACCACATTCCCCATGAGCAAACAGGGGAATGTGGTGACAGGATGGAGTCCAAAACCTCAGGACACTGTCTCTCCACGGGGTGTTTTGCTTTAGGCATCTTACATCTTGTTTGTGTACCCCAATATTTGAGTTTATGCAAAGACATTTCTTCCAGATGATTTTGATGTTTTTCCCTTAATTCATATGTACTTTTTTTGCTGTCAAGTACTTCCTTATATTTCTTATTCTGGAGAAACCCCAGAAATGACAGAATTCAGGTGGGAAGTTGCCTCCCTTGATCACCCAGTCCAATTCCATGCTCACTGGTTTCAACTTTACATCCTCCCATGCAGTAAGGCCACCAGGGCAGGCAAATCTATGAGCAAGTGGATTACTGCAGAAACATTATTAATGCCACATGTTGGCTGGAATTTCCACATCCTTGTATCCCTGCTTCTGTGAAGCTTTTTTTCTTTTCTTTTCTTTCCAATAACACCTTTTAAATCAACAGAGTGCATGAAGTCTCTGAAGCATCTTTTACACCAAAGTAGATTAAGTGGGATTTGGTCAAACACCAGTGGCAAACAGTGATGTTTATGTGGGAGATCAGAATGGAAACAAACTTCCTGTTTGTATTAGAAAGTCTTTGGGAATCTTCCCAAAGATGAATAGTGGGAGCCCAGTGGACTGAAGCCATTTGCTTCTGTCTGTTTAAGCTTCTGTGGTGTGATGGGAATAATTGGGTTTGCAGAGACAAATTCATAAACTAATTTCCATTATGGGTTGCATTTATATATTATATTGTACTATTACTTTCTATTTTAATTTAAGACACAGGTTAAAATCATGTGCCAGCTTTTTGAGGCAATGAATCTTGATATCATTTGTGGTGAAATGCATTGTGCAAGCACATAAAATGTCATTACACCAAAGCATCTTTTGGCTTTGGACCTTTGCAACTTGCCTCCTTGTTTGGATCTGTGGTCATTTTTGCATTCAGGCCTTTCCTGGGATGCTCAGGGAAAAGTATGCTGCCAAGAGAATTTGTTCAAATTTGCTTTCACAGGAGCCTTTCTGGATTTGCTGTCTGTGTACCCTTGTGCTGTCCATGAGCACATTCACGTCCAGGAGCTTTTAGAATCAATTTAGAGGATAAAATAATGGGATTTTTGACACTAAATATGCTTGTCAGGTGCACATCTGGGACATTTGTGCTGGTTTGTGCGAAATGCTGCTCCAGCCCATGCAGCACAGCCACAGACACACCACAACCCATTGCTGGTGTTCGTGGGTGACCCCTGGGCTGGCACTGTGGCTTCACCCCCAAAACTGTCGGGGTCACTGTGTCTTTCTTCCTCTCACATTTCAGTCCCAGATGGGAAACTCTTGCTGGCTGGTGCCAGGCAGTGCCACGTGCTCAGCTCCGTGGTTGCTGGAAATGCAGAGCCTGCTAAAGCACTCGTGGGCTATTTATTTCCTCTGGTGCAAATCGTGATTGAGTTTGTGTGTGTGAAATATTTATCAAAAAGGGTGAATTTTAAAAAGCCTGTAGGCAGGGGGTTGGAAGTGTGTGTAACGGGTTTGGGGGTTTGTTGGGGTTTTTTTTTCACGTAATTCAGTTGATAAGGAAGAAGCTTCTGAGAAGCTTCTGGCATTCCTAGCATCTCTAACTTCAACCATTCTACCAATGGGCATTCCAAGCATAATGATGGAGTTCTGTCTGCTTAATTACTGTTAAAAATTATTAACTGCCTTTTCCACAGAGGGAATCTTTAGGTAGTGGAAGGATTAGGATGATGCATTGAAAAAATTAATTTTTTTTTAATCTATTTTTTTATTAATAGACCAATGTCTGCAAAGGTCTCTTTTCTCTGGTAGTGTTTTTTTTTGTTCCTTTTGCACCTTCCTACAGGAAGGCTGCTCTGGTGAATGTGTTCCAGCTCATGCATCTGCCAGCTTACAATGTGCTGGTTATTTTACTATTGTATNATTTTATTTTATTTTATTTTTTCAACCCACTGCACAACTGCGCATTTCAGAAAAAAAAAATAGGTTTTTATCCAGCCTGTTTAGAGCAGTTTTAAAGACATGCAGTCTATGAGATCATATTATTTCATAAATTAATTCTCTCAAAGTGATTTCCATCCCACTGCCCGGTAACCAGATGTTAATAAAGGATGGTTTCCAAAAATACAGAATTCTGAGGCTTTTCCTGAGAGTCCAGAGTGGATAGAGGAGAGTTGTTGAAATTGTGGGCCATCCCAAGGGACAGTTTTCCTTGCATTTGGTTTATTGGATGATTTCATTGATGTAGCATAAGACCCCACCTCCTCTTTTTGTTACCTATTTCCCCTTATTTATGAAGGACATGGGAGAAAAAGTTTGGTGCAGGAATATTTTGTGGAATAGTAGAAGGCAAAGAAGAAGTTCAGGTTTTGCAGTGAAAGATTGCAGAAAATATGCTGAAAGGCTGGGCTGAAGAAGAGGGAAAGACACAAATTTGTGCCTGCAGAACAACTTTACCACTTGACTGTTTCTAGAGCTTCCTTCCAAACCCTTAGCCAATAAAAGCAAATGTAGTTTTAAAGAGTGGGATTACATTAAATACTGAGAACACAGGTGATTATGGAATTAATTGGCACAGTTGGAACAGATATCTGCTTTCCTGGCTTACAAAGTCCCCCCCTGCCAAAGCTTGAAGTGGAAGTCGAGAGAAATTCACCTCAAATTATTCACACCTGGAAAAGTTTTGCTGAATAGTATCAGACTAAAACTGTCAGACAAACCTGCTTGAACTCTGGTGTCTCACTGCCTGACCACCCTTTCTGCAGTCATTTGGCTTCTGGATGAAATACTGAAGAAGGGTGAAAGAAATAATGTCACTGAAATCTTTATAAGCTATTGATAGTTCCCCAGTTACTGCTTTGTAGTCTTGCTCCAGTTTTACCCCCTGAGGTGCTAAAGACTGTGAAGATAAGGTTCTGCTCTGCTGCTTTCATGATTCTTTTGTTTTCCAGTATTTCTGTAAGACTCTGAGTTAAATAACCTTCAGCTCTCCTATCAATATTTTTATTTTATTTATTTTGGGGTGAATCTTTCTGGTCCCAGCTTTTGTAACTGTGCCTTTTCAACGAAGCTGCTATAAACAGTCATTTACAGGTTCTGTTTCTGAGGCAGCTTTAAAAAAATGTGTTGTATATATTTGCTCCTGCTCTAAATGTTAAATACCATTGCACAGAATGATGGGAACAGATGGGACACTGCATAAGCTGTTTATCACATTACACATTTATCACTTTACACTAGTGAAGTGTGCATGTGTTCGATTAATATTGACTTTTGATTTATTTGGAGGGCTCTATTTTTTGACAGCATTAGGGATTACGTTGTAATCCTTACTGGCTTCCAAGCTTGAAATTTAATTCCAGTAAAAATAGAGTAGATGCATTCCATAATTCTTAATTACATGATTTTTTTTTTCTCTCTGGAAAGGAATTACCTGGTTGAGGCTTTAATACTGGAAGGAGTTCAGAAATAAATGGATAATGCTGTTTGCTTCAGTGTTTTAGACAGATTAAATTTAGATGCCATTGGTCCAGCTAAATAAATATCTCTTGGAATTAAATACCAGATGCTAAGAAGGTGTAAAATAAAGCAAACCAGCAAGAGTCCTGTTTAAATCAATATTCTTTTATACCCTCCACCTACAGAATGAGAGAACTTCATCTTTGCCTGCTCAACAGGTCTGGATGCTCAGCATGTGTTCCACCTACGTCACAGTACATGAAACCAAAAAAGCATCTCCAACAGCACCTGGGGCTCAGACAGAGCACACAGCTCACCCGTTGGGCTCCTCACTGCAGCACTGCATTGAAAAGATGCCTTGCCAGTGCCCTGCTTCATTAAAATGCATTCTGGCTCAGCTAAAGCCTGGAAAAGGGGAAGCTTTTCCTTCCAGACAATGGATGGAAAAATGGTTTCAAGTTGGAGTGGGGCAGCTTGTGCTGTTTGTTCTGCTAAATGGCAATAATATTTAATGAGGGATTCTGCTCTAAACTGTAAATCCTTTAGAGTGTGAGATGCCCAGCCTGTCAGAATAAATAGAGGAGGCTAAAAACACTTACTTTGAAAATGACTGTTCATTTTGGAAGGCATTGAGTGATCTCACTGAAATATTACTGAGTCAGTGGAATTTTGGAGAGAGATCAACTTCCCAGCATGTATTCTGGCAGCAGCTCTTCCTCCATTCCTCAATATCTTTTATGTTCAAATAGCACAGGCAGCACTTCAGTCTTACATGTTGTCATCATTCAAATTTCAGATAACTTTCAGTGACTCCTCACAGATTGAGTGAATAAATAAATTACTTTTAGCTGTGCTTATTTACAGTTGTTATGCCTCTGCTTTCTTCTGTGTCTGTTAATTCATATTATGGAAAGACATACCCAGCAAAAAAGATGATGTAGCGTTAGGAATTACTGAGAGTACAATTTTTGGTTTTTTTTTTCCCTTAAGCTGAGTGTTGCAGTGCAGTTTGAAGTGTAATTGTCATGAGCAGTAGCTGCTCAGGGCTTCATGTATTTAACTCTTCTTTTTCCATGGGCCTGCTATGGCCCTGTTGCCTTTCCTTCCAGGACAGGAGATCCTCCCAGAAACTTGCAGAAGGAAAACTCAAATTATTGTAAATAAATCTGTAAAGGGCAGGATTTGGTTGAATTCGTTTAGATGTGTATTTCCTGAAGGAGTAGCTTTGTTTTCTGGTCATCATGTCAGCTATGCACTCTCCCTTAAATACCTATTTTCATTAAAAGGCAGTAACCAGAAATTCTGTTTCTTCCTGTTCTTTCCATGTTCTGTTTATAAAAATTATAGAACAAAAATTTTCTACATTTTGGTCTAAAAGACTCCTTCCTTTCTGTGCAGGTTAATAATGAGAATGTAGTGAAAGTTGGCCACAGGCAGGTGGTGAACATGATTCGACAGGGGGGCAATCACCTCGTGCTGAAGGTTGTCACAGTAACCAGGAATCTTGATCCAGATGACACAGCAAGGAAGAAAGGTACATTTTTCTCTCTTCTAATGGACTCTCCTGCTCTTGCTTCACAGAAAACCAAGTATGGGCATGAAGATGTTTTCTAAATTCTGAGTTATTAGACTTGGCTTCTAAAATTCGAAATGCCCTGTTTAATTTAGAGTGATTTAATTCTGTTAGGTTAGACATGAATAAGTGGCCAAAAGAGCAATATTCTCTCATCATGCTTGGTGTGAAAATTCGTCTTTTGGGGTTTTTGACTTGTGTATGTTTGAGCATCCTGTAGTAAAACTGCTGTGCAGTAGTGAGAGAGGAAAAGCACCAAGAGCAGATGATCTTTTGTTAATTCCAAATGTACTTGAGAGGGGGTAGTTCAGCAGTGTGCTTCTCACCCACCCATCCAAAGAGCCACCACGAGAACTTCACCCAGAATAAAAAGAGGAAACAAAAAAGGGATTTACACTGTTTCCTTCACCTTAGATGCCCCTGAATTTGCTTTCCCAGCTATGCTGGGAAGTCATTAGGCCCTCATAATTATCATTAAGCAGGGAAGATTGCTGCTGCTCACTGGTGTTCCATACAGCAGCAGCACACTGCTGAAAGTTCCTGTTCCTCCCACCAGTCCCAGTTATCACTCACACACACCTGGCTCTTCAACACAGGAGCACGGAGGAGCTGGCACTCCAGGGCTCCCTCCTGCTCCAGGAAACTAAAACTTTCTGTCTGTGCTGGAAGTGCTTTTTATCTCTACTGCTTATTAAAAATAATAATAATTAAACAAACAAAAAAAACCCCAACAACAAAAACCAAGTGTGGCCAGCTTGTGAGGTGGAGGGGAAAGGCTGTATCAAACTAAATCATGTCCCAGCACGGTCCTGCATTATTTTTGGCTTGGTGGAATCAGTGTTCACACATTGTAAACAGACCTTTTTTGGCCTCTGCCTTTTGGGATGTGTCACATTGGCCTTAAATGTAGTGACAGGACAAGGGGCAGTGCTTTAAACTGAAAAACAGCAGGTTTAGACTAAATCTTAGGGGGAAATTCTTTACTGTGTGGGTGGTGAGGCCTGGCCCAGGTGTCCTGGAGAATCTGTGGCTGCCCCATCCCTGGAAGTGCCCAGGGCTAAGGTTGCACAGGGCTTGGGGCAACCTGGGCTAATGGAAGATGTCCCTGCCCGTGGCAGAGGGGTTGGAATGAGATGGTCTTTTCTGACCACCAGAAATATTTGTTATCAGGATACTAAAGCACAGATTTTAATTTTTGTGCTGGATGTGCCTTGATGTTATAAGATCTTATTTATTCTGAGAAGGGAAACACCTCTTAACGATTCAGATAAATTTGAATGCTGTTTCCTGTGTTTCTCAGATTGAACAGTTTCTCCAAAGATTAAATTAATCTGCCAGAGATTGGCTGGTGCCCAGGAGGTTTTCAGCCCCGCATATTTCGCAGAAGGGGCAGCACTGCTGCGAGGTCCTTTCTCTAGAAAGCCCTTTTCCTGCTGGGAAACAGAAGTGCACAGTTATTTAGCTTTAAATGTTTCTATGTATCCTGTTACATAAAAGCTTGTGGATGTGTCAAGCAACCTACGCTAGAACCAGAAACAGTGGAGAAATTCAGTCCATGAAAAGCATCTCAGGGCTTTTTCCTCCGCATGTAGGTATTTATTCTCGCCTTATTTCATGCAGCTTATTCTTTTCAATTGATGTGGAATTGTGGCTGTGAGCATAGGGCTTCCAGGGTGTGTGTTGGCTGACACCTGTGTGTTTTTCTGTTCCATGCACAGCCCCACCACCTCCTAAGCGAGCTCCAACCACTGCACTGACCCTGCGGTCTAAGTCCATGACCTCAGAGCTTGAAGAGCTTGGTAAGAAAGTGTTTTTTGGCAAGCATGCTGGCTTAGTGGAGATGTAAATATCTATCTATATGGCTATATGTGAAATTGGTGAAGGGAGCTGCACTGTGTACAGTGTCTAGAGCAGAGGAGGTTTTAAGAATGCTGCATCTATGGAGAGTTCAAAATGTGCATGACTCGCATGACTGATCTTTGTGGAGACTTGTGCCTTTACTGCTACGCAAGGGAATGTTGATACATTTTATGCATCATCAGAGTTTGGCACATCTACCAAAAAAAAAAAAAAGAGAAAAAAAAAAAGAAAGAAAGAAAGAAATGCTGTATCATGTTTTGTTAGCTTTGCTTTCTAAATTTTCAGTTCATCTAATATTGTTTTATTTTAAATTTCTGTGGCCTCTCATTAGTGGATAAAGGTAAGCTGCCAGAAGCTGTTGTTAAAAGCTGACAGTGTTGAAGCAGCTTCAACTTCAACTTGTTTCATTTGATCTGAAAAAGTGCATATTATGATATCACTTTGACTTCTGTGCATGATATAAACTTAATTCCTCTCACTATTGGTAATAAAAAATTACTGAGCATTCAGTCTTTTATTTGCTAGTTTTGAGAAATGTGGTTGTAGATTCCTTTGCTTGATCATCCACATTCTAGATATGCATAATTCTTCGGGAATTTGTATTCATTTTCTAGAAATGAGGAGGGTAATTGTTCTTTTCTTCCTGGTTTCAATCTGTTAGGTCATTAAAAGGTAGAATTTCTGCAGCTAGACTAAGACATGGAAATAGGACTAAATCATATATAAAAAGAGAAAAGCCCAGTGCATATTTCTATGTGGCTATAACAGTAAAACAGTGTGTTTAGCAAGTGAGAAATGGGTATAAAACCAAACCACATCCCTCATGCAGAGCAATAGATGATAATAACTCACATAATAAAACCATTTTTCCATGTAATTCTACAGTGATTTAAATACTTAATTTTATAGTCTTGGGGTTTTCCTGACATGGACTCGTCTGAAGGCCAACTGGAAGGAATCATAGCCTCGTGGTCCCTTTTTTCCCCCCTGAAAGTCAGTGTTTTGTGGGGCAGATGGACCCCATCCATCCTTTAGTGAGTCGAGTCACATAACTCCAGTGGGAAGTCTTCCCAGCAAAGTGGTGCTGAAGTGGGTGTTGTCTTCTCTATGGTCAAACAACCAAATGAAGACCAAAAAAGCCACCCCAGTCTGATTATTTAGCTCTGTCAGGTCTCAGAAAATTTGATTTTTGTGTGCAAGGAAGTTTAGGAGCTTAAGGTATGAACAGCTTCTGGATGCTCCATCATTTTTCTTCCAGGATTAAAATGTAAAATATGATTTCTGGAGCACACTTTGTGGGTCTGGATGTTTTTCATTTGCTCTTCTTTCATGGAGTGCTGAGAGCTAGTAAAACCTGGCTGGTTTATCAACCACCTTTCCCAAGGGGACAGCAATACTTAGGCACCATTTTTGCCCCTGCGTTATCCTCTTCTCCCAGTTGCTTTGAAGCTGAGGATATTCTTCTATTTCTCTGACTTTTGAGTCTTCCACAGGAGATACTGTTCTTAAAGCAGAAGCAGCACTTTCCTGGGGGAGAATAGCTTGTTAATAGTCCCCAGTGGAGACCATCATATTTTAGCTTTCCCAGCCCCCTGCTCAGGTTGTAGCCCTTGATCTGCTGCTTGTCCTCCCTAAGTGGCAGAAACCACAGCAACTCCTTTAACAAGCAGCCATAGGACATATTTCCATTTTTAAGCACATTTCCCATTCATATTTATGCAGATGGGGCAGATACTGCAGTGGCAAGAGTTTTCTGTTCTGAGGAATAGTCCTGCACCATGTTCCAGAGGTGTTTGTCCCCTAGGAAAGCTGTAGTGGTGGCAGAAATTTGCCTTCTTCCTAAACAAGGCTGTAAAATGCCACTTGTGTGACACTGGGAACATTTGCCACCCCACCAAACAGTGTGACTGCTGTTCCAAATAACATCTGTGGTCTACCTGTTCTCATATTTGTCCTGGAAAAGGGCTGTTATCAGAAGGGATGAGAATTCTTAAATTTCACAGCAGCCAAACAAGCTTCCACAGGGAAAATGTTCTCCCTATCATCAGTTAGAAGTTGTCTCCTGGCATAAAACACAGCTTGTATGTGTGTATTTATATATAATTTATCTCTCCCTCTATGTATATGTGTATATATTGGACATCTGTGAGAGCTATGAGAACACCCACATTTTTATAGCCATCGAACTCTCGAATGAATAAGCATTTCTTTCGTGGCATGTATGTGCAAACCAAAGAGGAAGTGCCTGTAGCTGGGCACTGTGGATGTTCTCATCGATACCTCTGTGTAACCCTTTTTCCTGACCTGGAGAAGCTCATGGTCTCAACAGTGTCTCGTGACAAAGAATCCCACGGGCTAATTATGTGCTGTGTACAGATGTATTTCCTTTTTATTGGTTTTGAATGTGATGCCTTTAATTTTATTGAATGTCCCTTGTTATGTAATAGAAGAAAAATATAAATAGAAACTCCCCATTTGCTTTCCCTTAGAGTGCATAGTTTTGTAATGTCTTCTAGCTAAGTTTAACATCACTTTTTTAAAAATTATCCATCTTGCAGTCATTACAGTCACTTCCTTTGCCTGGCTCTAGACCCTACTTACAGTTTTATTGACTATTTGAGCTATTCTGTTCTTCATAACACAGAGCAGACCATCTGAGCTGTCCTCTTTCAAATTAATTAATCCAAAAGATGGCAGTGTGCTAATGATTCCTTTCCACTTCAATCTGCAAAGATTTGGAAATGTCTGATGTTGTCACAGTTTGACAGCCCTGGTATCAATAAGTTGCCCCAGATACTGTTTCTGAAAAAAAAGAACTTAGGGGGAAAAAAAAAAAGTGCATGTATCCCCAATACCTGCAGGGCAGAAATTCCTCATAGTTATCATAAAGCTTGATAAACAGCTTGGCAAAATCAGATTTTATCTACTGTGGTTTGAGAGATACCTGTTTAGTAGAGGTGAGCAGGGAGAGACTGACGTCTTAGAGGGAAGGATAATGTTTGTGCTCAAAATGACAGACGAGGATTTAGCATATAAAAAATTACCTTCAGAATTGATTCACAGTTCATTCCCTTTCTATTTCCAAGCTTCAGTACGGAAGAAGAAGGGTAAGGGGAAGCATTTTGTCTCTTGTTTAACCTGTTTCTCACCTTTCCATAGTGAAGGATAATAACATGATGTAAATGTTGGCATATGGTCCAGTTTATTTTATGGTGTCAAATGTACATTAATTATTGTATATGTTTTTTTAGTTATTTAGTTAATAAATTGCAAACACACTAAGAAACTCAAACAGAAGGACCACATTCGAAAATATCCCCTGCATTTCTTCCTTTTGTCTCCTTTCCTTCACCTTGCCTTTTTTTTCCCTTCTCTGTACCCAACTCTTTTCCAACCCCTTCCATCTCATCTCCTCACAGTTCCTGTGCTGACTGGCAGCCACAGAGAGTTAGTGGCCAGTGGCCCCCACCCAGTGCAGTCCCACGTTAGTGGTCCCGCCTGTCTCCCGAAGGGCCGCACCTTCTCCCGTGCCCACACCGTGTCTGTCTCAGGAGTCAGGGATCTCACACACCACACCTCCCCTTCCCACCCGGAGAAATGCTGCTCTGCCAATTCCTAGTGTCCCCTAGAACATCTGCCACGCTGTCCTGTATGCATGGAGTGCCCTCCCTGGAGTGAGTCATGAGGCCACCCACCACCTTCTCCTTGAAATCTCTCCCAGAGACCCACCTTCCCTAGGTTCCCTACTGAGCAATCATCCCAGCGCTGATGGCGAGGCAGGGGGGCAAGTAGAAATAGCAGTGCTATTTTAATAGTTTCCATAAATGTATTTTTGTGTACAGAGAGTTTGTTTGTGTTGAGCTGCACTTTTTCCATGCTCCTCTATGTCATTTTGCTTCCCTAGATTGTGAGCTCTCCCGAGCAGGGGCTATGTCATTTCCACGTTCTCATGGAGTCTGGCCCAAGGAAGAGTCTCCCACTTCCCTGAGCCCCTGGGTGGTAGCTGGTGAAAAACAGGCTGTGTCCTGCTCTTGGACAAGGCTCAGTGTCATGGAAAGGAAATTGAGGCTGTAGGCAGTGTCTTCTCTCAGCAGGGAAGCTTTTCCTTTTTAACATTTAATAGGATGAAATTGGGCTATTTTCCACACTTTATTTTCCACTGCTCTTTCCTCACCTGCTTTCAGGTGGTTACCAGAGGTTCCAGCTAGGGATATTTGCCATTCTCCATTCAGAGAATATGGCAGAATAAACCACATTGCTACTGAAAAATATGTTTTGGCAGCATATAAAAAAAAAAAAATCTTTGTGTTATTGTGTAGAGTCTTCTGTCAACTGAAAATTCAGATTTCTGGGTCAGAGATGAGGAAGGCATTAAGATAAAAATAATGGCTTTCATGGTTCTGTCTGACTGGTCTTGGTTATCTCTGGAGATGAGTTCTGGATCATTGGGAGAGCAGGGCAAACAAAGGCAGGACAGGACATAAGCTGTATTTTTTGATATTCAGGATAGAAAGTAGGGTATTTGTGTCTAAAGAGATAGGGATAAAATCCTTAGGTTTGGAGCAGTATGGCATGGGCAGGTCTGTCATTTTACTGCAGTTACAAAGCATGAATTACTAAAATTTCACTTCATCTGTGCCACTGACTTTCTGCTTGCAGTAGTTGCCTGACTCAGAGGTAGCTTCCAGCCTTGGAACACATGTGTGTAGGGGTTGTGTTTCCAAACTACTTCCTGGATTTTGTGGGATACCTGGGATGGGGGAGAGGTCTTCTTCTTTCTTGTGCCTTGTAGTTTTTCCAAGAACTGTTGTATGAGTAAGTTATGGCAACGTGCAAACCAAGAGTTGTAGCAGCAACTTGTTGGAGGCAGCACTTAAAATGTGATTCCCATTGAAACTGAAGAATGACCAGGATATTCGTGCAGCAAATTGAAATGAAGGTTTGAAAATACTCTGGAAATGAAAGATTAAGAGAAAAATTTAAGGTCATAGTTTTCATCATCACCACGGGAAAATAGGTGTCATTGGAGCTTCAAAATTAATATTTTAAAACTTTAAATTTTAACTCTGTTCATAATAAGTTTATGCAGCTGGTGGAGAGCTTGATTTTAAATGGCTTTTCCTTGAGTTTTTGTTTTGGCTTACCAATAACACTATGTGGAGGGAGAATTTTAAATTTATATGATGAGCCTTAAGGAAACACATCCATAAATTAAGATCTGTAAATATCTAGATAAATGATTTTAAAGTTTCCTTCTCCTCAGCTTGCTTTGCTGCAGGAAAATGAGCAATTTGGGATTTTCAGTGAAAGCCAAAGTGGACAGTGTTGAATTTTAAAATACCCAATATAAAAATCCACCAAGAGAAGGGACAAAGTGAAGAATAGAGCAGGTTAAATTTCCACAGTAAAATGGGAATGACAAGATAAATAATTCTTCTGCATTAATGAATATTCTGCTGGCAGTGTCACACGGGTGTCAGTTGCGAGCTAGGGGTGGGGCTTTGTTTGTTCTTAGATTTGATATGGTAATCAATATAAAATATTGATATATACCATATACTGATGAAGTATGTGTGTTGGTCCTGTTCTTTGGGGTTTGGTGTGGGCTGCAGTGCCAACTATAAATAAAGGATTTTCTCCTTTGAAGGGTTTAGATTCTGTCACCACCTCACAGGTACAGAATAACTGTGATATTATCAACACAGGATATTGTTACCTGGCATCAAGTCTCACTGGCATTTGAATAGAAAAATATCAGTTAATGGCATTCAAAAGAAATATTATTAGCTCTGTCTGCAGTAAGCATCCCCACTTCATCCCATTCCTGTTGTCCATTGTTTCAAAGGTGACACCTTCCAATGGCATCTGAAACAATGAAATTGCAGAGCAAATACATATAAATGAATGCCAAGCAGTGGATTAGCTCTCAGTGTTCTGTTCTCTTTGAAGAGACCACTCCCAAAGCCGTCTGGGTTCAAAATTCACTTTTTTAATTTCACTGTGCTGGAGTTGATGATGGAGATTTGTCTGCAGGGAACAATGGAAATACCCTCAAAGCAACTTTTACAGCACTCATCACGTCAGCTCCTGTGATAGCTCCCAGCGTCTGCAGTCCTCCTCTGTAGGAAGAAGGTTTTCAGATCTTCACCAGACACTGCATTTGAGAAGATGAGAGCAAAAGGCATCAGGCTTCCTGAAGAATTCTTGAAGGTTATCCCTTGTAAGTAATTGATTCGCATTACGTATTTGAAATTCTAATGAGGTGGCAGAGTAGTAATGAGGAAAAGGTTGTCATCGGGTTGTCATTTATCTCAAGCAGCAAGCAGCGACTCTGGGTGGAATTTGTCAAGTCTGTGTGAAGAAATGCCAGCCCCATTTGTGGTTGGTGCAGCGAGGTTACAGATTTTATGGCTTGTAGTGTAACTTGGGGGAGTCCGCAGCAGTGTGAGTGTAGGATTAGGACCGTGGCTACCAGATAAGTACTTGTAAAACTCTTTGTGAGAGAAATGTATTGGAAATGTGCATGTTTCAAAAAGGGAACGATGCTAAACCTGTGTTTTCCACCAAAAAAGAACTTGGCACCTAATTGGCAACGTGCTGATTAGCAACTTGTGGCACAGAATCCAAACTTAACAGGCAACCCCTGTGCTAAAGACTTCTTCAGATCAGGATTTACCTTTCATGTGGTGCCTTAAGTAACATTTTGGAAACTCTGGGAATCCTGAGCAGAGGCTGCTTTAGTCTCTGTGTGGGTGTTCTCATCTACACTGCTATTATTTTGAATTTATCAGCTTACTCTCGAGGATGTAGTGCCCTGTCATGATACTTGTTTTCCTTTACTACAGGACTGTGACTGAAAAGGTTTTCAAAACCTTTCTGCATCAGCCAAGCAAGACAATGGTATAAAAGAAGTTGGAAAAGGAATTGTAAGTGTTACAGAAAATGTGGGGCTTGTAGCATTTGCAGAGACACATTAAATACGTCGGTTTATGTGAGTGTGGCTATGCTCAGATATTATTAATTTAATATCTAAGCACATATTCAAAATCATGAGGGCTTGAGGAGCAGTTAAAATTGCATGTGTTTCCCAACGTGGTGCAGTTAGGGCAATGGAAAACTCTTTCAGCACTTTTAATGTGTTCTCTCTCTTTTTCAGGAGCCAGGGAGATGAAGGACTTATCTCCCTCATCTCAAAACTCCCTTTGCTGCTATTTCTTTTTTTTTTCTTTTTCCTTCAAATGTTCACATACCCATGTTAATTAATTTCTAATCTAATTAAAAATAAATGTTTTTAGATAACTCCTCATAGTTTGTTTGGTTTTTCCCCTCGGTGTGGAAGCGTGAGAGTTAAGTATAAGACCAGAGAAGGCTGCAAGTGTCTTAGATCCTCCACTTTCTTTTTGGTTTCTTTGAGTTGGTTGCCTTTCTTTTGTGACTAGGCCAAATTTTCAAATGCTGTCTCTTAAACAGAACATCAAATTGCCACTTAAATTCCACCTGGCTTGCAGGGTAGGAGTGGGTATTGACTATATTCTCTGCTTTGTTTTTGTTCTTGAACAGAAACCACTGTTAGACAATGACCATTCCTCTTTCAAGGTAGGCTGAATTGCAAGGCTTCAGCATTGCAGGTGTATTTTAAATGCCTGTATCATTATTTCTTTAATAATGAACATGCTGTTAAAGAGCTGGTACTTGAAAATTGTATCTCTAGAAAGGAATTTGAACATATCAGTTTTCTGCCTTCCTTAAAATTACTCTTGCTGGTGTGGTTATAATGTGTAAATGTGACTTGTGTGTACTAACGTGAAGCTATTTTCAGCCCCAGAAACACAAATAAGGCTTTCTTTCAAGACAGTTTTCAGAGTTACTTATTGTGGATACCTACAAAGCATTTTCATAAATCATGTAATGGTATTTATAGATACTCAATGTTAAATGATTAATTCTAGTTGCTAAAGCTTTTATGTTTTATTGATTTATTTTGTATAATTTCTTTTTTTAATTTTATTTTAGAGTACTTTGTAGAATTTGCAGTATCCCAGAGAACAGACAAGTATTTTTACTTCATTTTTATAGAAGGAAAGTGTTTCAAGTGCCTTTTGTGTTTGACTGTATTGCAAAGCTCTTTTATTATTTCCTCATTATGCTGACTGCTAAAATAATATTCTCTGCCTGTTGTTTGCAGAATGGTAAATGCGTGGTTTGGGCATTGTGATTCAAGCACAATCCTGCAAATTGTTCATTTGGGGTGGGACTGGAAGAAGTTAATTCCAGATTAAAATGTAGTGATGGCAGATTGATGAGGATTAGTCTAATTGTCCACATGAAAACTCAGGTCATTCCATTCCTGTATATTTTTAACTATACATTTACAGGACATAACTATAGGCTGAACTTGTTGTTTTTTCCCTTTAATTTTGATCTTAAACAACAAATTTGGATTTAGACCTTAACCTTTAATGTTCTTACTCTGAATCCATGCTTTAGCAAAAGTTAGCCTTTAACTGCTCAGTGGTGTGTCGAAGGCCTTGTTGCACTTTACCTACTTTTGGTCTTTGATGAATTTTTACACATCTGATCCTGTTTGAAGAGCTGAAAAAGAGAGCCCTTAGTTCTCAGTGGGTGCAGATCCATTTTTAACCATCTCCAAACAGGAGTCACCTGTTTTTCCCCCAGGAACACTGGAGTTCTGCTCATCAGGTGAAATTGCTTCTGTGCAACGTTACCAGATGAACTCCTGTGGTCTGACCAAGCTCTCTTTTGCAATCAGTAGGTTCTCACCTGCCCATTAGCATTGGGAAGATGCTCTGGAATTTTTGTTCCTCTGCTTCTTTGAAAGCCTTGTCCAGATCCTCAGACCCACTGGTTGCCCAAATTGTCCTTTAGTAGCTCTCCCACCCACAGATGTTCCCCCTGAAGTTCTTATCCAGTTACTTCCCAGCTATTCTTTTACAAGTTCAGCAGGGCAAAGCCTTTGGCATATATATGGGAAGTGCCAAAAACCTAAAAGGACTGCAGTGCAAATAATTGCACCTACTTGATTTGGAGGCTGCTTTTTTTCTTTTTTTTTTTTCTTCCAGACATGGAAACTTAATTATATGCATAATCACTTAATGTTAAAAACAAGCTACTTGCAGTTAAAAATAAAAGGAATTGGAAAAGAAATCGAATCCATAAGATGAAAGCAACACCACAGCCATATTTTTATGTAGTTTAAAAGAATCTCTATGCATTTTTAATAGGCACACATGAAGACCACCCCTTTAGTTTTGGTGCTGCTTCTGTAACCCATTTTTGCAGATTACTGACAAGGAAGCAAATTTTATCAGCTAATGGAGGAAATTAAACTAAACCTGCAAACTCGTATTTAGGGAAGGCGATGGAACAAAACCCTTGCACGGGCAGTGCCTGACACTCAGGGCTGGGTGCCCAAACCTGTTGCCACCAAGGAAGAATGAATGTCCTGTGTTCCCATCACTTTTCCAAAGGAAAAATGCATGTGCCCAATATTTGCCTGCAGATGCTGGACCAGGTGGGTGATCCTACAGCGCTGAGGTGCCATTGGCATTGTCTGAAGTGTTGCATAATGCGCCTGGTACAGTTTCTGTCTGTATCTATCTTAGGTATTTACAAGGCACCTATCACCTTGGTACCTAAGCAGTTTGAGAAATGCACCCACGTCCCAGGAGGGATGAGGAGATACAGACAGAGGCCCAGGCCCAGAGCAGCAGAGGCAGGGCCCGGGAAGCTCCCCAGCTGTGTTCCCGCTGTTGTTGAGCTCCTGGCCCACTTGTTGTGGCCAAGGACCATCTCCACCCACCTGTCTGTCAGCAGGAAGAGACGGTGCCCCAGCCCTCACGTGCAGCTCCGCTGGTGGGCAGTCTGAAAAGGAAAGATAATGGAAAAGGCAACGATCCGGTAGCAGAGGTGAAACGGGAATGGTGGGATTGCAAAAGGAGGGCTTCTTAAAGAGCAGCACACCTCAGGGGAGGGATCAGCTGCCAGTCCAAGTGGCAGGTAAGGCACAACACAGGCATAAATCTCAAATGTTCTTCAGTGAACGAAAGTTAAAGAAATACTTCTGATGTCTCTAAAGTTTGTGTATAGCCAAAGCCCTGCTCTGTTCTTGGCCTCTGTCTCAGTCCTCTACCCCTGCAGCTGAGTCAACCATTCAGTAGTTCTCTGTGTATCTCAACCCAGTAATTGCTACAATCCTAAACATGCCTAATGACCAACACAAAGGAGTCTCAGTGGTAACGAACGTTGTGGTGTGAGGAGACCGCACGGAATAGCAGTGCTCCAAAATAATGGACATATTCATGAACCTAAAGGCTGGAATAAACTTGGCTTTGATCAGCATGCTCAGGGCAGGATGGGGCAAACCACAGCTCTCCCCTGCAGGCACACCTGGAGCAGCTCTCCTGTGGCCTCCAGGAGCAGCTGCTGATCCACCACGTCAGACCAGGCTCTGTGTCAGCCCAGGGAAACACCCGGACAGGCAGCAGGAACAGAGAATCTGTCTGGCAGCTTCTGCTCCACTGCAGAAACAGAGAACCTGTCCCACAGGGGAGAAAGGGAGATAGCCAGGACTTTGGTGGAGGCTCACCAGTTCCTATTGCATGGACCCCTTTAATACCAGGTCTTCTTTTTTCCTTAAACACGACAGAGTCAGTGAGGTAAAACAAAAAACAGCCTTCAGAAACCTGTGGGTCCCAGGGGGCTTTTGGAAATAGCTGCCTAGTACCCACGGTGATCACACACTAAAGCTGATGTGCAGTGGGTCACTGACTTCCAGATGTTTCTGTCCCCTTTAGCCCATGTGCATGCTCCTTCCTCAGTCCCTTCCTTGGTCGTTTAAGGATGGAGATGGAAGTCCTGCCCTGGCAGAACAAGGGACATGAGGCTAGGAATGTGAACCTTGGAGGCTGCAGGTTTGATGGCTGATATCACTTGGTATAAAGATACCTGTAAAAGACAGAAGTGACCTATTTTGCCTGTAAGTTGTATCTATCACTGTGAGCAAAATGCTGCATGTAGGAATGGTGTGTCAGGTGGAAATTGCTGGAAAGATCAGGGGATCTAACCTCTTCCCCTTGCTTCACACCCAAGGAAGCCAGCTGTGCTTCTTTGTACCCACTCTATTTAAAGCTTGAAAAGAAAGAGATTTTTTTTTTAAGCAAGTTAACAACCAAGTGAGGTCAGCCATGTTGGTGCATGGTTTGATCTGTGGCCAATTTTGACTTCACAGTTGTAGTGGCTTCTCTCTCTCTTTTTTTGGAAGTGACCCCTTTTCCGAGGAGTTAACAGCAGTTAGCTGAGGTCACTCGGTCAGCTGTTCAAACATCAGGACAGTTTCTGGCTGAACCCACTTTTCCAGTGCCCCTGCTGTGCCTGGCACACCTTTCCCACAGCCCCAACCTAGGCACTGGTGCAACCAATCTGACCAAGATCCGCCCAGAATTTAGGGTGACTTTTGGTCACCAAGGAGTGGATTTCTTGGGCAGAGACTCACAGGCTCATCCAGGTGGTGTCAGCCAGTGGCCTCCAGGCAATTTTCCCATGATTGCTCCTTAGTGAAGGAAAGTCTGTGGAAGGCCATGCCTGTAACACACCCTTGGTTCCCCATGCCCTATGGCAATGCTTCCCAAAGCTTCCAGAAACCAGAGTTGCTGAGAGATGCTGAACACCTTGTTACAAACAATAACAGCTATGGTTATTCCTTCTTCTCATTGCCAGCCAAGTTTACCAACCTAATCTAAAGCCTGTGCATGTATTCATTATTCAGAAGTATTCGCCAAGAGTTTCTGCAATTAATCTTCTGCCCAGGGGTTTTCACAGACTCTTTGCTTGTGCCCTTTGTCATTTGTGTCATTGGTCACCTCTTGCCAGATGCTGTTCTTTCAGCTCTGAAAGGCTGAAGAGACTGATTGGGAACATGGTAAACATTTCATAGGGCATAAGGAATTTTGCAAAAGTTTATTATTGTGCTTTTCCATAGAAATTTTCTTCACGAGCCTCTGGCAAAATGTGCAGACATGCACAAATAACAAAGGTGTTCTGGTCCTCCTGAATCTGAACAAACTAGACACAGTAATACCATTTACAGGAGTATTCGTAAGTCAATGGGGAGTTTGGAGGTTTTTGATTTAGTTTTGCTTCCGTTTTTGACTTCCAGTGTAGTTTGGTTCTACTGAGTACCAGTTGTTAGGTGGGCTTTGTTTCGAACACTTGCCAGGTAAACGGAGTTTTCAAATACTGGGAGTTTTCTGTTGACATGTCAAAAGAAATGCCAAGACATTCTGTATGACCAGTGGCTCTACCAGAATGAGTATTTATGATCCCTTACCTCACTCTGATTCCATAGACTTTAACTGAAGTGTGTGTTTGCTTTGTGTGGTAAAAGTAGGTCCCCTGTTTTTTTGTTCTTTTTTTTTTTTCATGTGTACTTAAATAGGAGAGTACTTAGAAATAATTTCATGGTCCTACACCATAGATGTTAGGAGAGCTTTGCTAAGGAAGGAATGCAGCTATGGCTGTATTAGACAAAGCAAGAGAATTGCCAAGGAAGAAGCAGTTCTTAGTTAGGTTGATATATAGTTCCTTTCAAATCTCCATGGAGTGGAAGAGCCAATGATTGCATGACAGTTTGTCCCTAAAATTCATTTTCATAAGGAGCTCATGCCTTTTTACAAATACAATCTCATCCTCACTTTCCATAAAACATGCAACTGGACAGTCCAGCCAGACGCAGAGACAATATGAATACTTTGAATGTGAATACTTTGAAGTAGTGAATATGCTAAATGCACGAATAATATCCATTATTTTAGCACTTAAAAGTCATCATTATATGAAGTCACACAGAATCCCTTTTACAGCACCATAATGTTGCAAGCACTTGGGTGTAGAAATAATGAGTGCCACATTGTGGTAGGCAGGGATTGAGGTATAGGAAGAGGGATCCTTGGGTCTGTCAGAAAAATCTTTTCATTATATTTCACTTAAAACAATTAAAAAAAAAAATCTAACAAAGCCCTGCCCTGATTCATAAACAGAACCAAAAGTATGATTTGACATAACCTCAGCAACACCTTGCAGATATAAGCTTACAGCTTCCACTGAGGTCTGAAGAGCAGTATTTCAAAAAGCAGGAATTAATCCTTAAAAAAAAACCAAAAAAAACCCCAAAAAACTTTATTCAAGGCTGGGATGCCAGAGAGTAGGCACAGCACTGATCTGGCACTCAGGGCACTGCAGTGTGAGCAGCAGCAGCCTGGTCGGGTCACAGTCCTACCGACAGCAGTGCTTCTCTCAGCCCTCCCTTGCCTGAGCACGGGGAATGCAGGGCTTTGGGCTGCCTCCTGCAGCCTTCAGCCACACTGCCCCAGGGCGATTTCTGGTCACCAAATTGGCCCCCTTAAAAAAAAAAAAAAAGAAAAAATTGAAAAGAAAAGAAGCAGACTAATTTTTTAAAATGAAGTAACAGAAAGTGTGCAGAGTCCCGGCCACAGCCTCACGTAATCCAGAGCGGTGCAGTACGGAGCTGGGCAGATCACACTCCACTGTGAGCTGGTGATTCCTGTGGGTGCAAAAGCCTGAGCCTTTCCTGCTCTTTGGGAGGCCTTTTTTCTGTAGAGCTGCCACGGGGAAGCA
The DNA here is from genome assembly GCA_013400515.1 of Erpornis zantholeuca. Lineage (NCBI taxonomy): Eukaryota > Metazoa > Chordata > Aves > Passeriformes > Timaliidae > Erpornis > Erpornis zantholeuca. The sequence goes on along the minus strand of VZTN01022704.1, from coordinate 30,450 downwards.
CTTGCACCCAGATTTCCACCATGCACCCTCAGGCAAGGGAAGAGGAGGTAGCCAGGGGAGGGCGAAACTCAGTTCATTTCCAGGAGACAAAGAGATCCCGGTGAGCAATGTCCTCAGATAGCATTTCCTACTGTTTGGAGAAGAGAGCAAGGAAAATCCGGCAAATGTTGGGGAGGGCATTGCTCGCGGGATAAATCCCATGGACGGCCACCGTCGCGCTGCAGCAGTGACTTGGGAGAGATTTTTGGGTGGGGGTGACGTGAGACGTCGGACAAAAGTGAAGATAGCCAGCAGTGCTTCAGAGCAACAAAGGGCTGCCCTCAGCCAGTGGTGGAGCACATCTGGCACCCCAGGAAGCTCAATTGGACCCTTGGCCCTGAGCTCGTCCCAGGGATTTCTGACTGACACCACTGCAGTGCATAGGTGAGCTTCTCGCTAGGTTCACTGACATTTCCTGTCACAGTCACGCTGAGGGGAATTTGGTAGCTCCTGCCTTGGGATGCAGCATGGCTGTGTGTGTTCTGGGTACAGGACAGTGTGCATTGAGACCAAAAGTGCTTAATGACGCCAATTGCCACGTGCCCAATGCAGTCACTAAACTTTAGTCCGCCCTTCCGTTTGCCCAAACACATACACTCTGCCTTCCCAACTGGCTTCTTTCTATGTGTTGTCCAATGCATGTAGATACCTCCATCTGCCTGGCCTCAGATACAGTGGTTGTTGCTCCTCTATTTGATTGCCAGATGTCACTGGGGAGCAAGATGGGGAGGTTCCTGGATCCTCGGGGCAAGCCGGCCATCACCGAGGGAGCTCGCTGTCCACGCCGGCCGAAGAACAGGAATCCTCGGTGCCTGCCTCTGACGAAGACTCGCCGGCCAGGACCACAGAGAGCTGGCAGTGGCCACTGTCCTCGTCTGAAACGCACAGCAACGTTGGGGAGGATTTTGAGGGATTTCAAACGCCGGTGCGGACTCCGGAGTGCACCATGGACATACAGTCTCCCGGGGATCAGTCACTCAGTAGGACTCCTCAGTTTGAAAGTGACTCTCCTGAGGAGGAGGGAAATGATGAGATGAATGAAGAGCGCTGCGGTGTTGAGCCTGTCCCTAGGGATCGGGGTTGGAGAGGGCAGCCCCAGCTAACAGAGGGAGAGAAGCTGTTGATGGAAACCAACAGTAGGATTGTGCAGCTGCTGGAAAATATCAAGAGGGAGCATGCACAGTCCATGGGTCTCATGTCCCAGTCCATGGGCCGCATGGAGCTGCAGCTGGGCATTGTGGCTACCTCCACAAGAGCCATCCATAACTACCTGTCAGAGATTTTAGCTTTCCTCAAGCAGCCGAGGACGCAGGTCCTCGAAACGCGCATCTCCCAAAGAGCCACCCCCCATGTCGAGTTGACGTGTGCCTCGACATGGACTGGCGAGGACGCAGTGGCATCCTCCACTGTGTGCTTGCCAGGGGCCGAAGGGACGAGCGACTCTCGTGACCCGCCGCAGGCCACCCTGCCTTGTCGCAGTGGCCGGCTGCAGAGAGCCATAACCGAGAGGGCCTCGCTGCCCATGCCTCCACGCCAGGCAAAAGGGGGAGGGAAAAAAAAATAACCACTCCATAGGATTTTTAGAGGTTTTTTTTAATGTGCCTGTCCTTTTAATTCTTAGCCATAAGGCCATCGGTGGCAGAGTTCAACCATTTCCTACATTGGCTAACATTGTATTCTGGCTGACTAGATTAGTCTAACATTTTGTAGTTTATATTTGCACTGTTAACGATGTGTGCTGCTGGTATTTGAAGAACATTTGCCTCTGTTCTTTCACTTTAACTTCATACGAGCATTTTTTTACTCTGTGCCAGGCATTCATTGCTTTTCTTACAAATACAAGTCATTTCTTGAGGCAGCTGTTTTTTGAGTTTTCTTTCTCCATTATCCCACCCCCTCTGAGCAAGCACTCGGGACTTGGTGGTAAGTATAGAGGTCTTGGCAATACTCGCCTCCCAAACTGTGTTCGATCAGTCTTTGCCTGGTGTTTCTGGCATGCCAGCCTGAGGTGTTGGGGTATAGCCTGTACTGGATCATGACCATTCTTATCCTCTGTGGGTCTCACCAGCTCACTTCCTAAGACCCTCGGTGGAGCTAATCCACATGTCTTGGCTATGTCGTACAATAAGTAATGTTGCCAGGATCATACCTCATATTTCTCTTTTTGGGGGCTGTGTAGTGACGTGCCACCAGATCTATCTGGGCACCTGACTCTCGTTTTCAAAGTTCATTTGATGATGGATCTGGTGGCTTGATGGGCAGCATTATAATTTTTCCTCTGAGAGAGTCTGGGGATTTGGAACAGGAGTCACTAAGCAATGTGTTCCACGGGGATAAGAGCCATCTCCTGCAACAAATCTATTAGGAGGAGACTGTCCCCTGTGATTATCACAGATACTAATTATTTAAGAAAAAGAAAAAAAAAAAAGTAACTTGCCTAGCAGCCAGACCTCTTGAGAACATAAAAGTCATGACACGCTGTTGGGTACTGTGCTACTCTGTCTGTGATTAAGAGCTTTTCATCAGAGACGAGACCTACATCTTGATAAAACACAACTACTTTCTGTGCCTTTAGGCCATCCAATTTCCTGAGGGCTGGCACCCTGAGCAGGGCACGGGTCCCATTGGTAACCCAACAGGGCAGATGGAAACGCACTTTGGCAATAAATTACTTTATGTCTGTTGGTGCTGCCTCTCTCGGGGGAATTTAATGTAGTGGCACTCAAATTGCTATATGCATGCAGAGGCATCAGACTGGCTTTTACATGTGGTATCCCTAACAGTTGTCCGGAAGGATGCTGCTCCAGGAGCCCCTGGAGCGGTGGGGACAGGTTCTCACAGGTGTAGCATGGCTCCTGTGTTTGACTCTCTACACGCCGTTGTGACTTCTCGGGAAGCCGCAGAGCAGTTTCTATGGAAAACGCCAGGGAATAATCGCAGGCCTAAAAATCCTCTTCTGTGACTGCAGCCGGGCCGTGCTCTCTGGCCAGTGAGACGTAGGCTCTTCTTCCCTGTCTTCCTGCGAGGCTGAGGTTATTCAGAGCAAAGCAGATCAGAGTTTGTTACTCTACCAGCCGGCCACAAACTGCTCCTGTAGAAGTGTGTGTGCGTGTGTGCTTGTGGCTGTACTCTGCTAAACGAGCGGTTCAAGGAGGAAATGCAGCTGGCATGGCCCACCTCCAGTGCAGGCTCTTCCCGCATTCCTTCCTTTCGACCTTCATCCAGCTGCATTCCTTTTAAAAAATCCCGTTGGAGGCAGGCTTCTTTGGGCCACTCTGTCAGCACACCTCACAGCAGGTGCCAGTTTTTGCATCCGTTTAGTGGCTTTTTTCTCTCTCTTTTGTCAGGGTTATTTGTAACGTTATCCTCAGAGAATTTCCAACATGAGCTTGTGAGCTTCCCCTCTCGTTGGTACGAGGAGCGCGTGCTGCAGAGTATTCGAGGTCACGAGGAGGTTGGGAGGAGAGCTAATTAGTGAGCCTGACAAATTATTCCAGTCTGAGTATATTTGGAACATGTGGTTCTGGTGCAGGAGGGGTTTGCACTCTGGTGCTGTGGAGACTAACAGCTTGAGGCACAGGCGGGTGAAGGTTTGGCCCACCACGTCTTCTTTCTCTGGGATGAGTCTGAGCGCAGCTAACTGCGGTTCAGACAGTCCATCTCCTTGGCCCGAGGAGCACGTTTGATAGCTCAGTGAGGATGTTTTTACTTCCCATCGTGCTTTCACTCCAGCAGGGTGGGGCAGTTGTGGCCAGGCGTTCAGATTCTGATGTTTCCCGCAGGACCCGCCATCTAGCTGCCGCCATTTAGCACCAGTCTCCACGTGCTGGCTGCTTCTGTGGCCTCGCATTTTTTGTTGTAGCTCCAAAATGACAACCTCCACTCTGCCTTTGCTTTCTGATCCAAGGGCAGCAGAGCAAGAGAAGGAGCAGTGCAGTGCTGCCATTGGAAGTGCCACTTGAGGAAGCCGTACTAAAGAGTTCCTTGCAAAGCAGCTCGAGCTTTAACCCGCCCTCCTCTCCCGTTTCTGAGTGCTTTGGCTAAATGTGGAAAATGGGAGCAGCTGTAGGGTGTGAAGGACTGAAAACCCTCTCTACAGACAAGAAACCTGCAATAAACTCACACAAAACCAGGGTTTTTTTCCTCTCGTGGAAATAGTAGATGGTATTAAGAATTGGTACCAACTGATATTTTGGTCAGTTCCAAAACTAGGATCTGACTTCTAGGATTGTCTAGCAAAATCAGTGCTGTTGGAGGCTATGTATGTTTCATCCCCAACAAATATTTTCATGCTTTTCCAAGTGTCTGTCATGGCCTCATCACTCTTTCCCTGTAGCTTTTTGTTGTCTGAATGGGTATCTGGTTACATGTGTCTGTTCAAAACAAAGGGGATCCCTTCTTACATGGTACAGTTCTATTTCTCATGTGCAGATTTTGAGTGCTTCAGTTTCCAAGGCTTCCTTCTTTCTGTATCCCAAAGACCAGTTGTTTGGCTTCTGGGATGAGAACAAGGGTGGGAGAGCCTTAAGAGGAAATCTCTGCCCAGTCGAAGCTCTTGGTGATAGATCCCCTGCGTACCATTCTGCAGTCCAGCCATATTTTTGCTGTGTAGGGTAAATGTCCATGGTTACACCGTTGCTTTCTGATGCCTTTTGCTGAGCAGAAGTGCAGATATTTTTCTTTCAGACGTTGGTGTTAAAAAGCCTTATGAAATGTGAGGTGAAGTGAAGTTGGTTTTTATTTTTGAATACATGCGACGATTTTAAGACATTTTTTTTTCCTTTTCTCCTTCCACTGGATGATTTAAACCCCACCAAAAAAAAAAAGAGAAAGCAAAAAGCAGACCAATGAAAAGACTTGAATGTTAACTTCAATGGAAATGAAACAGCAACACTACTCTTGTGAGAGAGTTTTCAGCAGTGTTCAGCTCACTGGTCCTGCTCAGCCTTTCCTTTCCTGCCTGCTCCCTGACCCTCTGTGACACTGAAATATCCACTTCTAGGACAACCTTCTTCCTAATCCAAAGGCTAAAAGTTCTTCCCTCTTTTCTTCTCCCATTTAAAATATCATCCTTGCATCAGCCAGATCTACTGTTTAGAGGAATCAAAAGCTCTTTTCCTCCTGCCTTATTCCCATCCATATCAATATCCAGGGCCCTGAGTGCGCTGCTCTCCAGTGAGAGGTAAAATTTAAATCCCTAAATACAATACTTGGAATAGTAACACCAGCTCTAGATCACCAAAAACCTGGGGTTTTTTTTAAGTCTGTAGTATCCTAATGAAGTAACTATCCTTGTTTGACAAATAATCAATTATCTGGGAGATGGATCTAATTGCTGAAAAGTAGCATTGCTCTGAGTCGTGTTGTGGAAGCCTAGCAGCCAGGCTGAGGTGTTCCACTCTCAGAAACACCACGGGCTATGCAAGTAATCCTAATTTTGGTGAAACTTCAAAGGAAAAGACACAAAATTAACGTGATACAGGCAAGCAAATGCGATGGAAGTCGTAGTAAGGAAAGCTGTTGGTGTGATTCCAGTTTGGATTCTAGGAAAGATTCTAAACTCAAACTTTCCTGGTGGCTTGGGCTAGTGACCTAATTTCTCTATGCCTTGGTTTTGTAGCAGTAGAAAGGGGCAAAAAAAGGAGCTGTCAGGCAGTAATTAGTTGATTATACTGTACTTTGAGGTCTTCAGTGTGAGGGAGTAACATTTTGTATTAAATGCCGATGAACTTTGTTTGTGACCAAAGTTGGAGACAGGACTAACACCAGCACTCAGCTTTGGAATATCCTGATTAAACTTTTCCCTGTATTTTACCATCACATCATGCAGTGGATCAGAGTCCTAAATCCAAATGTTGAAGTTCTCATTCAGATTTGGACTTTGCCTGTTTTTTGGTCTGCTTCTGACCATGACTAAGTACATTCCCAAACTGTCCAGTTAATAAAAGAAATTTTAAAAACCCACATACATAAATTTCTTTTAAACAGAGGCTGCAGTTAGCAGTGCTAGCCTACAAGTCCAAGAATGTGAGCAAACCAGGATGTGATTACTTAAGGAGAATAGGCATAAAAGATCACTTCTGGAGTACTTGTTAATGTCCAAATATCACTGAAATTCTGATGACTAAGTACAGTCTGCTTATCTCTATTTGAAACAGTGCTGTACGGATTCACTATTTCTAAAGGTCTTCTTTCCATTTCTATATAGATATTCTCCCTTCACATTTTGAAGGTTTGAAGAAGAGGATTGTTTTTCGAGTCACACTAAGTAAACATTAAATGCATGCAGGCTTAAAACTAAAGCATGCATGTTATGTAGCAGCAATAAAAAGTGCTCGGCTTGCACGACTTATGATGCTCAAGCGTTGCCTTGTTAAAATGCCAAAAAAACTTTTTCTTTGCATTTTTTTGAAAAGTAAATCTCTTCCTTTGACCTTGCAATACTTAACTTTTCCGTTCCTTTGGACAAGTGATATTTATTTTACTGAATGCTTTTATATTACAGATAAGGTGGATGAAATAGTGCCAGTTTCCAAGCCATCAAGAATTGCAGACAATGCAACTGTGGACTCAAGAGTGGCAACTATAAAACAGCGGCCTTCTAGTAGATGTTTTCCCTCAGCTACAGATATGAATGTGAGTGGGAGTGATGAAGCACTGCTTTATTCCTACTAATGAATCTAATTCCTTGATTAAATAATGCACGATGCCTTTTAAGGGAAGAATTAATGTTAATGCTATAGCACCTATTGAAAATTAAACCCCAGAACTCTGAAATTGCATTATTCAAGGGCAGAGCTTGATCTTACAAAACTTGGTGTGTGAAAAAAATAATCGTTTTTCTTGCATTTTGGACATATTTTTTCATTTCCCACCTTAACCTGTTGCTTTGTAAATAATATCAACAATCTCACTTGCAGCTGGTGTCCTTTTGTGACCATCTAAACAAAGCCCAGCCTTCCCTTTCTCTCTCCCCCTCCTCTGCAAAAATAACGCAAGATTTATTATTTTCCATGAGAATTCTCAGGGAAAAGGGTAAGGGATGAGGCATTATTTCCATGTGGGGGAGGCTTTCATGCTTTAATGCTGTTGGGGTTTCTGTTTGCTCTTTTGTAGTCCATGTATGAGAGACAGGGTATTGCTGTGATGACGCCCACTGTCCCAGGGAGCCCTCAAGGTCCTTTTCTGGGTATACCTCGGGGTACAATGAGAAGACAAAAATCCATAGGTAAAATGCCTCTCTTGTATGGTTTTGTTCATTAATCACATACTTTTAGTAATGCTGCTTCTTTCCTAAAGTGTGTTTCTCCGACATCTTTACCCCAGTGAATGACTGTTTAATCTTTGTACACAGCTCATGAGAAAAGAAGTTTGTGTGTAAGGTGATGTAATTTCCACATTCTGCTTGGCAAGTATGGAATTATAATTTGATTATTTTCTTTAGAATGTTCCCTCTAATGAGGAAAAAAAAAGATCAGTACAAGCCTTTTGCAAAACATTAGGGCAAAATGCTATCCTGTTTTCCTTGCTATTGAGGTGAAAGCACTGTAATGCTGTGTAGTTTACACTGAAATCCTGTTGATCAAATGGACTAAAATTCACCTTTTCTCATTTAAAATGATGACAATGGATGATTTTACGAAAAAGAAACAAAGAGCAGACGAAATTTAGGCTTTCTTTGTTCTTGTTAGTAATCTTAGCAGTGACTTTTATTGATTTAGAAATGCATTATGCTGATGTAAAATTAGCATCCAAACTATCCCAGTATTACCCAGTTCATTTATGTTAAAAACCATATTTGTAATGATATAATGTCATCCTTTGAAATGCAACATTATGGGGTTTTTTTTCCCCAATGGAAAGGATCTTCACAGTCCCTTTGCTAGATTTCAATTGCATCTTAAAAATTCATTAGGTTTCCACGTTGCTTTCTTATATGCATTTGTAGAGTGTTAGAGCAAGGCAGAAGTGGCATTTCTGCACAAAATTTCCTCCCTGTTGAACAGTTTTCAGGGAAAATCTGCTTTTCTACAGCCACCTCAATGATACATAAACCCCAAACATTTGCCTATGGATCAGTTTCATTAAAATTCCGTTGCATGCTTTTCAATGCTGGCACCTGGGATATTGAACAGGAAAGAGTGGTTATGGTGGGAATCAACCTAAAGGCCTCTTTTGGAATTTTTCATACTCCTTGTGCCACGGGAAATGCACCCAGGAGTTTTGGGGTGGATGGAGAAACAGTACAGTGTGAGGAATCCCTGTGGATGTGGAGGTGTTTTAAATGCATTCTCCGATTTTTCAGGAATAACGGAGGAAGAGCGGCAGTTTCTGGCCCCTCCTATGCTGAAGTTTACCAGGAGTCTTTCAATGCCTGACACCTCTGAAGATATCCCACCACCACCACAGTCCTTACCTCCCTCACCTCCACCACCTTCTCCCTCTCTGTACAACTCCCCCAAATCCCTGACGTCCCGGAGCTACGGAACGATCAAACCTCCATTTAACCAGAATTCAGGTGCAAAAATCTCTTTGGTTCGGCCCGAGAGCGTGGGGACGATGATAAGGGACAAAGGGATCTATTACAGGCGGGAGCTGGACCGATACTCCCTGGACTCGGAGGACCTGTACAACCGGAGTGCCGCAGCTCAGGCGAATTTCAGGAGCAAGAGGGGCCAGATGCCGGAAAACCCCTACTCCGAGGTCGGCAAGATCGCCAGCAAAGCTGTTTACGTGCCGGCCAAGCCAGCCAGGAGGAAGGGGATGCTGGTGAAACAATCCAACGTGGAGGACAGTCCAGAAAAGACCTGCTCTATTCCAATCCCGACCATCATCGTCAAAGAGCCATCCACCAGCAGCAGCGGGAAAAGCAGCCAAGGGAGCAGCATGGAGATCGATCCTCAGTCTTCGGAGCAGCCGGGCCAGCTCCGGCCCGACGACAGCTTGGGAGTCAGCAGTCCGTTCGCAGCAGCCATCGCAGGGGCCGTGAGGGACAGGGAAAAGAGGCTGGAAGCGAGGCGCAATTCCCCGGCCTTCCTCTCCACAGACCTGGGAGACGAGGACGTTGGATTAACGCCGCCGACACCGCGGATGCGGCAGTCCAAGTTCACCGAGGAGGCGATGTTCAGCAGCGAGGATGGTTTCAGACAGCTCATGTCGCCATCTCCCATCCCTGCCCCCAGAGAGCCTGAAAACCTTTTTAACAGCAACGAGCCTGGCAGCCAGAGCGACTCGAGGACATTGAATGCTCCGTCCAAAACGAAAGGTACTGACAGCAGTACGATGCCAGCCAAGCCCACGAGTGCTCCCGGCTCGGATAGCTACGTCCACCCGGTCACGGGGAAGCTGTTGGATCCAAACTCGCCACTTGCCCTCGCGCTCTCTGCCAGGGACAGAGCCATGAAAGAGCAGACACAGCAGATTCCAGGCAAAGGGGACGCTGTCAAAACCGACCTTAACAAACCGCTTTACATCGATACCAAGCTGAGACCCAACATGGAAACGACTTTTCCTGTTACTGCCACCGTCACCAGGCAAAATACCCGCGGCCTGTTGAGACGGCAGGAGACCGAGAACAAGTACGAGATGGATGCAGGGAAAGAAAAGAAAGCCGAGGAGAAGAAGAACATGTTGATAAACATCGTGGATACCTCGCAGCAAAAGTCGGCTGGCCTATTGATGGTGCACACCGTGGACACGGCAAAGTCGGATGATACGCCGGAGGATGAGGAGGAAAAGGAAGCTGAGATGGAGCCGAGCCCTGAAAACTCGCCGCCGGAGCGGCCGGAGGGCAGCGAGGAAGCGGAGAGCGAGCTGAGCGTCCCTGCCGCGCCCGAGCCCCCGGCTTCTCCCTGCAAAACCATCGTGGCCGCCAGCTCCGTGGACGACCCCGTCATCCTGCCCTTCCGCATCCCCCCGCCGCCCCTGGCCTCGGTGGACATCGACGAGGAGTTCCTGTTCACCGAGCCGCTGCCCCCTCCCTTGGAGTTCGCCAACAGCTTCGACATCCCCGACGAGCGCGCGGCGCCCGGCTCGGCGCTGACGGACCTGATGGCGCAGAGGAAGAACGGCACCCCTTCGCCCAGCCAGCCAGCAAACTCCTTGGACGGCAAAAAGCAAGCGGGTCTCTCAAACTGTTTGCCTGCCTCCTTCCTGCCACCCCCCGACAGCTTCGACAACGTCACCGACTCTGGGATCGAGGAGGTCGACAGTCGGAGCAGCAGTGACCATCACCTAGAGACAACCAGCACTATCTCAACGGTGTCCAGCATCTCTACCTTATCCTCGGAAGGGGGGGAGAACGTGGATACTTGTACAGTCTATGCAGATGGGCAAACATTTCTGGTGGACAAACCCCCAGTACCTCCTAAGCCAAAAATGAAGCCCATAATCAACAAAAGCAATGCACTTTACAAGGACGCGCTGATCGAGGAAACTGTAGACAGCTTTGTGATCCCTCCTCCCGCTCCGCCCCCGCCTCCCATCAGTGCCCAGCCCAACCTGGCAAAAGTTGTCCCCCAAAGGACATCCAAGCTCTGGGGGGACGTGCCGGAGGTGAAAAGCCCGATTCTCTCAGGCCCCAAGGCTAATGTCATTAGTGAATTGAACTCAATACTCCAGCAAATGAACAGAGAGAAATCCTCAAAGCCAGGGGAGGGATTGGAGTCGCCAACTGGAACGAAAACTGCAAGTCTCAGTACAAGGTAAAAGTAATTCACCAAATCATTTCCTAAAAAGGCTTGGTCTTTTGTTTTTTGTTTGGTTTTTTTTTTTGTCCATCCCTTTGCTAAATTCTCCTGTAAATCACATAGACTAAAGCAGAGTGTACTCTGTATTTGATTAATGAATAGTCTGTGTCAAAAAAGAATTTCTTACACTGTCAACATTTGTGTTGCCTGTGTGATAGAACAGGAGCTTTCTCAGTCTTCAACTTCAAAGGCAGTTTGCACAAACCTTTCAGTTGTTTTGATGTGAGTTTCTTAGATTTATCTTCAATTTTTTTTTCTCCTTTAAGTTTTTTCCTCTTTAGTTTTTTTTTCCTTTCAAAATGTGGTGATAATTTAATTTTTCTTTAGTCCCATGAGGTATTTTGGCTTCAAACAGGTAAAAAGTGTTTTTGCCAAGGGTTGCTTCGCATTCACTGTGTGATGTCATTTGATTCCTGCTGAGACCTCTCCTAATCCACTTCATCATAAAGTATTTCAGAGAATTGTTCATTAAAATCACTTTTCCCTGTCCATGTTCTTACTTAATCACATCTGTATGGAATGTGGACATAGTATCATGAAATCCACAGCTATTAAGAAAAGAAAGATAATTTTCTTAGTTTTATTAGGAGACCGAGGTATATCTTTTTGCAAAAACCCCATACTGGCTTTGTTTGTTTGGTTGGTTTTTTTTAAAGAAGTCACCTAAGTAAATTTTATTACAATTATTCTGGTGGTTAATAAATAGCTCAGCCTTTGCAAGTGCAAAGATCATTTGTTTTTAAGGGAAGGGTGTCTCTGCTGATTGCAAAGATTGCTCATTCGGAAAACAGTGCGATCCTCAGGCTCAGCATCACACAGTTAGAGATTATTTCCTGCAAGATGGAAGCCATCAAACTGGTGACAGGGAGGGAATTCAATTTTTAGAACTGAGAAACGGGAATAAAACACGGCAATTCTGGAATTCCTCTCAGTGGCACTTGATTAAACAGAGCAGAAATTGAGTTGGCTCTACAGGAAAAGCCTTCATACATGAAGAAAACTCACATTGTTTTTGCTAGATGTTGGTCATGTTTCTTGTTAAGCCCTGTGAACATGTTGTCTGTAGCTTCATGTCTATAATATTATTGATCAACTTTTATTTTTAAACTAAAAGGCATTTCCAGGTGGGGATCTTTAGCACCCCTCTTTTATTAGAAAATAACTGAGGCTTCCAACTACAGTGTACTGCAAATATGTCAAGGTGCTCTCGTTACTGAGAGGAAAGTGAAAAGTAGAAGTAAATAGGAATACTTTTATTGTGAAAATATGTTTTAAAAGGTATAAAAGGTGGGGAGAAATTGAAAAACTATAGCACTTCACTGGAGAAAAGCAAACTGTTATGTGAGCAAAAGTAGCCCCATATGTTACCTTTTAAAGGAAGATCTGATTTAGTGTTACAAATTTATGTTGCTTTTCTGTCCTTGAGGTTTTTTAATTTTTCTAACTCAGCTTTGGCAAATTACGAAGTCTTCATTATGGAATACAGAGGCTCAGTTGTGGGGGAAAAAAAAAAACCACCCAAAGCATTATTTTGATGGGGCTAAAACCCTGCTTCTTCCCCAAAAAATAAACCCCAAACGTTCATCTTTGCAAACTGGAGAGAGGATCCTGGGATGTAGCAGTGCCAAAGGAGCTGTGAGGGAATAAAGGGGATAAGTTGGCAGTGGCAAGGAGCAGCAAAACTCTCGACTGCCGTTTGACTGTGGGAGAAAATGACACTTCCACAGAGCTCCCAGGGGGAACAGGAGGCAAGAGGGCTGGGTTTTGTTCCCTGCCCTTTTCCAAACTGATGTGATTACTTCTTAATTGTGAGCTGAATTGAAGCTGCTAAAACCACCAGGAAAGGTTGCTAAGGATTTCTTTTTTAAGCAAATAATAATCCGGAGACAGCAGAAGAGAGGCAGCAATCTACAGACGCTGGAAGTGTGTTTGAAGAGGTGCTGCAGGCAGTGTCTTTTCATCTCAACGAGGGTAAGGCAGAGAGATGGAAATGGAGATGTTCACTTGTGGATTCAGAAGCCCTGTGGTTTTTTTCACTGCTTTTACTCCTGCCTTATCTCTCTAAAAGTTGAATAAATTACAGCCTTTCTAGCCCGACTGCACGGCCGACACAATTTTTTACAAAGCTGTCAAATATTATGACCAAGGAATACCATCTTGTGAAAATTTCAAGTGTAAAAGCTGATGTTCAAATTTCAAAGGTAAAATTCCTGGAGTTTCTCGGTGTTTTTTTCTCCCCCTAATACTCTAAAGCCTGTGACAACCAATTGTAGAGCTTGCAGCCCTTCTCCTGTGAGGTAGCATTAGAAAGGGACCAAGGAATTTTGGCTCACAAAAAGCAGGGATTCTGCTAAATTAAAGAACAACTCCTTAGCTCTGCCAACAGAGCAGTGATAATAAATGAGCCTGTTCCTATCCTTCAGCCAAGGAGAGGGATTGGGAAGTGTTATAAATAGGAACAACGTTCACAGGCTCGCTTGGGCGGTGTTCGCAGCACAGGCAGCCTGATGAAATTAAAAATATGTATCTGCTTATGGGGCCATACATGAAATTACAGACCAGATTGGAATCCTAAATCCCACCAGGAATTCTCTTCGCACAGCCAGTAGATGTAAAACTGGGGTTCACTTGAGGCAATTGCTCTGTTAGGGTGGCACAGAGGTGAATTAAACTACAGATAGCTGGGTAATGGCTGGCTGCAGAAACGCATAAAAGTACTTACCATATGTGTTTTTGATAAATGAGGATTAGGAAGAAATCATTCTATGGTCCTCAGCAGCATTTCTCAATTATTCCATTGAAACCATCCTAAACCTGCTTTTATTCTCTGCACCTTGGTTTAGCAGTCATTTTCCATGGTGTATTTATAGTTTTCCCGTGGTTCTTATGGAGACACTGAGCTTCAAGATTTTTAAGTGGAGCATGGAAACGCTTGGCTGGAAACCATCTGCTCCTCAGTGGCAGTGACCAGCCCGTGGGATAGGGAAAAGGAACCCAGTAGGAGAAGGAAAAGGAGGAAGAAGTGAGAGGATGCGCTTGCTTACTTTGTACTAATTAAAGTTTAATTAAGGGGGTTGACCAGAAGGTTCAAGAAGAGAGCTCCAGATCCCACTCTGAATTTTGGTCACCGTTTACTTTGGGAAATTATGGCCATCAGTCGTGGTGACAGAGGTTTAAATGTGGTTCATCCGTGTCCTCCAAAGGGTGAGGAGGATGGGATGTGTCAACCACAATGCCATAAATACAGCAGTGCTATAAATCCATCTGAGAGGCCCCTGGCTTTCATAGGGAGCTGATGAAGGAGCTGGGAGGAGAGCAGAGCAGGGCTCTCCCTGGGAGAGGGGAGGAGCATTTGCTCTATCTGTGGCCCGGCAGTCGCGGCCATCAGGTGCCAGCCCCTGAGATCCAGGGGACAAAGTCAGCGTGGCTGAGGCAGGATAAACGTGGTGGCTGCCAGGGACACACAGCTCAGCTCCCAGGGAGCACAGCATCCTCCCTCCATCCCTCCCCCCGTGCCTCTGGAGCACTGATAAGGAATAGTGAACAGCAGCTTCTGCTGCTCTCCACCAGCACCGCACCAGAGCCATCCATGGCTTTGCCAGAGGGAGAAACACTTCCAGTTTCTGTGTTTGCACCATCCCATGGCCTCTGGGGCACATTGGCATCACTGCTGGCGGTGGGAAGTGCTCATGGTAAGAGTGGGAGTTGTGGAGATTGCACAAGCAGGTAGAATTGAGTCCTCTAGGAAGAGTAACCTGTACTGTGCTGGAATAACGAGTTCCAAAAGTGAAACTGGCCAGTGGCTTTGGCCATCTCTGAATTAGTTTTCTCATGAGTACCTTGAAAAGTTCCTTTTATTTTCCCACAACCAGGTAAGGCAGAACTGAACTTAGTAGCGAGTCCTGTATAGGGACTGATCCTACATTGGGTTTATAGCAAAGGATGTCTGGGTTGGAAATAAGTGCCTTGATTTTTCACTTGCTGCTCTCCCATTAGACTCATTTCACATCGTTAACTGTTTGCCAGCCGATTTCACGGGACTGCTTGCTTTGTCAGTGATTTCTGCAGTGTTTCAGTCATTCCATTTTGTCATTTTTATTTGCTGTCATGACTGCTGTTGTCAGAGGAGGGTCATGCTGAAGTGCCATGAAGTAAGTGCCAACCATAAAGCATGGACTATTCTATGTTGTACATTCTGCTGCCTTTTAATGCTCACTCATTGTTATTACATTTCAGTGACTTTGGTGGTGGCTGTGTTTCTCACAGTGCAGTGTGGATTAGATCATCCTAATCCAGAAATGGTAGCCATCCTAAAATGGGACCTAGGATGTCATCTCAAGGTGAAATAAAAGCCACGTTTGTCAGAGGAGTACTCAGGAAAATGTGTTGGTAACATGAGCACATGAGGCCAGGTTCCTGAATGTGTCTGAGCACCTAAACAAGGGGCAGGACTTTTCAGACTTGGCCAGATTCTGCCAGATTTTGGGAGGTGGAGGGGTGGGGAGGGATGATTTATACAGTTTCACACACCTGTGTGAGGCTAAATGTAAAGTCAAACCAGCCCTTGTGGTCATCATTTGTCCTTGAAAGCTGTGGGATTTCCCCTGTTCTCCTTCCAGATTCCCTTTTCCCTTCAGCTGTCCAAGCACAGAGGGCTGAGGCTGCCTCCTGGCCCAGCACCATCCCCTTTCCTGCTGGTTTCCAGACATTTCACGTGGAAACTCCTGCTCCTGAGGAGACAGACTCCCACAGACCTTCACTTTGCTCCTCACTGGCAGCAGACACAGAGCATCTCTCAATTCTTCTCCCCAAAATAACACCGTTGTGAGGAGCTCTGGATCCTGGCAGGCATCACGTCAGCCCTTGTTCTTCATCTGCCCCCAAAACAGACAATTCTTGTCTTACTTCCCTGCCATGCAATTTTCCTCTGACAACCCAAGAAGAAAGTAAAAATATTAAGAGGGGAAGGCAAAGTTTGGGTGTTGTGTGGCCTCTGAGATGTGTAAGGATTTAATTTCTTGCAGTACCCCTCTACAGGGACTCCACTTGTTGCTCCTCTTGGTTTTTAAGTTGCTTTCCTTCGATACAATGGAAAAGCTGTGTCAGAACCAGCAAGTCTTCTGGAAAGTTCCAGGATAAACCAGCTCCCATGAGCTGAGAATAATGTGGGGTTTTTATTTTTCCATGGGAGCTGCTGCACTGGTTTGCTTCTGATATTAAGTTAACAGTAAATTTGTATCTTGCAAATATAATTTAAAATTTAAAAGAATTTCTTGCCTACAAGTTGTGCTGATGGCTTTTATACTTGGAGGCCACATGGTTGTGACATATAGGTTATATGTTTTGATTTTAATATGAAGCAACATAATGGGCATTGCAATCAGTGCAGGCTCACAGCACCAAATGTTTATAAATTACCACCATATGCTGATTCTAACAGAGCAAAATTTATTTAAAATAATTATCGGACTTTTCACCTTTTTTTAGAATGAAATTTGGGGTTTGGCAGGTTTAATATGGATTTAACATGTTTAGGATAACAGATGATCAAATAAGGGATAAGAAATTGCTCTGATTAAAAATCTGGAAACCCCATAACACAACAAACTGTGCCTGCTCTCGAATGTGCTTGCTCCTTATTGACCAGGGTACCAATCAACCATAAAATGCAAGACAGATGATGGTTTCAAGGCTGTGTCTGCACCCCAGATCCTATGGAAGAGGTCTTAAATTATAATTTAGGATGCATAGGAGTTACATAAATATCCTTGGCTTTTTCCCTTGGATTACAATTACAGTGCAGCATGAAAGAATGGAGTTGATATGGCAGGTGGAAAAAGGGGAAAAGAACATGGGAAAATAATCTTGGAGGGAAAGGTGTGGAACTGAAAGCCTGGAAGTGCTTCAGCAGACTTCCCTGAGCTTCAGCAGGGCTGTGCCTGTGCCATGAGGCCTGAGCACTCACATGGCTCTGAACTGAGCTAGTGTTGAAACCTCTGCAGTAAGCTAAAATTTAAAAAAAAAAAAAAAAAAAATCTTATCACTGTCCCAGAGTTTTGTTTTATTGGTCAGCAGTCCTGAACCTCTAGCTTGGGAAAAGCAAGATGCTCTGAGATCTCCTACTGCTGCTTGCAGCCATGTGAAGCCAGCACTTTAATCCAGGCTGACAGGAAGCAAAGGACCAGGGATGCTTTGCTCACCCTGGGTATTCCTGCCCATGGGGCTGGGAAGGTTAGGGAACACTAGGCAAGGAATACTTCAGCTGAGAGCACAGAGTTTGCTTTTGGGGGGGTTGTTTCATTTGTTTAATGCCCTTTTTTTAAAGGAAGAGTGACAATAATTTCCTGAACAAGGCTGGGCAGGGAGTCTTCAAGAGGGGCAGTCTAGAGGAGAAGCAGTAAAAGTGAGTTGCAAAGCACAGAGCCTGGAGCTGTCAGTCAAGTAGAAATTATCTTTCATCACCTGGAATAAAAGAAGGTGGATTTTCATCATCCATTTGATCTTGCCACAATGGGTGTGAATACAAAACCCTAATTTCTAGTACTTGCAAGACAGGAAAGTTAAGTAGAAGGACGATTGCAGGTAGAGATCAGGGATTAATTTTCCTATTTATACAAAGCTCATTCTTCCCATCACTAGGACAGCACTGCCCCCATCTTTATCAAAGCAGGCTTTTTGTTGGTTTTAAATTACATCATGCCTTAGTAATGAGTGTGAGACTCCTAATGCTGAGGTAAAGGAGGTGGAAATAACTTGTTCCCCTTGGTTAGTAAAATTTAATAGTCTCTTGCCATAGACTTTTTATTTGTAAGAATGCCTAGCTCCAGCCCTGGAAGTCAATGAGAGTCATTAGATTCCAAAAACATCACAGGAAACACTCAGAAAGTGTTTCACTTGCCAAGTGTTTCCTTTCTTTGTTAAATGACAAAGCCATAAGTGCTGGAAGCATTGTTCCTACTGGGTTTTAAGTGAAGCACCAATCTTCCAAAGAGATCCCCCTGTTCCCATCGAAATACACGGAGCAGCCTGTGGGAAATCAGTGGGAATGCTGCAGTGAGTAAGATGTGTGTCCTCCCCAAAGTGTTTCTCGGTGCTCTTCTCGTGGCAGGGAGCTTTATGTGGGTGGGACCTGCCAGGATGGGAGCAGGGAATTCGGGGTGGGAGAGCTGCACTTCCTGGGCTCTGGGCTGGTGGTGAAGGGCCAGCATCCCAGGGGTGCTGCAGGGAGCACTCACAGGGCTCTCCACAGCCAGCAGCCTGGCAGTAAATCTCTGTCTCCAGCTCAGGGGGAGAAAGGGATGGATAACCTGTTCATTAGCACTGCCCCATGGTGCCACTACCCTGCTGCTCCATCAACTCCTTAAGAGCTTTTCCGCACAGCAGTGAATCTGCTGGATTAATGGGAGCATTTCCATCTGACATCATGCACCCAAGCCATCCTCAGCTGTGCCCAGGCAGGACAGGCCAGGCCTGGGGACAGTGTGGCACTCAGAAGCAGAGGGCTCCTGTCAGGGTCTGCGCTGGAAATCTCAGTGCAGTGTCAGCCACATCGTCCTCTGGAGTCCATGGCATTGCTTCCAGGATAAATAAACCCTTCCTTTGGTCTGGAAGTGCTTTAGCTCAGTTGTCTGAAGGTTCTCCCAGCTGGCAGGATGTTTCTGAAGTGAAGAATGCTGGAGCTCCAGGCACCAGAGGGCTCTGTGGAGCATCCTGAAGTGCACGTGCTGACCGGCAGGCTCTTCCCATGGGAATGAGAGCTGTGGGGTCAAGCCTTTGATGACATGAACAGACCCAAACCTTCTAAATTTGCTTCTGTAGCCAGTAGGCAGAAGCAGAGAGCTGTGCTCCTTCACCCACCCTGTCAGGCTGGGCATCAGAGTGAGCCTCTCAGTGAGGTTCGTGCCTGCTCCGTTTGTAATCTGAAACTCATCTGCTTTAGGCAAAACTTGATCCCAACTACATCACCTCCAGTCATGCCCAGGAACAAGGATTTTGTCTCCTTGATTTTGTAGTGAAACTGCCAGAGTATAATTTCTCTGTGGAAGGAAATGGACACTAAGATTTTGGGCACCTTAGAAGGACTCTTTTACATTTAAAGCATGGCTAGATAGGGAAATAAGAGCAGCTTGTTCTATAAACAAACAGGGCTACAAACATTCTGAAAAATTCACTGAGTGAAGCCCAAAGACCCAAAATCCAGTGCTCCTGGAGCTTTCCACAAATACTGTTATTAACTATGCTTTGTGTAAAGCCAGAACTGAAGGATTCCAGCCCTCCATGTGGCAAAGGGAAGATCAACTCCTGGTTGTGCTTTGCAGGGAGCACAAAGTGCTCGTGTGCTTGTTCCGCTCAGTGTTTCCCATTTAACCAGGAGTTCATTTGGGAACAGGAGTAAAGAAGGGAAGGAATGTGCTTTAGAAGGTGTTTTATCCTGGACTGCTCATAAGCAAAGATTTTGTCTTTAACTATGGCTTACCATTGGTGATGGTTTTCTGGGAAAGAGTTAATGATGCCATTTTTGTACTTGGAGTTAAAACGTGAACCTCTCCGAGCATTCCCACGCCGTGATGCCCACGTGCTGCCGGGGTCGTGCTGGTGGCAGCTCTAACTGTGCCTGTCTGTTTGCAATTGCAGGAGCACGGAAGTCATGAGTACTGTCTCAGGTACACGAAGTACAACAATCACTTTCACTGTCCGACCCGGAGCCAGCCAGCCGATCACACTGCAGAGCAGGTCCCCAGACTATGACAGCAGGACCTCAGGAGCCAGGCACGCTCCCAGCCCTGTGGTTTCGCCAACAGAGATCAATAAAGACATCATGCCTGCTCCTCTGACTGCTTCTGCTTCAGCCTCATCTCCTTCTCCAACTCTGTCTGATGTATTTAGCCTACCCAGCCAGCCCCCTTCTGGGGACTTATTTGGCTTGACCACAGGGCGCAGCAGGTCTCCTTCTCCCTCAATATTACAACAGCCAATCTCAAATAAGCCTTTTACAACTAAGCCTGTCCACCTGTGGACTAAACCAGATGTGGCAGATTGGTTGGAAAGTCTAAACTTAGGTGAACATAAAGAAACATTTATGGACAATGAAATAGATGGCACACATTTACCAAATCTACAGAAGGAAGATCTGATAGACCTTGGAGTGACTAGAGTTGGGCACAGAATGAACATAGAAAGAGCTTTGAAGCAGCTGCTGGACAGATAAGAATAGCTATTTTGCCTCACAAACTTCTGTTGATAACTAGAGATGGGCTGGTACTGACATACCCCAAATGCCTTGTCTGTCTGCGAGTGCCAGCAAAATTGGGGGGGAGGGGGAAAACAGATGAATTCCTGGTACTCAGGTGATGCAGACTGTCTGCTACATGCCCAAACACAAACCTAAAGATGCTAAAGAAGTGGGGCCATTTTATTTCAAAGCTGTGGGGAGATGTGAGAGAGAGACAGTTGTTAACTTCATAAATGGTATCTCTCGATACTGCCCTTGGCCGGGACCGTCGCGTGACGATTTTCTTTTAAAATTGCAAACGTTTCAGGGCTTCTTTTATTGAAAGAAAAAAAAAAAAAAGAATTGCATTTTATTTTATTCTCTTCTTGACATTCAGTCTCCAAGCAGGCTTCCTTCCCCAGCCCTTGGTTCATTTTAAGAAGACAGGTTGCTCCATTACCACTCGAACCCAGTTTTATCAGTAGCAGAGATACTGAGGCGGGCACAGGAGTTCATATTCCTCTTTTTTTACTGGCGTAGCTCCCTGATCTGTTGGCAGTGAAGCTGGTTGTTCTGCTGGAGTCGGCCCAAAGGTAACCTTGCTCTGTTTTACCTGGTATTTCTTTATTTCTGCAGTTGTACTTAGCACTCTTCCAAGGTGGCAGAACAAGTTCAGTGCACGCTCCATTGACGTGGCCCCGTAGGACGGTGCTGACCTTGGGTAAAGGCCGAGGAGGGACGCACACTTAGAGGTGCACCAAGCTGAAGCCAGTTTGAACCTGAGACCCCCCCCCCAGTTCTCAACCAGCTCAACTGCTGCCGAGTCAAAATATGAACTCCACAAGCCAGGACAAACTTTGGTGTACGGGCGCAGCTTTGGGACTTGGCAGTCAGACACTGAGAGAGGCTGAACCCTGAGAGGTGCTGTTTAATTCAGTGAGTGGTAAGTGCTTGGGTGTTTCGAACAGCAGGCCAAGAAGGAAGGAGAGGAGAGATGAATGTTCCCATTGAAGTCAGTGGGAAGGGTGCCAGGA
The DNA here is from genome assembly GCA_013400515.1 of Erpornis zantholeuca. Lineage (NCBI taxonomy): Eukaryota > Metazoa > Chordata > Aves > Passeriformes > Timaliidae > Erpornis > Erpornis zantholeuca. The sequence continues at coordinate 9,418 of VZTN01022704.1, read as the reverse complement.
TCTGAAGTGAGAGAGGGATTTCAGCCTGTTAGGAACGGCAATGCCTCGGCTCGTTAAGAGGAGGCAGAGAGGTGATGCCAAGATGGAAAGAGCTGTCGAGTGTCTGGGGCCGCGTGCGTTCCGACAGCCAGGAGGGCTGGGGAGGGATCCAGGCTCTCGTTTTATCACTGCTGGCAGGAACTGGCTCTGGACAAGGACACAGGGCTGGGCACTGGCCCCCAGCCCATTACTTGGCACGAGAGGTGGGAGCACCCTGCCAGAATCCAGGGCTGGGAGCGGGGGGCAGAGAGAGCTTTGCGGGAGACTTCCGTCAGCAGGGGAGAAACACCCACGGCTGGTTCACACAGCTTTTCTTCAAAAGAGAAAAAATTATTATTACTATGATTTCTTCAGCTTTCAAGTTAACAAGTCTCTCTCTGCATGTTTGAACTCCCCCTTGTAATTAACACCTCTGAATATCTGTGAGTTTTGTAGGACTTTCTGGACAGAATATTCAAGATGTTCAAGGTGGGTAAATTGGGTGTGGATGGCTGAACTGCCTCCCTACCAAACGTTCAGGTTCCCTTACATTTTGCAAGGTACCTGAACTTTCTTTCCTTGATATGGTCCTTGATATGGTCCAGCCTATCTCTAATTTTTTTATTATTGTGATTATTTTTTGCTCACAAACAAGTGTCTAATTAGGTCTGCAACAGCCCTAGTATGAGTACATAAAGTTTAGCATTTTAAATATCTTTCTTTACTGCAAGTTTAAATAGTTGTACAGATAGTTTATAAGCACAATATTTTAAGAAAATAAGTGGCTGGTCTACTGGGCAGCCTTTGTGCCACTTCAGTGCTAGGAAGTTAAAAACAAAACAAAAAAAAAACAAACAAAAAAAAAGAAAAAAAAAACTTTTTGTGGTTTACTACTATTTCTGTGGAATAATTATAAAGTCTTGACCTTTTTAAAATCAACCTCATTTGGATGCATCTGAACCAGCAGAGCTGTGTTATATTTTCTATCTTTGCTAGAACTTCTACAGAGGAGGATGAATATTTCTTCAAAAGTGGTTACCGTTACCAACACATTGGAAACTCATAAAAAGCAACTTATTTAAGCCTCCTGCCCCCTTTATGGAACAGCAAATCTTTTGATTTAACATCTGTTACTGCGCTCTGTTTGTGTTTGGGGGGTTCCGAGGAACCCAGCGATGGAAACGAAGCACCCGAGGCGTTTCGCTTCCCAGGAGTGCTGAGTTTTCCCTCGGGAGGTGTAGGAAATGGCAGTTCCACTCAGACAGGTCGATGCAGGCAACTCGAGGCCATCACACACTTCAAGAAGTGAAAAAAAAAAAATACAAAAAAAAAAAATAAAAATAAGGTAATTTAGCCATCGTTTGTCTTCCATTTGGTGATACGACAGAATTCAGTAAATAAACCACTGATGCCATGCTCTCTCTCTTTTTTTTTTCTTTTTTTTTTCCTTTGTTTCTTTGGGTGCAGTTGCTATTACCTCTATAACACGTGCCAGAAATACGTTAGGAAATAAATACAGTAGTAACAGAAACACGTAGAAGTTGACTTTTAAAGCTGCTTTTTTTGGATCACAACCTTCCTGTGGGTTGAACTTGCGCTGAGCAAGCGCTGACACACCCAGTAAATCCCAGGTGAGAGTCGTCCCTTCCTCACACAGGTGTGGCTCCTGCTCGTGCTTCTCTTCAGGTACTCCCAGAGCAGGGACAAAACGAGCGGGAAAGAGCAGATCAAAGAGCTGTAAGGGAATAGTTTCATTTTTCACGTTGTGTCCGACGGAGCAAAAAGGTAAGGAGGCCTGAGGGGACCTACTTGGAGCACCAGAACGCAGCTCTGCCGAGTCGAGTCTGGTCTCCAGCTCTGAGGGGTGGTTTGGAACAAACAAAGAAAGCAATAGTAACAGATAACGCCGTGGCCTCCGAGTGTTTTCGCCAGGGGGGAGGAGAGAAGACCCATTTCTTTCATGCTACTCTGATAGTGAAAAACAAAGTCGTTAGAGATCTATGATATTCTGGGTTTTAGGATCAACTTTTGTTTATATACTGTAATTTAAATAAATTGCATTTACATGCCTAGTTTCTGTAATATTTGTGTATACAATACCAAAATCTTACAAGATGTAAATTGTGTATAACTGCACAGACTCCTTGCCCTAGGTGTCTGAGAACATTTTAAGTTTAATTCATATATTATAAAATGACTAGATGTGACTGTTGATTTACAGAATTTACATATCACAAAGAAGTTAATTATTTGTGGTACTTAAGTTAATAAAAAAATAGTGATTTTTTTTTTTTCTTTTCCTCTCAGTTCTTAAAAGGCATTACCCAGTTGATCTGGCGATGATTATGTGTATGAGCCACAAATATTGATAATTTTTCCATTACATTTTTTCTTTTATTTTCTAGATATTAATATGTTTCTCGCTATAGTTTGTGTAACAACTTGTGTTCACGTTATCTATGTTGCTGTAATTTTTGTGCTTTAATTCCTCTTATTTCGACTGATTAAAAAAAAAAAAAAATCAAGCTCCTGTAACTTGCACTTTTCCCCAGTCCTTAATACTCTTGTATGGCAACCAAAATTACTGTAAGAAATAAATATAATATTGCACTAAGGGTGTGGTTCTGATTGCAAACAGAGAACACTGTCTGGATTTTTATTAAAAAAGAAAGAAAAAAAAAATCAGTTGCCAAAAAAAGTTGCAATTTGTTACCGAAAATGCATAAAATGCTTTAACAAAATGTAGATAGAACAAAGGGAAAATTATTGATTTATTGTTGGGAAAAGCCTTTCCTGTTTATTCCTTGTTTTTTGTTTTTTTTGGTTCTTTTTTAAGTTAAAGCATTCCTTATGCCGAATGTTCCATTCGTTTACTGAACTTCGGGGGTCACTCTTGAAAAATCTGGAAAAGCAGGCAGCTTTGAAGGGGAGAGGTAGAATAAACCGCTTTACCTGATTTTTTTTTTTTTGCCTTAAGGTGGAATTCCAAACTCCGTGGAATGTTCTTTGTGCCGGCTGAGCGCGTGCTGGGCATGCAGGCCCTGAGCTTTAGTGCTGCTGCTGCTGCTCTGCCTTCTCACGGGGCACCAAAAGTGGGGCTGTGGGGTTTTCATTTCGCTGCGGGCTGGAGTTCCCCTGGGGCAGAGCAGCTTTGCAGAGGGGAGAAGGGAACAGTGCTCCTTGTCCGACTTTGTGCATCTTGTGACTTTGAAACCTGTACCAGCTCTGTTTGTACTGTGAATAAACGAGGCTGCGAATGGAAAAACAAACAAGCAAACAACAAAAAAACAGCAAAACGAGGAAACAATTCACATCTTCTTTTGGCTTAAGTTAAAGATTTGTTTTTCTGTCTTTAAATGGTGATGCAATGAAGAGTATTTTTTATTTTTATTTTCTAAGATATTGGAATAAATGCCTAGAACTGTTGCCATTTGGTTTCATATGTTCCTTAACTACGATTCTCTTCTCAGCTGTCGTTCTAGCTCATCGTTTTTGTAGCCCCCTGTTATTATTTCTCTCATGATTTCCCAACAACGATTACTTGGCAGCTTCGTTTTGTTAAAAACATAGATGAGAACCAGCCTGTTTGGGTTTTGTTTTGTTTTTTTTTTTAATTTACTTATTTCAGGTATTGTGGCAATCCAGTGCTAAACATCTGTGTATCCAAATAAAGTCAGGTATTTCCGGTGCAAAACAAAGAATGCTTTGCAATTGTCACTGCTTGTGGGCCAAAGAAATGAGAAGAGTTGATCATTGCTGTCGTTGTGTACATTGTATCAATGTGTTCTGCTTTATTCTTTGGTTTCTGTATTTCTTTTCTGTAATTTCTTTTCCCTGTATTTTCCTGCATTTCGTGGACTTTCATCCCCTCTGTCCTTGGCTGGGCCACCCAGAGTAGCACGATTGCAACAACGCTTCAGAACGTGTGTTTTTAAAAAAAAAAGAAAAAAAAAAAAGAAAAAAGAAAACAACAAAAAAAAATTTGTACGTGCCTTATAATTTCCCACCTGGATCAGCTACACTGTATTTCACATAAAAAGCTTTATCTTCAAGGTGTTCAGTACCTGACAAACAGAGAGTGCTGGGGGTTGGAGTGAGCTCCATGTCACTGCTTTAGGGAAAACTGAGGAACTGCAGTGATTCCGACCTTATCTCGCCACATTTTTGGCATTTTGAGCCTGATTTCAAGTCTTCTATTCGAATCAAGCAAGCAAGAGGGGGAAAAGAAATGAGATGAGACTGTTATTTTGGGTTCAGTTCACTGCCATAAATCCTGGGTGGTTGGTACAGCTGATGTGGGCTGTGTTTCACAGACGAGGTGATGATGATAAATAAATAAACCAAGTGGACTTAATGCCATTAAGTCTGCCACAAACTGGTTCTGTGCCACTGACATCTAGTGGAACCTGATGGACACTGTCTCAGAGCAATATCAGACCTTTTAAAATACTTATTTATTTACTTTCAACAACTGTCATTCTTTCTACAAGAAGCCGTTTTAGAAAATTTTGTATTGTTATTATTTAGGTTGGCCTGAGTATTTAAGTCGCAGAAAGGCTGACTGTATAATTACACAAATTATACATGAATGAGAAGTCTTTAATGTGTTTCCTGGTCTCTCTGTGCTTATGTTTTCTCAGTTTTCTGTTTTGAACGTCAGCATCTCCATGTGATACTTCATCTGCATCCGGCATGGTTTTTAATGGGAATATAGGTTTTGTCTCCAGTACTGTAAACCTTGGACTGTTTTGAACCATTTCTGACACTACAACCTGATGAACAACAGCCTGTTCAGCTCCAAATTGTGAAAATAAAAGTGAGTTTTGAGGTTAGGAAGCAGTTCAGAACAGCCGGGGGGGATTTCCCAGATGTGCTTGCAGTGCTGAAGTTTGGTTTCTCCAGTAAAATTCCAGTTGTTTCTTTTCCTCAGGACTGATGCCAGGAGGAATCCGTGCACGTGTGTGTGAGTTCTTGTATGCTTTCAATGTAAAGGTCCTTGGGCAGCCTTAGAAATCAATGTACAGATAGGACACCAGTGTTGCATGTGCTTAAACCTGTACTGGAATCAATGTCGCCGTGTACCTGTTTGCTTTGGAAATCTGAAGAGAATACAATATACAGAAACCTCAAAATCTACCTCATGTTTTAATGGGTTCTTTTCCACTGGGGTTCCCCTGTTACCTGATTGTCTCTGAGCGTTCCCTGCTGGGTTCTGGGGGTGGCCAAGCCTGGCTCTCCCCACCCCACCCCACCCCCACCCGAGAAAATCCCGAGTGAGGAACTGCTGGGGCTCTGTCATTCTTTTGTCCTTTTGTTGTGACTCCTTGGTGCAGCTTGGGGTCTGCTTTGGGCTCAGCCCTGCAGTGGAGAGGGTGAGGTGAGAGCTCCAAGAGATCAGACAGAAAGGGGGCTGAGACACAACTCACTCACCATTTTCTTTTTTCTTTTTTTTTTTAATTGATGTATTTATCACTTATCATTTACTTGTCACGGTGCTGACAGGTGAACAACAATCACTTCATTTTTATCTGGGCATAGTCAAATTGTGCAAAACTGTGCAAAGAAATACTACTGTGGTTAGAATTTTGTTTTCACTCAAGCTGTGCTGCATCCCCTGCTCTCCGTTTGCTCTGTCTCAGCAGTTTTCTTTCTCTGCAAAGCAGTGGGTGTCAGCTTTAGTGTGTGCACTCTGCAGGTTCAGTTGTCTCGCCTCCGAGACTTCCAGTGCCCCAGTAAGAGACATTTACAGGCGCACACTTCACCTGAGGTCCTTTGAAATCTCCAAAAATGCTCATTTTCTGCATCGAAGGGAAGACGCAAAGCAAGGGCAGGTGACTTCCAGGCGCTACTTTGCGATTTTTAGCAAAGGAGCTTTTTTTCCAGAGGCCAATTCCTCCCCTCCCGGTGCATTCCCAGCAGACCACGGACACGGCTTTGGTTCTGTCCCGGGGGCACATCCCTGCTCCAGGGATGCCCTTGGGCTGTTCCGCGACCCTTTGGGGCAGAGCTCGCCCTGTGTGTGCTCCCTGCTCCTGCACCGGGCTGCTTTGGCCCAGGGAAGATCAGCTGGGAAGCCCAGAGCCACGGGAACAGGGAAAATTTGCTTGTACCGCACGCAGCGAGCGGAGAATCCCTCCTGGAATTCCACGGGACCGCTCTGTCCCAGGGGACGGGGAAGAAGAGGCATTTGGCTTGGTAAAGACGTGCACAGTAGCCGGCCACAGAAAAAGGCAAGGAAGTTTGAAAAAGGAATAAACCCCTCTCGATGTGAGTGGCTGGAGGGCGCTGGCAGGAGCCCGGAGCAGCGGGATCAGTGGGATAAGGGATCAGTGGGATAAGGGATCAGTGGGGTAAGGGTGGGAATCAGCTGCTGTGCTAGGAATGAAGGCTTGGAGCAGGGCTGGGAAGGACTCGCTCTGTTTAGCCGGGAAACGGGAGGCTGGAAGGAGGTGTCTGATTTTCCCCCTGACGTGAGGGCTGAGCTGCCGGGGGACGGGGAAGACCGAAGGGAATGTCGGCGCTGGAAGGACCTGTCACCAGCCGGGGATGGATCCAGGCTGGAAATCGGGAGGGAGCCCAAACGGGGAGGAATATGGGGCTGTGCTGGCGTGTCCTGCAAGGAACAGCCTGGGATTTATTTCTCACGGCTTACAATTTGTCCCGGGGCAAATTCTTCTCCCCTTCTCGCGAGCTCCTCGGCCATAGCTGTGGGCTGGGAACAATGGGATGGAGGGATCCCAGCCCCCTTTCCAAACTGCAGGAAGCTGTGTGTCCCTGCCCATGGCAGGGGAGGGGAATGACAGGAGTTGTAAGGTCCCTCCCAACCCAAACCATTCCAGGCTTCTATCAGTCTATTGCAAACTAATAATTAGATTAATACTAAGGCACCAGATGAAGCTCTGGAGCAGGGAAAGAAAACCTGGGATATTGCATCTAAAAGGTGCCAAACCTAAAGCCTGGCTGCAGCATTAATGAACTCCTGGGAAAAGGGACAACACTTTGTTCAGGAAAGATAAAATTTCCACCTCTGCACAGCTCTGCATCCTCTTGTCAGCACAAAATAGGCACAATAAAACAAAATACAACAGTGATCTGCAGCTCCTTAGGGATTAAATTCAAGATTACACAAAGCCCAATGTTCCTGCTAACCAGTGCCATTTAGTCCTTACCTTCAGGTTCTGTTTGTGTTCATGGCTTGTTTTGTTCTGAGAAAGAGAGAAAGAGAGAGAGAAAGAGAGAGAGAAAGAGAGAGAGAAAGAGAGAAAGAGAGAGAGAGAGAGAGAGAGAAAGAAAGAAAGAAAGAAAGAAAGAAAGAAAGAAAGAAAGGAAGGAAAAGAAAACACCTAAAGATCATTGGGGGATTTATTCAGCTTGTCTGCAAGGACAGCAGAAAATTTATAGCAGTTTCTATAAAGCCTAAAATCTAAAAGCAAAACATATTAATTTCCTTTTTTATTTTTCCATTATTAGATAATAGATAAAGGAAATATTCTAACCAATGGATGCTCCATCAGATTGGAAAAAAAAACTGTCTAATTAACCACAGTAAGAAATCCTGTGAGAAATTTCAGAGATTTGAAAAGCAAAACCAATATTCATAAAAAAAAAACCAGAAACAAATATGTGGTTATGGATGATTCACTGTCCCCTAAAGGGCAACAAGGTCACCTGTAAGGACACCAGGGGACTGTGCCAATATTTCATTATATTGCTCACTTGCACTACTGAAAACACAACTTTTATCTCATTATTTGAGGTTCTTGGGTTTATTACAAGACTCAGTTTTATCCCTGCACTGTAAACAGAGGCTCAAACAAAACCTCCCACTGAAATAAGCCCTGGGGTTTAAGTCTAAGAACCACTGAGTATTTTTGCTGTACTACTGCCTTATTTTTTCCTATACTCAGGACTCCTTATTTTTCCTGACTGATTCTCTTGTTCTTCCTGGACAGATGAGCTTCCATATTTTCCCTTGTGATATCCAATCAAAATGCAGGAACATTGGGATTTGTCTGCAATTATCAGCTACAAAAGCCAAAGGCCAGGACTGATATTTGGGCTTTAGAGAAGGAAAAGGTGGTTCCAGTGCAAATTAGCAGCAATGCAATTTTAAAAGCAGGAGACTCATGGAGAATGCACTCACTGGAGGATCTGTTTCCAGATTCCAAAATAACATCCAATATTTAGGAGAGAAATCTTGTTACCAACTTGCAATACTCCCAGGCTGTGTTTGAGATTTTGATGGCCTTTATTTTCATCAGTGCTTTGTTGACCACAGAAAAGTTTTCTGCACTGTTGTGCAGACACAAGGGAGGCAGAGCCGTAAGAGGCTTGGTTAATGAGGAATTTTAATTTATTTCATAGCTGCCATGCAGATGAATTCAGGGTAAGATTGTAGCTTATATTTTTCCAGAAATTGTAGTAGCACTCTGTGTGCCTGGGAATAACCAGAAAATTGTTTAGATTGGAAAACTCGTTTAAGATCATCTGTTCCCCCCAAGCACTCCACCAAACCATGTCCCCCAGCACCACATCTCTGTGGCTTTTAAATAATTAAATAATTCTAAATAATTTCAAAAATAATTAATCTTTACCTTGAGCTAATTCCCAGGCTGGGATGTGCCAGTGTCCAGGGCTGCCTGGCACAGATGGGCAGGGATGTTGAACCAGTAACAACATGTGGCAGGAGCAGGACAAGTGCAAATGTGATGCCTTAGGTTTTAACTTTTATATGTTTCCAACCCTGCCCTGCCCAGTGTCACTCTGCAGTTCCCTGGAGCTCGTTCAGTGCTGTTCTCTCATGCTCACACACACACAACAAAGCCTCTCCAGCTCTCCAAGGACACCCAGACCCTCCTAGGCCCAACAACTGCAAACCACAATCTTGGGGACAGGGGGGCAAGCTTGGGAAAATTCCATCCTTGCCTGGCTTCTGCTTGGGGAATTGATGCTGATCTCAAAGTGGGAAGAACTCTGGAGCTGTCCTTGTCCATGTTGGGATGCACTGAGGCAGGAGCCTCTGGAGCCCAGAGTGTACCTCTGAAGGCATTTCCAATCAATCCCTCCTTTATTCCTTTATTCCTGTCTGCTCTCTGTTTCTAGGGAGCCATTTAAGGCATCAAATGAGCACCTGATTCAATGATCACACATTGCTGAGGGGAGCGAGCGAGGAGAGGACAGCCAGCAGCTTGGAAAGGACACCTGGCACAGACCTGATCCCTCCTGCACCTCTCACTTGGCTGACCTTGCCCACAGAGGCCCCTTCCCATTTCTTTCAGGGTGACCTGGCTGCCCCTGGCTCTGGTATGGAACTCGGCGCTCTGTGAGTGGTGCAGGGCAGGACAAAGCCACCCACGGAACAAAGAGCAGCTCCTGGCTCCATCCCCATCCCATCCCATCC
>VZTN01022702.1:412905-436863 GCA_013400515.1 Erpornis zantholeuca | reverse complement strand
TTGGCCTAAAATGTTGGGTGAGTTTAAAATACTAGTGTTCAAGGTATTATTACTGGAATTCTTAAAGTAAATCAAGTCCACCCTGTTTCACATGAGATGCATACAAGGCTTTAGTCTTCAAGTTACAAAAGTAAACTCTGAATTTAGTTTAAAATATTTTTCAAATGAACAATAATAATAATGTTGGAAAGTGTAAAGTAGTGTTGGCAATTCAAAATGAGGACAGCCAGCTAGAATTTAGTTTTCTCCATTCAGGTTTTCCAAAATTTTTCACAAAGTCATTCTTTATGCCTTCCTCTTTGTATTTATTAATGACTGTATGTGTGGATCTTCTCAGCCGTAATGGTCCATTGTGGGGGTTTTGTTTCTTTTGCATATCAAAGGCATCCAGTATAGAGAATAAACAGGACTGGATCAAACACATCCGGGAAGTGATACAAGAAAGGACTATTCATCTGAAAGGAGCATTGAAAGAGCCCATCCACATCCCCAAAACTGCACCAACAACAAAACAGAAAGGAAGAAGGTAAGTAGTATTTTAGATAATCAGAGATCTCTACGTACACAACAGTGTTCTTTCCCCTGTAGTTGAATTTCAAGTGACTTTCAGTGAATTGGACAAAAGCAAGAGTCATTTTGTCCAGCTTTACCTTATCATTAATTTACAGTTTCCTGCAGTGCTGAATTTGTTGAGATTTCTGCTCTGAACAGTCCCAGCCATTACAGAAGGGATTTGTAACTGCAGTACAGGATAGCTGTACATTTAGATTTTTTCAATTCTCTGTATGTTATTCAGATCTTTGCTTTTCCTTTCATGAAGCTTGAAATGTGTGACCAAGTGTCCTGTTTGCTGGCTTTGGCTAAGTGACTTTGCAGGTTTCTTGTCATAGTTCTGGCTCACTGGTTATTGTCTTAATTCTACATGATGTAGACCTTGAGCAAATTAATCCCTTCTCTTACAGCAGAGAACAGAGTATTAAGTACAGAGTATTTGATTCTTGCATCAGTTAATTTGGTGTCTGTTGCCACACCATGAGTGTCTTAACATCTTCAACTAACGTGTTAGAAACACAGTACTATTCTTGTAATGAAAACCGAATTCTTTGCAGAGATGGCGAGGACCTGGACAGTCAGGGAGATGGCAGCAGCCAGCCTGACACTATTTCAATTGCCTCACGAACCTCCCAGAATACCCTAGACAGCGATAAGGTAAGTTTCTCAGGCATTGCTCTGAGCTGGGAGCACATTATTCATTCCTTAGTGTGAATTAGCACCCAAGATGAGTCCTTATTACCTTCAGAGAAGAAGCCTGGAAATATTCAGTCTCTTAAAAATAGCTGTCTGCAACAGAGAAAATACCTTGATACCATGAGAGAGCAGGAGTGATTGTTTAAATCTAATAGGTCTGTGTTTGTTCCGATTTGAAACCATTTTGGTCCCCTCTGTTCTGCAGTTTGCTCAAAGATTTGACCCAGTTTAAAATGAAATTTTTCTTTTCTGGAAAATTTGATAGTGATGCATCAAATTTTTCTTGATGTTAGTCTCAGCCTTCCTGAAAGCATACCATCGACTTTTCATGTTGGCTTGAGGCTGGTGATTGCCACACAGGAATCCTTGCTGTTTCCTTGCTGTTGTGAAGGAAAAGAACTCTCCAATGTTTATGGGTTAGAGAGTAGGTGTTCACTTTCTGCATGAAAGCTGATGGAATCATCCAGAAGTAACCCACAAAACTCATTTGTTACTAGTGCTGGTGTTTCTGTTTCTCCATCTCTGCCTATAGATTCTGGCTGGGTTTTACCATAAGGATACATAGCCAGAGTTTCCCCTAGGTGGAAGGAAAGATAAGTGTCAAAAGAATAAAAATTCTTAACAAAACGTGTGTGTTACTTGGAATTGAAACAAGATTTTTGGCAAGTGAGAAGTGTTAGGACCCTGGAGGGAGGTAGAGATGGATAGTAAAAGTTTATCAAAGAGAAGAATGTATTAAAACACTGAAGATACCTAGCAAATTACTGGGAAGTTTAGTTAGGGATTCCAGGTATATTACCTTCCTGGGTAAAATTGTTCTGATGAGCCATTCAAACTACCCAGATAAAAAACCAGTATTCTTCAGGGTAGCTAAGTGAATAGGTTTTCAGAATAATATTTTGACCATTCCCATCATCACCTAAACTCACTGAGTTTCCTGTATTTTCACAAGTCACTCAAACTCTGTAGTTTGATTTTTCCATGTAGAGAAGCAGACAGAAGGAGGGAAATATTAGGTGCTTGGGTTGCTCTTATATTGGTCAAAAAGAGCCCATGTTTTGACCTTGTGCATTTGTACTGAGGTTGGTGTGTAGGTTTGGTAGTGGCTTCTTCTAAAGATACCTGTGAGAAAAACAGTTACTTAGAGGAAGAACTGTTTTGATGACTTCTGTTTTCCTGTCTTATTCTTAGCATTCTTACTTAACTATTTAGGGATTTACCAAAATTTGTTTTTGTATGCTAGCAAACTGCCCTTAAGATTTTAGGTAATCTGTCACACTCAGAAGCAAGACATGCCATCTCTGATTTCCCTGATGGTGGGCTGAGACGTCAGGCTGCATGCATGCAGGTTGGAGGTGAAGCAATCCATCCCCACTGTGCAGAGCCATCGCCCTTCTGCACTTGTTTGAGATGCACTGTTCACTAGGGTGACCTAGCATGGGTTGTCTCCCAATACACCTCAGAGTAGTATTTCATGCATCATGTGAGAATTGTTGAGAAAGGTGGCCAAGTAAAATGCCCTCAGGATTGTTTTCCAGTCTGACATGAGGAGGAGTCTTACCAGCAACCTGTTCAACAGGAGTTATAAGTTAAAAGGAGGAGGAATGGAAGGAAGGAGAAATGGAAAACACTTTTCAGTATTTTCCTGGCAAATTAAATTTAAGTGTGATTAGTGACTGTAGTGATTTTTTTAAAGTATTTTTGAGTTCTTACATTTATGTATAAAATTTTTGTTGGACTTTTCTTTGCCAAGAAAAAGAAGCAGAAGACCCCCTGGGAGTTACTTGTTCTATGTATTGTATGTTCAAGGAAGGAATTTACTATTGCACTTCTAAAAAGCGTGTGAATTAGCAGGGTGTCTTTGTTTAAGGTTTCTATTATATGCTTTGGTTTGCTAAATACATTGAGAAAATCTTTAATCTGTTTAAAAATACAAAATAAACATTATTAAGGAACAGTAACAGGAAGGTGGCCAGTGAAATCTTAACACTTTTGCTGAGTCTGAAGTAATCTCTCACTTTGGATGTTGAAAATTCATTAGCTGCAGTCCATTTAAAATTAACTCTTTTTTCTTAGCCTAGAAGCTTGAAGTGTGTCTTCAGAAGTGTGTGTTTTACTCCATGTCTTACAGAAATGGAGTAAAACAGTTGTACAGATTTTAACTGTTGTTAATGTGTTTAACCAGAGAAAGCAGTAGAACTCCTTGGTCAAATTTGGAGCATATACTTAACTGAGATGGGATTCCAAATCAAGAAACATTAAAAATATCAAGCAATTTAAAATAGTATTAATTACGTGGTAGAAGTGTTTAATGCTATATTACTTACTAAGCTCTTGCTGAATATTTTTCTGTTCACATGTATCCATAATCAAGGTTAAGAAAAGACAACAAATACCGAACATGTCATATTAATCAACAACCCTGTAAAACCATTCTTTTACTTCCTCCAATTATATGTTCAGACAGTTCATTCTTTTAAAATAAATATTTTGGTTAGAAATTCTAAACTGTTACACAGGGGGAATATGAAGAATGAAGTCCTTTATCCAAATGTCAATATTATTTCTCACCTACTTAGAGATAACACTTTGAAAGAGCTGAAAATCCTTAATATTGATAGTAAGTGGTTGAATATCATCCAGACTAACTTCTTTCTTGCATCCTGTTTTCTGATATAATTGGAGTTGCCATAACAACAGAGAATAACTTCATGATTAGCTTTTTTCTTCTCCACCCTTGCTTTTTAGGCTAGAATTGTAACTTCTCATTGTTGGCCCCACTGTTGCAATGCTGCTTTTCAATAATGACTGGGATGATGCAATAGACCATATGTTTATAAAGCTGACATTGACATCCTTCCCAGCTTCATGTCATTTGAAAACAGTGTTGGAAAGCAGAATTAGAATTCAGAATAATCTTGGCAATGGGAAAAAATAACTGGCAAAATACTGGAAATTCAAGAGGAACACGTTTGTGCTTATATGAATAGGTGGAAATAGTTAAATACTAACGAAAACAGTGAGAATCTTGAACAATTTTTGAGACGATCATTGAGAAGCTACAGAGGCTCTCAAGTTGTTTATTATTTAACAGTGTGATGCAACTGGGAGGGCAAGGGAAGCAGCAATATATTGGCTTGTAGAAATGGGATGTTGAACCGCAGGACACAAAGTCTTCATTCTTTACTCAGAACTCATAAGGTTCCCATTAGATGCTGCATCCAGTTTCGAGTACAGAATTTTAGAAAATCAGTGGTCCATTGGAAGAGTTCTGAGGAAAAGAAGAAGAAAGATTGATTAAAAGTCAACTAAACCTAACTTAAAGGGCAAGGTAAAGAATTGGGACTAACAAGTTTAAAGGAAAAAAAGGCAGGAGGAAGGACTTTAGGTCTTCAAGTGTGTAAAAAGCTACCACACAGAGTTACTGAATGGTCTTTTACCTATATTTTAAGTGGATGGGATGTGACCAAAGGACTTATTTTTTAAAAAAATATTACAATAATACTTTTTATGGGTATGAAAATGTGAAACACTAGAGCAGAGTGATTGTGAAGGCTGGGGAAGAACTCCATAACTGGAGTTCTTCAAGAACAGTTTGGATAAATGTTAAGGATTCACACAGATGTTGTTGATCATGCTCTGGAGGAAGGGAATGAAGTGGACTATGTCATTTAAGATGCCTTTCCAACCTTTTTTTATTATCATGGGATGTATCTTCATAGAGCAAGACATGCTAAACACATCAATAGTGCTGACCCATCCTGAAATATTGGAAGGTATAATGGAATCCGGAGTGAAATACAGAATTTTTGAGAGAGAATTTTTTCTACTCCATCAAAGCATCTCCGTTTTCTTCATGAGTGCTCTTATTGTACCCTTCTCAGTAAATATTTTGCCCTTCACCTTTCACAGCATTCCTGCCATTCACGTTCTGTAGATGTGTAGCCAGCATTTTAAGTGGCTAACGGATGATAAAAGAGATTTTTGGACCATTCATCTGGCCTTTCATCAGCCTCATCTAATTTTTAACATTGTCTTTTGAACTTGATCCAGTGCATAGGAAGTTGAATAGGAAGCCTGAAGGAAACAATGTAGGTCTAATAGTTTTTTTTCATGCTTCTATTCAGTGATGTGGTAGAAATGTGAAATAATCCAAACTAGTATTTTGGTATCTGAGAAGATAAAAGGCTTTTAGAAGAAGAGCTGTCACAGATTGCTCTCCTAAATAGTAGAAATCATTCTAGCTGCTGTGGGTGGTCAGTAGAGCAGTATTTTATTTTTAAGAAATTGTCTTTTGTGCCTAGCTGGTAACACTTTGTATCAGTGTCTACATGAAGTTGTATTTAATTTTCATGCTTCTTTAAGCTGGTGTGTAGTTCTTTGAAAAAGAGAAACAGGACTAAAGCAGCAGGAGACAACCAAGTATTTAGTTCTGCCAGCTGAGTCTCCAGAAGAGAAAAGGCTCCCATCAGTAGAAAAAAGTGCTAGTAAAAAAGCAGACATGGCTCTGAGTACACACCCCTTTCCAGAGTTCAAATCCAAGTCTGGACAGCTACCTGGTCAAAACAAAATGCTCTTTATTTGTGGCAGAAGTTTTGTGCTGTCCCATTTCTTTTCTCCCACAGTGCACTTGTTTCCATTTTAAAAGGGGATTAAAGATTTTCATGCTTGAAATAATTGAGAAATCTTGTTAGCTTCTCTTTGCTTTCCTTTCTTCTTAATGTAAAATTACCATGGAAAATTAAATTTCATTTGCAGTCTTGAGAGGTTGTTATATGACCTGATGTGAAGGCTCTTGAATATCTGGACAGTCATGATGTTCACAGGTAGTGGTGGCAGATGGGCTTAGGGTGGTGTCTGTGCAAACCTGTGCTAAGAATGTACTCAGTGAGTGTTTTTGTGTTTGGGTCATTTGTTTTTTTCTTTCTCTCTACAAGCAACAGTAACAAAAAGGCCCCAGAGAGGTGAACATAGGTGGTTAACATTCATTTCAGCAACTGCAAGGCACTGTCCCCCATGATAAGCTGTTTAATTAAACCTTGTGCCTTTTTTAATCTGCAGCTCTGTTTCTGTCTGGCTTTTGTTTCTCATCTCGCCTCTGTCTCTCCAGTTTCCATGTTTCAGACATGGCATCATTTATTTTTATCATGCACGATTAATTCAGTTTACGTAAAGGGTTTCTTGAGATGGATGGATAAAGGATATAAAGCCTTTGTTCAGCCTAAATTTGGATTTAGATGGTTTCTAACTCTTTTCCCTTCAGTGCAAGTCAGTCTCCCAGTTTCTGCTGTGCCTCTTGCTCTTCCCTCCAGCTAGCCTGGAGAGCCTTGCCAAAGCTGTCCAACAACAGCTGTTGAGCAACGAGCTTAATCACAGACACTCCCTGCTGTCCAACTGCATTTAATCAGTGTGAAAGATGAAACTGCTTTCAGAAAGTGTGTTACGGAGAGAAATCGAGCAATGAAACAAAGAGGAAAGAAGTGTTTCCTAACCACTACTGTAGTAGGCAGAAATAAGGGAAGTTAGCCCAAAGGAAGGGAAAATTGGTAAATGGTTTTTTTGCTCGGCTCTCCAAAGTGCCATTTGTGTGTGCTGGGTACAGAAACCATTGTTTTCAGTGTCTTAGGCAGTAGAGGAGAAGCTCTGCACTACATTGCATGTAACAGCATAGGTGCATGTTTGAGGATGGTGTGGATCTAACAACTCTGTGCAAGGAGTGTCTTACACACTACACTGAAGTGTGAATGAGTACTGAATTTCAGTGGAATACTGACCAGCCAGGATATCTGATTCCCACACTGTCTGAAAGACTAGGTGTTTTGTAATTTCATAGTATCTGACATGGCCACTGACAGCCTTCCTTTGTTTTTTCCTTTAGCTTAATGTTATATAAAATACTTAGAGAACATAAAATCTGAGATCCTACTTTTTTATTTTATTAGGGGAAGGAGAAAAAAGAACATCTATGTTACCAAAACATGTGGCCATTGCACCAGTCACAAAATATACTTTAATCTATTTGTAGAAAGCAAAGGGTCAGGAAAGCAAACAAAGCACCAAAGATATGCTCCTCTAGGTATTTAGGAGGAAATATAAGGACTAGATGCAGTTTCTGGAAAGTGTCAGCTTGTTACTCTGCTTGCACTGGATGGGATATGGACCTCCTGAGAAAAATTTCGTTTACCCTGGACACCTTGAGAAGTCATACTTCATCAGCTTTTTTGTTAGTCCCCATCAGGCATACAGATGGTTTCAATTGTTTCCGAGTTGGTCTGACAAAGGCTCTAACATAAATCAATACCAGAAAACAGGGGAAAGCTCTTTACTTTTTCCCCTTTGCATAGCTTTGCATGGACTAAAAAAGAGAGTGCAAGGGAACAGGAAACATTTTAATGTGAGAGGAGGTAACATGTTTTGAAGATGTACCCCCCCTGTAATTTGTGTATTGGGGCTGTCTGAAGAGACAGGGTAGAGGGAAGCAATGTGATTAATTTTTAGCCTGGATCTGAACGGGTACAACCTGATTTATCTGCCTTAAACAGTAGATGTATGAGGGCTTTCTGCCCTTCTTGGCCCCAGCATTCCCTCAAGAAAACCTTTCCTCCTTTGTAAGCACACACAAGCAATGATAGCCAGTGAGATCAGCAGGCAGATACCATGGGAAAGCTTCAGAGTTACTGCAGCCCATCTGCTAAGAGTTATGTTCTGTCATTTGTTGCAGACTTGAGGAAGAGAGGGTTGCAATTGTCCTTTGATTCTTACTGAGATTTTGCTGGGGGTTTGTCATTTGCTCTGAAAAACTTGCTTAATAACAAATAGAATTTTCCTAGAAAAGTTTCTATCCAGCATTTCCATTCCAGGCTTTTAACAAAAGCTAATAAATAAGAAACAATGCACTCTCTTATCTCATTTTTCTGAAGCTCATGTGCTGTAGCTGGCAGCCGTGAAACGGTCAAAAGCAATGTGGCAGGAGCTGTGCAGTATGTTGGTGTGGCACTTCTAGACTTGATGCAGCTGGAACTCTCATATGGTATTGGTCCTCCTTTGTCAGCTTGGCATTGCTGGATTACCTCACTGAGCTAAAGGACTTTACTGGCTTGGTTCAAAATTACTGAATTCACAGATGTTGAATACCAGCTGAGATCTGGTATGAATGTTGCTCTGAGTATAGAAATACTCACACATGAAAAGCTGAAGTAGCCTGGAATGCCATTGCTGTAAGGAAAAAGGAATTCCAGGACTTCTTGCTTAAGTTGGATGGGTGCTCTGGCACTGAGCAATCTTGGGAACTTTGCAAAGCTCTAATAATAATTTTCATTTTACATCAAAGCAGATGAAACAATCAAAGAGAGGAAACTAAAGCTTAGGCAAAGTTATTCAAATGAAGTGTTTTGAAGAGGGGGAGGAAAACCCTAAGCTTGCATGCTTTTAATTCAAGGGTTTTTTGGGAAACTAACAAAAATATGAAAGTTGTAAGCCTGTGTGAATTTTCTATTAAATAGTTAAGTATTTGGGAATGTTATGTGAAGAACTGTATACGCTGACTTTCGTAATTGCGTGTTGTGTGTCGTGGATGATTTTGTGATCTCTGTGTGTAAACTATGAGTAGGGTAGGAGTAAGGCAATGAGTTCATTTGAAAAAACTCCCTCTTTCTGTCTTGAATTTGCAAGATAACAAAGCTCATGAATGACTGTATTTAGTAATATCTGACCTTTTTTTTGCTATTATCACACATAAAACGTACTCAGAAGCAACTGCTACTTCAGCTTTTGGGATAAGGAGCAGTCTAGCAAGAAAAACTGCTTAAATCCTCCGCCCAGCACTGTCACAACCAGTGTGCTTAGAACAATAAGAAGAGACAAGCAGAGTCAGAAATCTGTTCTAAAACGCCAGAACTACCTGATTTTGAAATGATCTCTTCTTGATGTGGAAAGTCCCAGAAGCCTGCTATCTCATCTAACATACAAATTCTGCCTGGAGTCCTAAATAGGTAACGGTGCGTGACGGCTTGATAACGAGCATTCATCTGGCTTCTCCTTGTTTTCTCCCCTCACAGTTGTCTGGTGGGTGCGAGCTGACGGTGGTAATCCACGACTTCACTGCCTGCAACAGTAATGAGCTGACAATCCGCCGTGGGCAGACAGTGGAGGTCCTGGAGAGGCCCCATGACAAGCCCGACTGGTGTCTGGTCCGAACCACAGATCGGTCCCCAGCTGCGGAAGGCCTGGTCCCCTGCGGGTCCCTCTGCATCGCCCACTCTCGCAGTAGTATGGAGATGGAGGGCATCTTTAACCACAAAGGTAAGGAATGATGAGCACGAAGTCTATAGTCATCAGCAGTGTGGGTTTTGGTTAGGTTAATGGAGAGTACTCAGCAAATGGCAGCTTCGGTGTTCCTGCACTGTCTTGTTTTCAGCAGCCACGCTGTCTGTTCCGAGAATAAGCAGTTGGCAGTTCTCAGCATTAAGTGGAAATGTGACTGAAGATAGGGAAGAGGTTTAAGCAAATTATATCTTGGTGAAGAGTTATATATCACATTAGATCAAGCTGCAGTGATAGGAGAATCTGTACCTGTGAAGTGCTGAAAGTGGGGAGGGAAGAAAATCTCCAGCATGGATTATCAATGGTCCCTGAGAAACCCTACAGTAAGAAGTCACAACAGCATCAGGTTCAGCAATGGAAGAGGTAAATACACTCATTTCTATGCCCTGGCACAGGAATTGTTCATTTGGATTTATGTATTTTACTTACCTGAGCTTTTTGGAGTAGCATTAGGCACACTCATCCTTTTTTCCCAGAGCATCTCTGAAATCCTACTTCGTTTTTTTTTCAGATGCATGAAAGAATATTCCCCTGAAGGATGTGAGAAAAATGTGGTATTTTTGACAAGTTTTAGGGTTTTAGTGTGCTGTAATCTTTTGACTCTGTAAACTACCCAGGCTCAAAGAGTAGATTGTTATTAGAGAAAATGCTTGCTTGCTTCATTTACAACTACTTGAGTTTTCAGGCTGTGAACAGGAAGAAATATGAACTTACAAAAAAAGGATAGGAGGAAAAAAAAACAGAAAAATAGTTTATTAGAAGGCATTTCATCACATGCTATGGGGAAAGATGCATTTCAAAGAGTTTGTTATTGCAGGTAACAAGATTAGCAGACAAGTGAGGAATATTTGGGGAATATTTGGGGAATATTTGTCTTCCAAAACACAAAATTCTGGTTTTGGAAAGTTTTCCATAAGTGTAACCACAATTTTTTCAATTATTCAGTCCATTCCAGCTATTACAATTTTTCCCATGTTTTTTTAAGACACTGTGTAAATATGCTTGGCTAAAACAGGAGTGAGCCTGTGTTTCTTATATTAGGGGCAGGCACAGCAGGAACTTCCTGAATGCAGGGTGATTAGGGGTGGGGGGTGGCATTTGAAGGATTGAGCTGTATAGTTGTAGTAGTCTTTTGTCCTTTTGTGTCATATAACAATTTAGATAGGGAAAGCTTGCAGATATTCTGATAATAAAATTAGAAAATGTAGTTGAGTAACACTAAAACTTTTCTTCTTGGACTAGGGGGTGAAATCAGGAATTTTTTTTAACAACACTCACAGAATTGATAAATCTAATTTCCCTTGGAGCTAAGGGGCTTCACGTTTGAATGCAGAGAATTTTATTAGGAGAGGCAGATTGTACTGCACTCTATATATATATATATATATGTATATAAATAATATGAAATACATTGAGCCTGTCAGAATCGTGAGGGACAGACAAAGCTGGTTTTGTGTTTGAGAAGGTACTTTTATTACTCAAACCAGTGGACGTGACCTGTATTGCTTTTTTTCTTCAGCATTTCTTTAGGGAAAATGGGGCAGAACATTTCAAAGATACTTTACTTTGTTTAACATGGTGCTTTGAAGTAAAGAGCATTAATTAATTACATTAATCACGGACACTGAAGAAGAAGAGAAAGCCATTGGTAGAATGAGCATAATTTGCAGGGTTGAATGCAGCCTCAGAAGAGCCTTCTGTCCCTGCCACAGGCTTCCTAGGGGATGTTGTGGTATGCCATCCTAATCCCATCTGATAAGAAGCAGCTGCTAATTGTTTATTCCCACATTGCTGGGTGTCAGGCTTTAGGAGATGGATGTTTAATTTGTAAAGTTTCCCTTGCGTGTGACTGAAGTGAGTGTGAAACCTGTATTGAACATGTAAGCTGTTATATAATGTTAAGTAATCTGGGGAAGAAAAAAAAAAACGTAGAGAAGACACTTGAAACTACCAGATATGTTTCACTTTGGTCCCTACCTCATCTTTCTGTTGCTTGAAAGAGGAGGGATTATAAAAATTAAGCAAAACCAGTGGAGTGCTTTGATTTTATTTTTTCCCCATAGTGAAGAGTACCTCAGACAATCCCACAAACCAATTATTCATTCTTAAGTGCTGCATTTGATTAAACAAAGCATCAGGGAGTATGCTAATCAGAAGAATGGAAAAACAATAATTCTCAGAATTGTTCATTGTGGGTATTGATTGAGGTATGAATTCCTAAAAAATCCTCTAACAAAGAAAAACAGAGTGACTTACATAATTTTAAGTCAGTCCATGTTTTTGGGTGGATAATTTTTTATGTACTTCCTAGATTTCTACTTAATTCTGTACCTTCAGTCTTTATAATACAGATTTTCTTCTCTTTTTTTGACAGTAATTTAGTAAAACTTCCAGAGTTTTCTGAGAGATTCAACAAATTAGGATTTTGAGGTCTGAAAATGCACATCCCATGTGAGGCTCACACTGTGAGCATCAAGTCAGAGTAATTCTCTACAGTTCATGGACTAAGACATGAGTTAGGAGAGGCTGAGGGAAAGATAGGGTTTATGTATTGCAGGGGAAAGAAGGTGGTGATCACCATCAGAAGTGGTGGGGTTGGCTACTTGGATGTAGAGTGCTTAGCCTATACAGAAGGCTTGCTGAAGAGTTTTGCACTCCTTTCAGTATCTATGGACCCTACAGTTTTGATCTTTTCAGCAGTGTTTATCAGTAGCACCACTTGCCAACAAAACAAGTTGGAAAGCCACAGCATATCAGAAGTGAAATGAGCTTCAAAGTTTTGAAATGGCAAACCTCTTGTAATTGACAGCTGGTTCTTATGGTGTGTCAAACCACATTTCATCACTGGGTACTGAAATGTTGGGCGATACTTAATGCCTTAAATAATCTGAAATTATTATCCAAAGTAGGAAAACATGCAAGATTGTTAAAGGAGAAAACATGTTCAGTGAAGCCTAGTTATAACAGTTCATCTTGGTCATTCCTTGTCTGTCCACACACTATCTGTCAGCCATGAAAGGTAATGTTGTTTTGTTCTCATGTTAAAAGACAGCCCCAAAAATGACCCTCATCAATTACCTACAAGTGTAGGTATTACTTCTCCTCTAAGAGTGTGTATTATGTAAAGCATCTAGTCAGTATGAATGGATAAAAAAATATACATTTACAGTATCTTCAATCTCTAAAATTTTATGGTAGTTAAGGTAATAAGCACTTTGTTAAGAGTATGAGGAAAGCGCTGCACAGAAAATACATTTACTAGATGAATAGTAACTTAGGGGGAGAGTTGATTGCAGGTTCCTGACATCTTGCTTGCTCTGCTGGATATCAGATCTATTTTTGCAAGTTATTTGGGTCATTTAATCAATTTGATGTGCAGTTTACAGATGAATACATTTTTTAAAAATCTAAATCCCTTTCATAATAGGGGGAAAAGAGAAACAAGTGGGTAGTGAAGAGGCTGAATAGCAGTTGGTGCACTCTACAAAAAATAAATCACTAGATCTGGAAGAACATGTTTTTCACAAGTAATGCATAAGGCAACATTTTTTTTTGCAATGATTTCCCACATGTTTTTGGGTGTGGGGGAGAAAGATTGTTCCTGTTGTTTTATTTGGTATGTCTCTCTTTTTTAAAATGGGTTTCTTTTCATTCTATGGTACATTCTTTTTCATATGTGCAGTTCTTTTTCTTTGCCAGGCATTTACACTCTGGATAAAGGGCAGGGGACAGGATTCAGTGTAATGAAATTGAACATCCAAGTTCAGAAAAAATGGCAGCTATTTAAAATTGTTTGTGAATGTCTTGCTATTTAGATCACAATTTTACTGTCTTTTCTGAATTTGTGAGTACTTCCGAAGAATTTGTGATAGTCCATCATATCCCTTCTGTGGGAGCCACTGTTTGGAGAGCTACAAAGGCTGCAACAAGCCTTAGCTCATGAGGCTTACATTTATGTTTCCTTTAAGTTACAAGATTTTGTGGGAGACCATGTCTAATTGCCAATTCATGTTTGTTTCAAAACTTGGCCACAGAAGTCCTTTATTTGCCTGAAGGTACAGTGTTTGCCTGTTTTATGCCATCACATAACCCAGGGAACTGTATAGGTTTGTTCAAATCTGAGAGGTAGGTGGTGTCTCAGTAACATGGTGCCAAACCACGCACCACTCACATACTGGCTTGTGATTTTACTCTGAGGATACTGTCCTGACCGCAGCCATAAACAGAGAAATGCTATTTCAGTAGTCTTTTTTTCCCAAATGTAGTCTCTCCCCAAGAATCTTAGCATAATAAGGCAGATCAAATGGCTTTGCAAGACAAAGGTTGATAAATTTGTTGAAGTAGCTATGTAGTAAGCCATTTTCTACACCTGCAAGATGGGAAGGACTGATGTAAGGCAGGTGTCAGACCTCTTCTTGAATTGCTATAGGGACCCTCTGTTCAGAAGGTAGGAAGAAAAAAATTGTGTGGGTGACCTAGAGATATTTCCCCAGAAGAGAGAGAGATTTTATAGCTGAGGCCACAGAATGGGCTAAAACTGAGTGTTGAATATGTTACATTAAGTAAGCTTGCTCTCACACAACTGGAGACTATTCAGAATACCAGTTTGCAGTGAAAGGAGGAGAGAGTAAAGGTAAAAGACTTGTGTGATTGAGAGCTTTAAAAGTTATGTTTGAGAAATTGAGTGTTTCATGTTGAGTCTAAATACTCTTCAATCTAGGAAGAGGAAGCTCTGTGTGGCCACAGAGGAATTTGATAGAGCAAAATGGGAATCCAGTTTTAATAACTGAAGGACTCCCTGTTTGTACTCGAAGAAAAGAAGGATGACTTGGGCAGCAATTGTTTGCTTGCAAGCAGAGGGAGGCTGTAGAAGGGGAGGATTTGCTGTTCTGAGACTGCAAGCAAGTGAAGCATAGGCCATGTGTAAGGAAAAAGGATCCCCACCCGTGGCTCTGAGCCAAAGCAGTGCCTGTGAGACTGCCTGACAGCGTTTGCAGCTGCAGGAAATGAGTTACAGCCCAGGCCAGAGGGGAAAGTAACTCCTGACAATGAGCTGGTGGGGTACGTGCTTTGCTGGGCTGCCTTGGGGCCAGGTGGCAGAAGGTGGGGACTATAGTTTCCAGGGCACCAAACCAAGAGGAGTCTGCTATTGCTGCTACACAGACAAATGTGATTGCATGCAGAGACTGATGTAGAGGAATATGTTGGAGCTGTACAAGATACCAAACCTTAATATAAATATTCTGTTTCCTGACGAATCAATTACCTCCTCATAAAACTTGCAAATAACAGGGCGTCCATCCCAATAGCCAGCTGATAGAAAGCCTTACAAGGAGCCCATGAGAAGCAAAGCTGAGCAGTCACTTGAATTTGACATTCCACATGTTTTAAAAAAATTGTAAAGGCTATCCTGCAGTGTCAGTTCAACTTATTTATCAGGCAGACTTGAGCTTGAACAGAGATGTATGCATTTTAATAGCTGAAGTTCAACTTCACAATTACCAGTTGTTTTGAAAGTGTAATAAATCATAAATTTTCATTTAGTCACAAATATTTTTCCCAAAAGCACTGCTATTCTAATACTGGCAAGGATGGTTTGAATTTAGGTTGTATGTGTGTGATTTTTCAAACATGTTCTTGTGTCTTAGTCCAGGTAAATAAAGTAGCTGCAGTATGAAGTAAAACAAGAGTTCTCTATCCTGACTTTCCTACCTCGTGGTTTTAGTTGAGTTTGTGGTTAAAAACATAATTTGAGCATAAGTAAACTTAAATAAAATGTCAGCAATTGACTGTGGTCCATTAGATAATAATCTTTGCATTGAGCTTTATAGCCAAACTGTGTCAGATATTCAGAGTTAATAGATAGCCAAATTCTAATTGAGCCTTGATAAATAGTGAAGTCTGTATGAATTGCTTCCTTGGTGTTATGCAATCTTAAACTAGACAAGGAGGTTCAGTGAATCTCACAATTTGAATTTCTAGACCAGTTCTCTGTAACTCAAGTTCATGTGTGCTCTGAAACATCATAGGACTGATCTCTGCATAAACCAGCCTTTAATTCCTGCATTATTCTTTTATCATAATGCAGCCCAGGAGAACTTGTAAGATACATCAGTATTTCCCATGCTGACTCTATTTGTGAGCATAAGTACGTGGTTAATTTGTCTCTGGAGTTTTTGTTCATAGCTAATGAAAGGATTTTGCTCTGCTTGGGAGCTCAGTATTACAGCTGAGAAAAAGAAATTTTTATAATACTGTCTTGAATGTACTTTTGGTCCCAGAGAGCTGCCAAATATATTTCTCTCATATATTGTAGTTGGAAAGGAAATCGGTGCATAAAAAGTATCTGCTTCAGAACAGATGTATTTGCACAGCTGATCTTTAGGATGTAGAGGGTGGATATAAACCAGCAATTCTGATGGCTTTAGGTTTCCCAAGAGAGTTGTTACTTTGCTTGCAATTAGCCTTTCTTTGACAGCAGTTTCTTTTCTAACCAAGGTTAGAACACAGTACAAGCTCAAATCATATCCTGCAAATGTTGTTTCTATCTTGCCATTGAAGAAAACCTTCCTGAAGTGTTGTTTGCATTCTTTAACTTGTCCCTCTTCAGGTTCAACAAACTTAAAAAAATTGCTGAAGTGTTGAGAATTACTTCGTGAGGGTGTCTTTGTTGCCCATATTTTGCTTGCTGCTCCTTTTTTTTTAAAGGAACAAGCTAGAGCTGATGATCTTGTGCACCTTTTGGGACATCCTCACATTACATTACATCACATCACATCATCTGTCATCATCACTGCCTGCAAGTGGAACCAGCAGGATTTAGGGTTTCACTGACTTCCTCCAATTCTGTTTTTGTGAGGATGCTGCTGAATGTGTTCTGTTGACTTAATTTCACTTTTCCTGCAAAAAGTAAAATATTATGCATGCTAAACTAGAAATGTTGCATCACTTTTAACATAACTATCAGAAGGTTTTTTACAGATGCCCTTGACATCTCTTCAGTTGTTGGCACTATTATGCAATGTTTCGCTTCTATTTTGAGTACATATTCACTGGCATAGTTATAATTACAATTTGGGACATGCTTGTGTTTCATCCTAGTTCTGAGTTGAGTACAAATAGCAAAACATTTTCCTCTATCTGGAACAACTATTGACCCTAACTTCATTATTGTCCAACGTGGAAGTTAAGCAAAAAAAGCGATGGAATTCTTAGAGCAAACAGTGTAAAAGAGGCTGTTGTGATAAGTTAATAAAAACATTTAATGATCCCAGGAGCACACACTGATAATACTTTTCAGAAATTTGCAGTCTGCATTTTCTAGTATGGATATATAATGGTTAACCCCTATAGCAACAGAAGACATTTGCATACATGACAAGCAGGCATAAATAGTAAAGGTCATCTTAGGTAAACTTGAAATCAAATTATCCTTGATTGCCAAAATCTTGTAATTTTCCCTGTGGTTTTAAACCAGCTGTGGCCAACTTCTACTTTTCATTAACCATTTACAGTGCAGCAGAAATCGTCCCTGTTGCAAGAAGAGCTTAAAAGCATGTCAGGTTTTCTAGAGCACGTTGGACAAAGCCCCAGCTATGCTGGTCTGATTGCATAACTGACCCATCCTTTTGAGCAGAAGATTGGAATACATGGATTTGTGAGGCCACTTGAAACTTGAGTTATCCTGTGATCCTATGTTAAGTTAGAATTGCTAGCAGGGACTTGGTATGTTCGAAGTATTTCGTAACTCCCCTTAGTGCCTTTGGGGCTATCAGAAATGATGAAGATTTTTGCCCCCAAATACATTGATTCAATGTAAGAAATGGGAAGGAATCATAAGAAGTATTTCTCCTTGTGAAAACCTCTAGTTGTGCTTGTTACACCGTGCTGGGTGTGGTTATAACCTTACCAGGTGCGTGTTCATTTTTTAATATAAGCTTTAAAGAATCGATGATACAGAGATTCTTTAAACACGGAGTCCAGGGAAATCTAGCTGCATGTAAGAACCTGCAAATATGCTAAAGGAAGGAAAGATGCTAGGGAAGCATAGCATGGAAAGAGGGACTAGTAAAGTTGAATAGTCATTTGTTGCTTTTTACAGAAAAGCTTAAGGGATATGGAAGTATATGGGGTCTTCAATGTCTAAGTCCAAGCTGTTGTCCTTCGCTTTATAAATAAAAGGACAGGATTCTAATATGTTAAATTTAAGGAATTTGTAGTGATGAAAAAGATCCTGAAAGAGAAAGAAAGCATAACTCACTAACAAAAGTAGTATATTAAGTGAAAGAGGTTAAAAAACAAAAATTGAAAACAAAAAGCTGAAGCTAGAATCATTTAGGTTGGAAAAGACCTTTAAGATCATCAAGCCCACCCATTAACCCAGCACTGCCAAATGCACTGCTAACCATGTCCCTCAAAGGAAGAATCACCTCCCCATTGGTGAATTGAACCCTGGTCTCTGGCATGACAAGCAGGGACTGGCTGACTAGATTGAAGTATTCTTTAGGCTGTATTAAACAGAAAGACTTGCTTGGTAAAAACTACCAAGTTGTTAACCACATATCTTAAAATTTTTATATGAGTAGCCAGTCTGTTTTTAAAGAGTTTATTTGTCATAGTGTGACTTGGTTGTTGGTTGGTTCTAGTGTATTTTGTGTTCACATCTTTCATTGTCTCAGAAGTAACGAAATACATGTACTTTAAATGCTGGTTGATTTAGTAGAACAGGCTTAGGTGTGTTTATCCTTTCATCCTAAAGATGTGGCAGGACTACATGCAGTCATGCCAGAGTCATTTTGGAAAGTACTGGCTCAGAGCTGTGTTTACAATCTCGGAGTAACTTCTAAAGAACTGGTGTTTACAGCAGGTGGTACCCTGCCAGGTGTGTGATATGTTCTCTTTGTGTCATGGTTGCTTGCTTGAGTGGAAGCCCAGGCAGTGGGATCAGTGCTCATTCACATCACCTTCGTAAGGTTGTGAAGTTACAATCTTCAGAACTTCAATAAAGTAATAGTAGCAGCATTTGACTGTCTTTGGCTGTTTGTGGAATAACAAAGCCTTACCCTGTTACTGTTAATATTTAGCAATCTGAAACTTCTACCATGATGGCATTCTTTGTTCAAGAGGAACTAACTGGGAAAAGAAAATGTGGAAAAAATTTTTGTCAGTTAAAACAATTTTCTAGCAGCTGAATTTTGGTTGCTGTCCTAAAGGAGCATTGTTGTCTTAACTGAGTGTAGTAACTTACTGTAATATCTGAAGTGTAGGCTTAGAGTTGCTATTTCCTAGCTACATTTTCACAATGCTACTAAGGGGTGATGATGTAATTTGTAGGATGCTTAACATTTTCAATTTTGTCAGCTGTGTGATCACATTAATTTCTTTGGTTCAGAGCTAATTTTTTTTTAAATGGATGTAAAACACATTCTGTATAACCAAAACAGAAATGTCTTACCTTTTTCAGGACTGAATTATGCTACATTTATTATTCAGAGTAGATATTATAAAATAGTTAATTACGATGCAGAAACTCTCACATTTGTGGAATTGTTTGACAGTACACAATTTCAAGTGTTTCTGTGTTTTATCATATGATAGGCAATGTATAATAATAAGCCCCAGTCCTGTGGATTTTTTTCCTCCTCCTTTCTGTTGTGCCTGTGGTAAAGCTAGCCTCCAACTATACTTAAATGTACTTAGTAACAAATCTGTGTTTATAATTTACAAAAACATGGCATCTGAAATCCAGGCTTAGAGTGAGAGAAAAAAAGTATTTCTGGTTTTGCTCTCCTGTTAGATGCAGTGCCAAGGAATTGAGGAGGTTGCTTCATTTTGCTAAAGTATCTTTTAATATGATAAAGGAAGATGTGAAAGTATGTAAGGGTTTTTTGTGTTAAATGCTTTTATTTGAAATCCACTCAGGTGCTTTGAGAGCCCATGTGCCTCTCCTGCTTTCTGAAGCAGCAGGGTCTTGGATTGTGGCTGGGCTCCACCTGCCACACCTAGGAGTGCCATGCAACTTAACCTGATCTGTCACAGGGACTTGTGCTAAGCAGTACTGAGCAGAGACAAAAGGAGGAGAGGGTGGCAGTGAAGTAAACCTTTGTAACTAAGCAAATAGCATTTTTACAGTTTGAACTGAGCAGAAGTAGAATAAGAAAAGTGTTTTTGCCAATAATACCAAGCAGCAGGTAGCCCACAGAGATGGACGAAGTAAATTCTCCAGATGGATTTCTACAGAACTTCAGCATCAGTATTTCTTACAGGGAGTACATGTCCCATTTCAAATGCTTTGCTTTTGTTGTTTTGGGGTTTTAATGACCTGCTTTGACCTGGTAGAACTGTTCGTTTTCCTTTTAAGTGACTTTAAAGAAATTAATTTTAATACAAGAACAATTTAGCATTCTGAGCACTTCTGATTCATATATTCTTTTGTCTTTGTCTGCATGCATTTTTAGTTAAGATAATTACCTAAGAGGCCTATGTTAAAAAGAATCCAAACCTCCTGTATGTGCAGCTAAAACTGGTTTGGAAAATTAAACCTTGTTTTGACCAGATTTTTTTTCACACCAAAAGGCTGTTTCCCCTTGGGGAAATAAAGAAAAAAATGAATGATGAAAGGTGACTTGTATAATAAAATTAATGTAAAAAACTGAGTGTTTCTTCGATCTGTCTCATTAGGACAGCAAATATTTCTCATTTGGAACACTTTTTGTGTTTTCTCCAACATAGAGGCAACACTTGGCCTATTCCTTCTACCCAGCCACCCCTTGCTAAGTACTGAATGTATGTGAAACAAAATTCCTTACACTCATCCAAAAGATTTTGTTTGAATTATCTAAAGCTGGTTTGTTGTGGTTTTGCTGACAGTGGCTGGGATTCTTCAAGCTGGTTTGGCATGCTGCAGTGGTGAGTGTGTTGAGGAGTCAGAATTTTCCCAAAGCTTTTCCAGATAAACAGAAGACCAGGGACACAGAACATCTCATTTCTTTGAAAGGCCTCTTCATTCTTGGGAGTGGTATATCGGCTCCAATCCCGTGGCTACAGCACAGAGCAGAGTAAAAAATTCACGTAAATAATAGCCAAATGATTAAAATGGGAGAGAATTTACTGTGTCATGTGCTTTTTGATATTCTTTCTTACTGTAGGCATGAGCAACAGCTAGGGCATGTTCTGCAAAGCTGGAGACAGGAAGGACTTGTTTAGATCCTAGCCTTGGGTGGCTGACTAGTTGGATACATGGTTCCTTTCCAAATATTTTTAATTAAAGCTTGAGTACTTCAGTGTCTTGATATCAGTTGCTCTTGACAAATGTTTTACCCAAGATGTAGAATGGAAGGCTATAAATCATCCAGCCGAAGATATCTCTTTACCCTCAATCAAAAAATACTTTTCCCAGGCTAGTGGCTAGTGAGATAGCCTGTGTGTTTTGTTGGAGGTGGCTATTGGTTGGAGATTTTTAGGTTTCTTTTTTGGTTTGTTTGTTTGTTTGTTTGAAAAGTATTTTGAAAGGAGGTCTTGGAAATCTCAAATTAAGGATGTTCACACAATTCATTGCACTCAGAAATAATACAATTTCTGACTGACTGAGCTTAAATTTCTCTGGCAGCTGGCAACAGTGGTGGTAAAGAACAGGAAACAACACTCTGAATGTTAAGTCCAAAGAGCCACTGTTGTAATGATTCCTCTCTTGCAGACTGGCAGTGTTATTTATCTGTGAGACTGAGGAGCAGCAAAGCTATTTTTTGGGAACAGGATGATCTTTGTGTGTGGAGCTAAAGAAACCAGGACCTAGTGGTGCAGCTGTACCCCAAGCAGTTAAACTGTGCACACATTGTACGCTGAGGAAAAGGCAAAGTTAGGCTCCTTTCAGAATTTTCATGGTAGTGTGGGAGCTCACCTTTGAAGATTCAACCTCAGATTTATTTATTGATGTGGTTTTGCTTTCCACAGTTTCTTGATTGTGTTAGAGTGTTCTGGTGTGGGGCAGAGTGCCTAAGCTGCCAAAGATAGGATTTGTATGCAAAGTCTGCCTGATTTATTCATTACTTTTTAAGATGAAAAATGCATATTGTAAATAAAATTCCTATTGGTTTGTGCAATGTTATTTAGTTCAAGAATTTTAATAGTTACGGATTTATGTCTAACTTTGGCTCCTAGGTCTGAGTGGTCTTTGGTCCTGCATAGTTTTGGAAGTCTGAATCTTTTCTTTCCCATACACAGAAAACTGACTGAAAACTGGAAGAACTGTGGAATACTAAAATGTGGAAGCATTTGTCTCATAGATCACTTCACAAATTGTTTTAAAATTATGACATTTAGATGCTGGCAGAACCAAAAATAGAATTCAGTCATCTATTAATTTCCGTTATCTTGTATAAGCTTCTCTCCTATTAAGATGAACCAGAGTTTTTCTAATAACTTTGTAGTATTGATTCCAAAATCTATTAAACTTTTGTTAATGGAATGTCAGGAATATGAAAGGGAAGATTTCTGGAGAGGACAGATTTAGTTTTGCTTGAGAACAATTTGAAGCTGTGTTTTCCCATGCTATAATCTTTCAAACACAGATACCTCCCCACCCTGCCAAGACAGATATTAAGAAAGAAAGGTTGGCTTTTTAGCTTCTTGCTCTCAGGCAACTCAGAATAGGTATTTAAATTTGAAATTTCTGCATTTTATTAGCTTCCCTCTCTTGTTCTGCTTGTTTTCACCAAGATGGTGCAAAATGTAATAGGACCTTACAAAGACTAAGTTGGAATGCTGTTTATCCTGGTTTTAATATCATTCTATTATATATTTGTATTACCATGCAAATATCATAGGAGGAAGAGAAGTGCAGTCACCTTAACTCCAGTTGTCCTGTTAAATGAAAGAAGGGATGAATGTTTCCATTCTTACACGCAGACCTATGAATAGAAGCCTCACACAAGGTAGCAGTTCCATAAGGAAGTTAATACAGTGGCAAGTATGAGTGCAGATGCTGCAGTTAAGAGCTGGTACCTGTTAGAAGCTGAAGCTGTAATGAACTAATTTGGTGGCTGTCAGTGGCAGTGACTGGTGAGCTGTTACATCTGTGCTGGCTCAAGCTGGCAAAATGTTAATACCTTAAAATGGTGTTGGTGGGCTGACACTGTCCGTCAGTGATCCCTGAGATTAATTGCAGAAAGCTGATCCTGTTCCTTCGCTGTAGTAAATAGATACGGGCATCTGATGCTTCATTCATGTCTGTCATGCAAAGTCTGTGCTGCCTGATCTGCTTGGGATGTGCAGTGCTTTTCTAGCTGGAGTTTTTTTGTTTAAGTTTCTTTGTTTAATCGCTGGGATGTAGTCTTTCTTTCAAGATGCTGTCTTGAAAATGAGTGGGCTCTTTTGCCTGGAATTTTAAAATCTTCATGAAATAGACAAAATTTTCACCTGGACATTTATTTTGTTCCTGTTCTAAGTAACAGAAATATCTTAAATTGCTAGGGGCGTGAAGGGCCATTCATTAGTCCTTTTCTTTCAGAAATGAAGATGATTGCTATCTACTTCTTTTAAAGGATATTATATAAAATGCATATCCAAGAAAATTAATTTCAGCTTAACACAGCTAAAGCAAAAAAGTGAAACAGCTAATTTTGCTTGAAAAAAAAGAGCCACAACTATTTCGACTTTTGCCAACTGGCACACGTCAAAATAGGAGCTTTTTTTGTTGGTAGTTTCATTAGAGTTTGTTTTCCTGATGGCTTGTGGTCTCAAATACTGAGCAGCAGATGAAGCAGGGGCAGCTCACTGCTGCTGTGCAACACCCCATGCAGCCCAACCTCTTCTGTGCTGAGCTTGTGCTCTGTACCCAGCTGAGTTTTTTCATAAAGATGTTCTCCATGCAGATGTATTCCTGCCTGTGGAATTAAGATTACCTGACTGGTTTATTACCACCAAGGATGAGTTCCTACAAAAAACTGCTGATGTGAGGAGTTGCAGGAAGAGCTGTCTAGCAGACAGGGATAGCTAATGCAGGATATGGCACTGGAATACAGAAAACCGGATGGAGCTAAAGGACAAAGAGAGCTTTGTGGTAGTGCCTGAAGTAAACCATGGAAAGACATTAATAGGCTGCCTGTTTGGGCATAAAATTACATGTATTGATACATGTCCCTGTCTCAGAAACCGAGACTTGTGATACATCTTGAGGTGTTTTAAGTCTGATCTGAGATGAGTGATACTGCATAATGGTTCCTGCTTGTTAAGAAATATTTGGTTTGTGATATAGAAGTCATCTGCCTTCTGGTTACACTTCAGGAGATTTTCCAAGTCTGAGCTGTCTGCCTTGGACCATAAGGAGGTTGTAGCTATTGTTTCAGTATATGCATTGATATGTTTTTCAACCAAATTCTTACCGAATGC
>VZTN01022702.1:345955-412868 GCA_013400515.1 Erpornis zantholeuca | reverse complement strand
ATGTGCCCAGTGGCTCTGCACTATATTCATGTGGAGTCTGTTGTCTCCACTTCAGTGTTGCTGTGAAGCAACTACATTTTACAAAAACTCTGTCATCCAAGACAAGTGTGTATCCATGATACTTTCTTCTTAACCATGTAACCTGTGAAATATGACTCTGAGACAATCCATGTGGTCATTCTCTCTCCCTCACTACCTTAATTTGCTTGTCAGATTTTCTCTAAGAAGAGAAGGGATCAAAGCAAAACCTAAAAATAACAGTGTTTGCTTTCAGTAGGAACGGAAGAACTTTTTGCAATAGCAAGCTGCAAATTATGTGCTTCCCAGAGCATTTATAATATCTTCCTGCATAAAGTATTGGTTTTATAAGGGCAGTCTATATGCAGTTAAAAAGCAAAACAAAACCAACCTAAAAACAGTTTTATGTATAAATTTTTGCTCTCTTTTGGTCAGAAGTTTTCTTACATATGGAAATCACTACTTCAAAGCTGTATTGGTAACCTATCTATCTAGAGGTTGGTTAAAAGTGTGAGAGTTTTCCTGCAACTAGAATGGCTGGGTGTTCTTGAGTTTGCTTGATGTGCGTGGGAATGGTTGCAGAGTGAAAGAAAGGGATTGTTTTAAGTTTTTGGGTTTTTTCTTACTCAACTAGAAACTAGAATGATTTTCAGATGTTCTTCAATTTCCCAAAGAGTAAACTAGCCTTAGTGGAAGTCTCACTGTAGGTGGTAAAGTATAAAGATCATTTCTCCTGAAGAAAGGAAGGGCTTTTTTCCTCTGCCTTGCCTGCCCCTCTCCCAGCACTCCCACCCTTAGGAATTCAGTGTCATTTCAAAGTTGTTTTGGGTCAAAAGAAACTGATCAAGAATCAGAATTAATGGTTTCAGTGTAGGAGGCTATGAAGGAAAAACTGATTCAGAGTTTAGATTAGCTTTCCTTAGAAAGCAAAACATTATTCTCAGGTGGAGGGGGACCACGACTCTTCAGTACTGCAGACAGGATAAGGTGTGTGTGCCTAACTTGTGTTTCATGCTAACAATAAGCTTTCTTTGACTCTGGGACCCTATAGACTCTCAGTTCCACATAAAATTCCTATTCATCCTATTTATGCATTACATGCATTTGTTTGTGCTCGTATCATTGGCAACTCTCTCACCACTTTATTTTCTTCTTACCCTCTCTTCATGTTTGTGTACTATATAGTATTGTTTGTTCAATCTCATTTTTGGTCCTTTTTCCCCCCATGATCATATAATATTAGAAAGCATTTCATTTCTGCTTTTACAAAATCTTAATTCTTGCTTTGGTCTTTTATTTATCGAGTGAATGTAGCTTTGTAGCTCCTTTAAAATAAGCTGATGATGTGTTTTCGGGAAGAAACCAAACATCTTTCCTAGGTTTTCATAGCAAAGAAAAACAATTAAAAACAAAGTTTAATATTTATAGACAAATGCTTTTTTGGCATGCTAGGTGAAGACTGCATGTACGAAAAATAAAATACATGCAGTCTCAGTTTACTGAGCAGGAAGACAGCTTAATGAACTAGAAATATATCTGGCAGAATATGAGCACAGAGGTGAAACAGATCTGCAGTGTGGTTTAAACCAGGGCAAAATCTTAAATTAACTTATCAAGTGGTATGTATCTTCTGGTATTGAGGGGTTTGGTGGATTGATTGATTGATTGATTGATTGACTGATTATTACAAACAAGACTGAAGAGAAGGTGAAGGCGAGGACAGAATCTGTTGTTTTTCAAGGAAAATTGGAAGTTCCAGGGAAAGCCCTGCATGGCTTAACTGACTGGAAAATGTCTGTCTTTTTTGTATTTATACCTTTAGCTAAAGCATTAAAAACTAACAATGCCGTGTAAAATAAAAAGATGTGTTAGAGGTTCATTTTGTGCTTTCTGGTTACTATAGAGCTTTGCAGGGGTACTAGACTGCATTTGTTCTGAAGGCTGAGAGGAAAAATTGCTGGTTTGCTGTGTTTTTTAAGATCACCCTGAGCCTCAATTAGGGTAGTTACGGTAGAGTGTAATCTGCTGCATCTGGCTATTCCCACATGTGAATTTAAAGACTGGAACTGTGTTCAGTGAGTCAGACGAGAGCATCCCTAGAAGAGAGGAGCTGCTCTGACGGCAGGCAGGGGTCTAAACCAGCCTGAGAAGATAACAGCGACTTCCTCATTCTGATGGCATTGCCTGTAACGTTATCTGGGTGAACATCTTCAGCAGAAGCTGTAACCCATCCCGGGGTGCAGGCGAGTAGGTTACTTGGGAGCTATCGCAACAGCTGACTCCTCACCATGCCGAACAGGATTAAACAGATTGACACTCTGGGATCTCTTCACTCAGTAAATCCTACCTGCTGCGGCAACGGGCAGCCGAGTGGCTGTAAATACTGGATCCTGGATTTAGGTACAAATATGCACAGTACAGATATAATGGGCAGGGGGAGGCAGGTTGGTTGGTTGTTTGGGGCATGTTTTCAAATCATGAGTTTAGTAGGATGTTTGTGGGTTTTTTTCCTCCTTCTCTCTTTTTCTCTGCTCTCCCCTCCTTCTGATCTGATCCCAGCCAAAAAATGCACGGTATTACAGAAAGGACCTATATGGGAAAGGGAGCAGTTATGGAATTAATTTTCTCTGTAAACTACTGAGATGCTGTACAGTTAGCTCTTTCAGAAAAAGCTTGTAAGAAGCATGTGGTACTTTATGGGGTTTTTTTAGTTGAACTAGGGAAATGAGAAATGGTAACTCTTGATCTGTGAAACATTATTAATGGTAATATTTTAGGAGATTAGCAGAAATTTTCTTAGAACATTGCTTCTAAACCAAAGAAATCATAGATTATTCAGTATCACTTTTGTTAAATTGTTGTTGAGAAGTAATGCTTTTGGGGAAATAGAGCTTGAAAAGAATGTGCAGTTGGGAAATAAATCGGTCTGTGAAATTTATTTAGAGGCAGCATTGATTCTGAACTGTAATACGGAGGTAAGCCGAGCTCTTTCCGTCTCAGCTGGAGGAGCACAGAGGTAAGGGCAAGGATGTTCATGTTAAACTCATTTCTTGTCAGGTCTTCTCCCATTCCTCCTCTGTAATTTTTAACAGGAAACAATATTTGTGCTTGGCATTTCATCTGTTGCTGCTGAACAAGTTTGTATGATACGCATTAAAATATTGGAAATACCTCCAGCACGAAACAGTGCTAACCTTTAGTGTCTGAAGCTGATGCACCTGTCGGGATGCCTGCTTACATACTGGTGCTGTGTGCTGTGTGCATATACTTTAAAAAAGCAGCAAAACACAAGTTATAATCAGTGTTATTTGATAACATCCAAACTGCAGTTACGGATGGATGAGAGGAGAGGGAGGATGGTAGAAGTCTTGCAAAGGTGAAATCAAGGAGGTAATGGGAATTAATCTTAGCAGAGACCTCTGAAGATGGGGTTGCGTGTCAGTGCATGGTCGTATTTCTCAGTAGTTTCTCGAAAGGTAATGGGGCATTGGAGTTCCAGCCAGTGGGAGTTAATGTTAGCAGGCTGTCATCTCTGATCCAGCAATAGAGCTGTGTTCTCAGAAGGCTGCTCTGTAGCCCCCAAGTGCTGCACAATCGCTTCCTTAAACAGCAATTATTACAGTTTTTAGAAGTAAACAAGTACAGGTTTACAGTACTTCTTGCAGGAAGGTGGGAGTGAAAGGAGTCAATTATAAATAGTAGTTGATAGGCAGAATGTTCTGCAGCAAAATATTTTAGAGCAAGTCCTCACCCAGAGCTGTGATTACCTAGTCTGCTGGGGTCTGTTCATGGCACAGCAGCAGTCTTCTCCTCTTCCTGTTGCTTTGCATTCTGTCTTCATTGTAGCTCCTTTGCTTAATTTTTAAACTCTTGGAGTTGCACTGATTAGATTTCTTCCAAATAATTTTTACAAAACATTTTAATAAGTGCTGGGTGTAGTTCCTATCAGTGAGATGCTTTCTGTTACAACCATAAATTAAGATCACAGGCACATATGAAGTCTGGCTTGGCAAACATACATGGTTTCACAAACATTCTTCTTTGTTCCCTTTCTGTGTCTTAAAAACAGATGTCCATGCACACACGGACCATGCCATAAGGAGGCTCGATAGCCTTTCATAACAGGGGAACTAAGCTTACTTGCATACCCCAGTATAACTGTAGCTATGCCAGCTCTTGAGCTGGAACAAGTAAAACTTGTATCTGTAGCATGACTGGCCACTGAAAACTTGAAGCTGGTAATGTGGGATTTAGGCTTAATATTCAGAATGTACTCTAGTGCGTGATTTTTTTGTAGAAGACTTGGACGTTGCTTAAATTTTTTTTAAGGAATTACAAAGTTTGGTATATTTTTCATTAAAAGTTAGAATACATGTACAAATAATAATTATGTATTCCTGCTTAATTAAATAATCTGAGTTTTTGCCCCACTTATGCATCAAGCCTAAAGGAAGAAAAACTTGTTCAGGTATAGGGAGAAAGAAAAGAGGGCTTTGAGTAATGAATTGGCAAGAAACTACTGAAACTAAAAAGTAAGTATTGTATTTTTGCCTTTATCTGACATCAGTTTGAGAAAGCAGTGGTTTTGGTAGGAGGAAACCAATTCTCATGGTAATTCCACCCATTTCTGTAACTCAAAAATGCTTTGCATATGAGACAAGAGAGACAAGATAAATATTTAAGTTGTTTATGGTTATCTCGCTGGAGAGAGAGTGTTGAGTAGTTTTAATCTGGAACTGAATATTGAAAATAACATATTTTTTCAGTTACCTTATGAGCTGGAAGAAACAATAGCATGTATGTGTTTTAGTCCCTAAGTGGATCATGTGAGTCTATATTTCACTTGGGAAATTTGAGAGGCAAATCTCATGGATAAAATCCAGGTAATAAATGTACAACCCCCAAATTTATCATGAAGTTATTAACCATCTCGGGGCTGGGGTTTGAAGGAGGAAAGGTGGTTGTAGGAGTAGAGAAAGAATAGAAAATAAGTTTCGAAGAAATACGTTTATTATATGTGCAGTAGATTGCTTAAAAGAATGTATGTGAATCCAACTATCTTTCTTTTTTCCTCTTTCGTAACATTTTATGGTATATCAAACCTCAGAAATAATTCATCCATAAAACAGGATGCTTTTACTGTAAAGTAATTGTTAGCAAATGGTGTCCAAGAGAGGATAAGAATCTCTGAGGACTGAACTCAGAGGATGCAGTGGGAGAGTCCAGTTATTACTAATGGGTTGGTGTAATTCTTGGCATAGATTCACATATACACTTTGAAAGTCTATTCTTTTAGAATACAGATGGAAGCTGTTAAGTATGTGCTGTGTGTGCCTTTCCATCTCCACAAAGAGCATGCAACAGAAATCCTCCTGAAACTGAGCTCATGTATCAGCTATATAGTTACACATGCAAAGGTACTGCTTTCCTGACCTCTGCATCCTAACTCACTTGTTCTTGGCTTTTCAGAATCATTAGGCTGCAGGACTCTAAAGAGGGTTAGCTGAAGGTGCTGTTTCATGGTTAGTGAAAAATGAGTTACGTGTCAGGTACTGCTGGTTTATTTACCCAGTACTTGCACATACAATCCAGCTGCTTCTCGTGCATCAACACCAGCAGGCAAACAGACATCCAGACCTGGGAGTAGATCCTGCAGAAAATGCTACACCATTCCCTCCTCCCACACCCCAAGATCCCCCTTAAAAAAACACAAACAACAAAAACAATAACAACAACAACAAGATGTTATGAAGCGTAGGAGTTTATGCAAGAAGAATACTGATGTCCTTTCATAATTGCCATCCCTGCTTGTGAACCTGAAGATTTGAGACTCGGGTTTTTTGGTCTGAGCTGATAAGATCCACAGCTATCCACATTTTCATCTGAACTACTCCTGACTTTTTTCTCCTTTAATTTGGATATATTAGACTGGACTTTTTAACTGGACTGGACTTTTCAGTCTGTTTAAAAGGCCATTTCTGTAGCTCTCAGGTGGGCTACCTGCTGTGTGAAATAAGCCAAGACTGAGCAGCAGTGTGGATCAGATGTGTATGGAGTTAACCCCAGCAGCCTTTTGCCTCTAATCCTTAGAAGTCTGCTCCCTCCAGTGCCGCACTTTCCACTCAGACTTTGTATAAGTACTGCATGAAAACAGAATAATTTCAAATGGTTCTTTTAGCTCCAGCTTGTTCTCAAACCAGCTACTCAGTTCTGAGTTCTAACTTTTTTTAAAGATATAAAAAGAAAACGTATGCTTTCCTGAAGGAACTGTAGTTAGGTTTATAATACAATCTTCATAAAGACTTGCAACTCCATTTTTGTATTAAGAAGAAAGTGTTTACATATAAGCATTTTTTGATTTTGCTAAGATGTCTGTATTCCTGTGTATTGCTACTGAAGCATATTCAAAATACTTAGTAACGAATTTCTAGATTTTGCTTCAAAAACGTGATGGAACAATGAATAGTCAATATCAAGAGATTCCAAATTTCCCAGAGAGAGACCAGGAGGAATATTGATAAAACTTTGAAAACAAGGGTGGAGTCTGATTTTATACCAGAAATGCATTTTCATCTTTATTTCCTTGTCAGCTCTCTCAGAGAATACATGTATCTAAGCATCTGATGCAAATGGTTTTGTGTCATGGTCAAAAGTCTGCATTGAATGGATGGGCTTAAACTGAGGAAGGCAGAAATGTTCCAATTTATATTTCAACTTAATTTCCCTCTTGCTGTGTTACAGCTCTCTTTTAAACAAATTACTTCAGTGAAGCAGCAGCGTAACAATGGGCTATTGCCTTACATAATAAAAGTTTCCTCTAGGTGCTCATTGCAAGACTAGTAATGGACAATATGATCATAATCTGCTTTTGAGCAGACCTGAGAGCAGCTGTGACAATCCATTGAATTTGCTCATTTAGGCTTGTGCTGACTCTCCTTTAGGGAAGGTAATGAGAGGAACAGAATTCAGTTGATGGAAGTATATTCCATCCTGCTTTGAAAAGACAACATTAGTAACAGTAACACTACTCCCCCATAAAGGTTGGTTTTCCTCACAGAGAATGGCTAAGTATGCTTGTTAAACCACTTAACCTGTTTTGTTTCCATGCATTCGAACATGGGACTAGACACCTTCAGTCAATCACCTTGAAGGAGTGGTTAGAAAAAGACCCTACCCAAAAAATCAACTATGTGGAGTAGTTTGCTCTAAGAAGAAGAGTTTCATAGAGATCATCTGTCTAGAGGCATTGTAGAAAATGCTTGGGATTTGATGAAAAGAAGAAACGTTTTGTTCAACTGAAAAATGAAGAGAAGCTAATTAAATTTCTAATCTTGTTTCTACCATATAACTTATTTGCCCCTAAATTTAGGCTTACAGTTGAGTCTATAACTTAAAAAAGCAGTAACTACTGTTTTGTAGAAATTACTACAGATTTCCTTCCCTTCCTCTGCTTTGTGTCTAATTAAAGCAAGTAATAAGAATACTGGTTTATTGCCCTTTTAATTGGCTTTTAAAAGAGGTTTAATTTTTTTTTCAAATCTTCTTTTTTCCTTTGGTTTCCTATGTCCAAATCAGTTTTGGACACTCTCCCATGATTTTATCACTTCATTTTCCTGTGGCTACTTAGAATAAATGGAGGAGCTGGGGATGGATAGGATGCTGGGGAATGATGTGAAGGACTGGAATTTAGATAACTGGGTGGACGAAGCAGTTCACAGCATCACCTTCCTCTTGAGGCTTTATTGGGAAAATTCAAGGAAACAAAAGCAATGGAAAAGTTGGATTACAAAATGTAGCTTTTTGTGTGGGCTTGATCATGCCAAAGAAAATTAAGCAGTACATATGTTATTCCTAAAGAGACTGTAACCAAGTTAACAAACATGGCAATGATTCTGTTTTTAGTATTCAATGTATTTGAATTGCACATTTAGATAAAATGTCACATCTTCCATTAATTTATAGTTTTAAAATACTCTATACCAAGGAGTTATCTTTCCCCTTTTAACGCAATCTATATTCAAAATTGATGAATTTGTGGAGGAGTATCTTCCCCTTTCCTAATCCCTTAAAATACTTCATCCTGGAAAGGCATGTCTGCAGCATATCAGCATTATGACTTTCAATAACTCTCTACTAGTGAGAGAGTTGATGGTGAATCTGTTTAAAAAAACCCTTGTATTTCCAGTGTGACTGACCTTTATTAAAATCACATGTGCTCTCATTGTATTGCTCAGGTTACATTTCCATCTTAAGACAAAAAATATAAAACCAGTTCAGTTTCTAATAATTGTCATCCAAGTCTGCTCTTGATAATGTAGGTATTGAGGTGAGATTGCACTCAGAGGAAGTTGTCTGTCATCACCTACAGCCATCTCGTTACACAGTGGGGAGGCTGAAAGCATTGGCTTGGCCACAAGGGCTCCAGACAGTGTGTGCACCAAAAAGGTCAACATTTTACAAGGCAAAGTAATGTTTGTACAATGAATTTCTATCACTAATATCAATTAATTGGGTAAGGAGCAAACATCATTGTATAATGAATCTCTATCACTAATATAATTAATTGGATATGGAGGAAACATCATTTTTTATCTATAGGAATTTTAGAGGACCCATTTTTTTTCACTATTTTAGCCATTCCATCTTCGCTCCCAATTCCCTAAATTACTTTCTCAATGTATTTTTTGAGGGCTACAACAGTATAACACTTGGAAAGAGAAAATGACCAAAGTTATTGTAATAGCCCCAAAGCTAAACAGTATGAGTATATTATTATTATTGAGCTTATGGCAGTGTTCCTAACTTGAGATTGATGTGTTTGTACAGCTGTTGCTAAAGCTGTGGCTCCAAACAACTGCTAGTTGTTCTAATGAGCTCTTCTGCTTTGAATCAAGTGGATGGAGGGAAAAGAAAAAAGCTGTTAAAATTGCCGTCAGATTGTGTGTATTTAGGTTAATGTGTAACTGCAGCAAAGTACTTTTTTAGTACAAGTAGTCTAATAACTAGGGGGTTTAAAACAAATGAAATTTGATAAAGTCATTATTTCTTTAGGTTCATTTGTTTTTGTAACTTAATACTAACACTGTGTACCGTCTCCATAAACTTTACTAATACACTTGAAGGTATGTTTAGCAATTATTTATAGTATCTACCCTTCTTGTTTTAAAGTGTTTATTGACTCATCATATATTCTGTCAGTTTTACTAGAGAATTTTTGGAGGTTTTCTCATGTGTTGGAATTTTTTAAGGCATTTGGAGACAGAATAAAATGCATCTACTTTAATTTTTTAGAGGTCACACATTTGTAAATACAGGGCAGAGGTTATACTTGCTCAGATTTTTTTTACCTTGCTCAGTTTTTACCTTCATAATTGTGGGACTTGTTTATATTGATTATGTAAAGTGGTGAAGCTAATTTCCTCCCTATCTGTGTGTACATTCTCAATTTCAACAGTGCAGCAGAACTGTGTCTCTCTATTTCCTTTTGAGATCAGACTTGCTGAAACTTGCTCCTGCAATATCTTAGCAGTATACAGCCTTTTTCTTGATGTAGTGGAGGCAGTTTTAATATCTGCGTAGGATAAATTCCTTCCATTGGGATGCCCTGCATTGCCGAGCTTTTGCACAGGGAAGTATGGCATGTGTTGCTTTAAATAACATCTGAGATCATGATTCTTCCTCATACAATTTCAGCAGAGTTGCTTCTTTCCCTCCCTTCCTCCACAGCTTTCTCTTGTTTCAGCAGAGCTGAGGGCTTGCTGAATGCATCTTTTTCCACCCCCTTTTGCTTGGCTGTTCTATAATCTGTACTGATAGGGACATTTTTCTTTCATATCTGTTCATAATCTTTCTCTTCTGGACTGATGCACAAAGCATATCAGATGAGCTGCTGTGCTGCTTCAGAGCTGTATTTCTAGGACTGGAGTTTATTTTTATCCATGTCTGAGCGAAAATTTACTTTACAGCAAAAATTAGAGTAGCAGATGATAAAACCCCTACAGCTCAGTAACAGATGAGCAGAATTAATTGTGCAGTTGCCCCAATTAAAATCCGAAACGCTCATCACGAATCTTGTCAGGAGTGGTTCCCATTCGTAGTGTGTGACATACAGCTCTCCGCCATGAGCAGAGCTGCATCTCTGCTGCTGGCATCCCTTAGCATGGCTCTTGGGAGCGGGTTGCACGTGGCAAGCACGAGGCTGATGGATTGTCTGCACTCAGCTAAACTCTGCCTAGTGTCTTAAGCACCAGTGCTGCCTACGAGGCCCAGGCCCAAAACTTCTGCCTTCCCTCTTCTCCATTCTTTGCCTCAGACGTCACCTCTCCACACTGGGTGGCTGCTTGCTTTTGTCAAAGGCAGGGAATGCTGTGCCATGGAGCAGTTGGAAGGGAGCAAGTGCTGCCAGCTCCTACTGCTTCAGCAGCTGTCTTGTGCCCTCCACAACTTCCTCTGCTGAGATCTTCAACTCTCCAGCAGCAGCAGTGCTGGGGAGCAGGCAAGAGCTGCACACAGCTCCTCTTGGCTTAGGGTACTGAGGAGGCAGCAGCCCTGGGCCTGGAACAATTGTTCCTGCTGCATCTGTTCTGGAGGGAGCAGTGGTTGGGCCTTGCCTTTGTCTGATCTTCTGCTTTGGTCATCCTGTAGTAGTTGGATATATACCTGATACTAGGCATCTAGCTAAAGTAGCATGTACAGGCAATTTAAAATATCTGTGTCTCCATAGTAAAGCTCAAAAATGCCCATGCTTTGAAAAAGAGTAAGGTAACTGAGTCTTTGTGGAACTTTAGGAAATTGATCTTAAAAGCTACTGTAATTTAAAGCAAAATAGGGAAGATACATTGGTACTGTGGGAAAACCCAATTGCTACTATAGAAAAGCAGTGTTTCTCTACTTTTCTTTCGCTGTTTACACTGAAGAACTTTCTCAACTATTTCTTGAAAGAAGGATGTCACCTTAATATTCTTACATTACGTGGTGTGTGCCAGCCCCTATGAAGGGAGTTGTTAGTATGCAACTTAAATCTGTCACTGAAAATCTTGCCTAGTGTAGGTCTGTAGAGCAAATAATCTTCTCTGATGTGAAACAGTGATGTAAAATGGTATCCTATAAGGGGAGGCACAGGTAAAGTGCAAGAGGTAGATAACTGGATGATGGCCCCAGTGGCCTGAGGGAACTCACTGGAGGTTGTACACAAAAAGGAGAAAACTT
This sequence comes from Erpornis zantholeuca, assembly GCA_013400515.1. NCBI lineage: Eukaryota > Metazoa > Chordata > Aves > Passeriformes > Timaliidae > Erpornis > Erpornis zantholeuca. Next base: position 401,642 of record VZTN01022702.1, on the reverse strand, counting down.
TGCATGAAAATTAGAACATGTTTCTGTTTATTAGCTCTACATAAAAGCATGCAAGTGCCTGTGCAGTTAGTGGTTAGGGGAAATGCACCCTCCCTTCCAGTGGGAGACAATCATATTAAAATAATCAGGCCACTTGCTTTGATCTGTAAAGGGGATGGCTTAGTACACTGTCACAGAGTGAGGACTTGACTGAGAAACAATGCTTAATTACACAAATCTATCCTTGGCGTATCCTGCCAGGCACATGGATGTAGCTGTCTTTAAATCTGAGCTAACAGGTGGCCAAAAGAATAGAGTTGAAACCCAGACACTGCCTATTAAAATGTAAGCTGCGTACAGGGAAGCTGAGATTTAATCTATTAAAAGCTTGTGGTTTTCACAAACTGTGAAACTAAACTTCAGCAGTCTAAGTCTTAATACTTCCTACTTGTGACACAAAATGTTATTTGTCTCCAGAAATAGGAAAGAATAACAACTTATTACAAAGAATGAAATGCCCCATGAAGTCCACTCTCTCTTTCTGTAGTGCTGCCTTGTGCTTGTAGCAGTATACAAGATTTAGATTTGAGGTGTTATATCCCTGTAGTCTGAATTCCAGGGAGCACAAACAGAACTTCTTTTGTTAACCTTGGAAGGTTTTTTTCTGGCACAATATCATGCCTTCTTCCTGCTTAAAACCCCCCAAAACCAAAAACACAAGTGTGGATGCAAAGTTGTCCAGCAGTTCTAAGAGGAGGGTTTTGTCCCATCTGAATTTTAATGGTGTTTAGCTCACAGATAGCAGTTGTATTTGCAGCTCTGTGAACACTGTAATGAACGTGAAACTAGTTAAAAGCTTGAATGTTTTTACATTTCTGTTTACATTTACATTTAAATGCTTGGTTTACAAAAACTGGGTTTTAAATTTGCAGGGTAGGAAGGCATGAGAAGATACTAAGAAAAAAATAATGATAACATAACTATAATGTAAGTGTATTAAAACTTTCAGGCCCATGCCACTAATTTTTTAATTAAAATGAGCTTCAAATGAATTCTTTTTGCTCTTACTCAGAGGTTTTCTTCATTCCTTTCTCTAGTGCAGTTGCAAATATGTCTGTTGAATGGCTTTTCTCAGTATTAGAAAGGCCTTTGGAAGTCATTAAGATGACAGTCTTGGGGGCAGGGTTGGAGGTTTTTTTAATTGCTTGTTGAGCAGTTTAGTATCTCATTAAGAGATGCTGAAGACTATCTAGCCTCAAGCTTGGAATTCCAGTCTATCTGATATTAACATTATCAGCTTTTGATGATGTGGAAGACTTAATTATTGCATACTTGTAAATCTAAGTGCTCTGGACTAGTGCCTGTATCAGTCAAAATTAATACGGACTATTTATGAATCAGGGAAGATGTGCTAAGGAGTTGAACTCTTTGTCTATTCACATACTGAAAAGATTGCTAACTGGTATTTTGGCATAGAGCATAATTTGAAATAAATGACAAGAAAGGTTTGCTGACCAGAGATGAAGGCTCTGTTTGTTCCACTCCAGACACAAATGTGATTAAGGGATTTTCTTTTATGTGTTGAGTACTAGCTTTCTGCATCTTGTGATTTTTTTTTTTATTTTTAAGAAATTAGTTTTATGAGAGGTATATCATTCTACCTCACAAGTGAAAGTGCTTCCCAAAGGGCATGGTGGAAATGCCCCATTTGCAAGCCTGAAAATGCTTAAGCTGCATTGTCTTTAAATGGTAACTGCTGTTTTAATGGGTTTTTGAAAGTTGAAATGCATCTAATGCCTTTTGGTGTATATTCTACTACTGGTTTACAAAAAATAAAGGAGGATATTTTTAAGAGGATACCCAGCAGGAGAGAAATAAAATTCCTGACACATACAAAATTATCTGAATGGTTTTGTACATGGTGGATTGCTAACCTCTTACCTCAGAAGCAGTTCTCAGGCCGAAACTGCACATGTCCATGACTAAAATAATCCTTGCACTCTTTTTTTCACACCTTCCCCATCTGGTCTAATAAAAAGTGATCATTGTGTATGCAGGCAGGATTTTATGTACTTTTGCCATTAGATGCTTGTCAACTCCACCTTCCATAATCAACCTGAAAGTGCACTGCTGTAGATTGTGCTCTCTGTGTTTGGAGCCAACAGACAGCCCTTTTCCCCAGATACTCATAATGTACCTCCATCAGATCTTATTGTTCAACTGATTAATTTTTCCCAATGAGTTTTCTGGGCTTTTTTTTTTTTTTTTTGGTTGCTGGGTGGTTGCATTTTTGTTCCCTAAAGCCCATGGTGGATGGTGGATCTGCAGTGGCAGAGTGACACACCAATCAGGGTTACTAAGTTTGCTTTGCTCCACTTTCCAGTCTTTGCCCAATTGCTGTTTTACAGTCCAGAGACTGTGAAATGTTTTTTATTTTGGAGCATTGTATTTAGATGTGCAGAGCAAGCATCAAGCAGATTCAGTTTGATTCCCTAGATAAAGGAGTCAGGGTTTCTGTAATAAAACTCAAAAAACAGCAGTATGGAAATAGTTAATATGAACCAGAGTCTTTCAAGTCATCAACTGACTTAGCATGGCTGATTTATTTTTTAGAGAAAAAAACAGTTTATTAATCACAGATGTGCATGTTTCTAGTGTTAAGAAAGCTGGGACTAGAATGAGAATTCCCATTTCCCTTCCAGTTTCAAAAATCTGCCTGTTTGTTGGAGGTAACTTTATCTTCTAGTTTGAGGGGGTCAGAACCCATGCTGCCTGCCCTTTAGCTTCAAAAATATATTTATGGACTCTGAGTGAACTCTCTGACCTCATGACCAGAGCAACATATGTGGTTTTTACTTTCAGGGAAATAGCAGTTAAATGTCTCCTTTTCTTATTGTGGCTATGAATTATAAAATAAAGCTAATCTATTAGGTTTTTTAAAGTACTTTATTGAATTGCAAAACTTTCTCTACTTAAACAAGTAGTGGTTTTATTAAATTTGATGGTTTCTCATTGGATTGGTGTTGCTGTGTGTGATCACTATATGTGTGGTGGGTTTTTCTTCTCTCCAAGATGTCCATCTGTTTCATTTATCTTTTTCTAAAAGGGAATCTGATTCTCACTAGAAAGTTTACTGTACTTGAAACACATTTGGGGTTAGCATACCCCAAATTTATTCCATCTGTTTTGGTTTTAAAATTCCATGTTGTTCTTGGTTTAATTTTGAACACTCATTTTTTCCTCTTGGTGTGTCTTAGTGATAAAATATTCTTAAGCAACCCTAGAAAAACAATTTTCTGTGTAGTCATAAAGGAAACAAAGCCGGTTTAGTGTAAACAATCCCAAGCATGGTTATCAATCAAACCAAGTCTGTATCCCTAATTATATAGATAAAGTAGGATATAGAGATGGGACTGGGAGAAATGAGACACTCCTGTGGGGCCCTTCTCACAGTGAAGGTGAAAGGTCTTTCTGTGCTCTTGAAAATGCCTGTATTGAATGTTAATATTCCCTAATGCTTCTATCTGGCAATGCCTCTACATAAATATATGAACATGGGCACCTAGGTTTTGTACATGACTGTGCTTTAGTGTTGTTACTGAGGTCCTGAGGAAAGAGATGGGAGTAAGTAAAGGATGGGAGTAAGGAAAATCTGGATGCCTGTTGTCTGGGATGGGATGGGAAAATAGATGGTAAAGGGTCTTACTAGGAAAACATTGGCATGGAATATTTCTAGTGAGTGTTAACTCAGCTGTGAGTTTTTTAGATATGTTTTCTGCAAATTTAAGGAGGGGGAAAAAGTCAGATCTGGTCTCTGAAGAGCCCTAGTGGGTTGGTATTCTTTTCAGGTTAACAATGGTGATTTAAAATCTCTTTATTTTTTAATGCCCTATTTAATAAAATTCTGTCTTTAGGCTGATGCTTTTATAGCAGTGAAGTATATTTATTTTAAAGGGAGGTGTTATCAATGCATACAAGTATCTTAAGAGCAGGTTTCAAGAAGATGTGGCCAGGCTCTTTTTGGTGTCCAGTGACAGGACAGGGGACAACAGGCACAAACTGAAACATCAGAAGGTCCCTCTGAATATGAGAAAGAGCTGCTCTACTGTGAAGGTGGCGGAGCACCGGAATAGTTTGCCCAGAAAGGTTGTGGAATCTCCTTCTCGGGAGATACTTAAAACCTGCCTGGATGCAACCCAGTACACCCTGCAGTAGACACGGTCTAGCTTATCTCCAGAGGTCCCCAACCTTTGTGATTTTCCTTCTCTCTGAGTGATTTCAAGCTTTAAAAAAGAGCAAAGTGGAACAGTGCTATCATTTTCTTGTACTACATACATTATGTCCACTTTTGTGATTCCCTGAAGCCCTAATAATACTTCAGTAAGTATTAAGTCATGCAGAAGAGAAGATAAGAAGCAGTTACATGCTGCATGCCAAAGGAAAACTAATGTTGTGTGGGAGGATATGGCTAAAGTATGTGCTGCAGAACATGTCTGGCTTTCGTTGTTTTGTCTCTTAGATCCTCTCTGCTTGAGCAGAGTGTATGTATTTCTCTGTGCTCTTTTCCCTCCTCCTGCCCACAAACTCTTGGCTGACTCGGGTTAAGAGTTAGGAGTGGTACAACAAAAGTACAGTCAGACAGAAATACTTGTCTTCCACAGTTTCAGGGTCTCTGTCCTGTTCTGCTTGGTTTTACAAGAAATTTTGTTGCTAAGAGTAGCTTATCAAAAGGACGTGAAAATTTAAGGAGGTGGAACACACTTTATCAAAAGAAGAAGGGGTTTCTTAACTGCAGGCATCTTACATGCTTAGAAATAGGCATGTTTATGTAAAAGTCAATCTTATGCAATCAGTTACTGCACCACCATGCTGGCTTTTTGTTAGGAAGGAGTATTTGTAAAGGAAAAAATGCAGGAGACATAAAAATACAAAACAGTACATTGTGAACTTCTGCAAAGGCTTAATTTTTTTTTTCTTATGTAAACCAGTGAATGTTCTCTATTTTACTTGCATGGAAGGAACCTTGTATGAACTGTTATTGAGAGGAAAAATATATACAAATGAAAGAAAAACTTGGCTGATTAGTTATAACATCTTCAAGTCTGGGAGTCTTGAAAACAAGGCATTTAGTTTGTGCTTTAAGGAACTTATTTACAAGAACACCACCACATTTTCTCATCTTCTGTAATCCACTAGCAGAGTAGCAGAAGGTTATTTACTGAAATACCCATCAGCTGATGTTTGCTGTGGTTTCCAAAACAAGGCATCTGATAATAATTAAAATGCATGATACAGCAAAGGTAAAGATAAGTTTGGTGAAAGAGAAGTCAAACTAAATTCTTACAGAGGTTTAATAGGAGATTGTTTGGATTCCTGTGGAGAGCTTGCAGATGGTTGCAAGTTTTGTTTGGAATTTTTTTAGTAAGCAGATCAGGGGTTTTTTTAATAAAGTCAAAAATCTGTCATGATGTGGATGCTGATGGCTAGTAGGCTTGCTTTTCTTGCATATGTGCTGAGAACCCTTAAGCAGTAATCCTGGTGCCTTGAGGGATAATCAGATTGCAAGTTGAAAACCATTGTTATAGATAATTAATTTCTTCCTTATGCTTTCCACTTCAGCAAGAAAATAATGGAGGAGTTCTTAGCACTGCTCTCCCAAGATTTAGAGACAAAGACAGCTAGTGTTGCTCTGCATCTGCTTTTTTGCTAGTACCCATTACTTAAAGCCTTGAACTCTCCTTACCTACGGGCACAACAGCTACAGCTGTTGCTGGAAGATAATTCTGCAGATGTGACTTGGTTTAAAGAGTTAGCAGCTAGCTTGTTACACTGAAAGTATGCTTTATAAAGTTTGTTTATCTTCAGCTTTGTGGAAACATGATGAAAGTGGTGGTTAACAGCAATTATGATGTGTATGTTCATACAGTATTAAGCTACAAATGTTCTTGGCATCAGAGCTTATGTATCTTAATGGTGATATGCCATGGGTTTTATTGGAACAGAGAAACCTTTTCATAAACAGCATGATAGATCACATTTTGCATTCCAAGGAAAGGCTGCCCTATGTGAAACAGATTGAACAGTGAAGGAAAAATAAGAAGTCCTAACTTCTTACATCCACCTTTTGTCTCTTTCCCCATCGCCATTCTAAACCATCATTTACACTTAGTGCTCCATGGAAACGGAACAGCCTCACATACTTGTGTGTGGATCCAAGCATTTGGATGTTTATGATGAAGTGTATTGCTACATCAATGTGACCATATTATTCCACAGAATTCAAACTATCTCTGGTCAGACTGGCAATACACCTCTTAGGGAAAAGCTGCCAGGAGAGGTGACCGGAACATCTGTGTCAAGCTTCAAGAAGGAACACAAGCACTGCATTTAACTCCCAGCAGTAGAAACATTCAACAAAACATTATTTATGTCATACTTATGTAAACTGTCTGCAAAAGTGCACCCACAGGGAAAAAAACCCCATATTTGACAACCTAGGATAGTCTTGCTAATACCCTAGTGGTAGATAATATTTATTGGAGTGGTGTTAAAAGAATGTTTTCAGCCCCCTGCTTCACCCCCCCAAAAAAAGTATATTTTTAGGAAAAGAGGATTGCTGGGCTAAATAGCATTGTGTTGCATGGGGAAGAAAAGAAATCTAGTCTCACAATAGCTAACCAGTGGGTGTTCATCATAAGCATACAGTCCTGGTCAAGTGACAGGAACCTTGGTGGGAAAGTGTTTTTAACCTCATGCACATTTAACTATGGCTTGAGAAAAGTGTATCCTTTGTTTCATTACAGAACTTGAAGCATGTCATGCTGAGAACTACTGCTGATCCTGAGATTTCAGCAAGTGGGCTTTTAAACATTGCTTTGTGCCTTTTTAAAAAACAAACAAAACAAAGCCAAAACTCTGAGAAAATTTAAGCAAGAGACAGACATTTATCTGTCTTCTGGTTTCTTCTTCCCTCTATCCCAAGGGTAGGGGAGATATATAAAAAATGAAAGTAATTGGAGCATTTGTAATTTGTTGTTTGAAAAATGATTTGCTTATCTCACTGAGGCAATTATTGTTACCCTTCATGTCTTTGCTCAAAGCTGTAAACATTAAAAGATAAAACAAGCGTACCCTTACATAAAATTACATGACATATAGAACGTATAATTCACTATCAAATAAGTATCAGCAGTGTGAAGTATGAGTTATGGTTCAGGCAGGAACAACTTAATGAAGCTTGACTGTTCTAAGCACATCAGTGGTGCTTATGCATGGATGGCCATGTACAGCATGAACACTGATAGTTATGGTGTCATTAAAGGCCAGGTTACCTCAAAATAATCTCATTGATTTCTCCATAAATTCAATTTGATGTCCATTATTACATATGTCCGTTTGCCTTGTTTCTCACTTGATGGTGCTTCAGCTTTAAAATGCTCCTCTTGTTCTTTTTTCCAGACTCCCTTTCAGTCTCCAGCAATGATGCCAGTCCTCCAGCTTCTGTAACATCACTTCAGCCGCACATGATCGGTGCTCAGAGCTCCCCGGGCCCCAAACGCCCTGGCAACACCTTGAGGAAATGGCTCACCAGTCCTGTGAGGCGCCTCAGCAGTGGCAAAGCAGACGGGCACGTCAAAAAACTGGCCCACAAGCATAAGAAAAGCAGAGAGGTTCGTAAAAGTGCCGATGCAGGCTCTCAGAAGGACTCCGACGACAGTGCAGCGACCCCACAAGACGAAACTGTTGAAGAGGTAAATGCTCAAGACAGCTTCCCTAGACTTGTTAGTACGTTTTTCAAAGAACTAAATGTTGTCAAGTGAAGGTTGGCTCCTCAACTGAGTGTCCAGCAGTGGAGCAAAGTGTTATGTGCCTTGTGCTCATCCTTGACTGCTGTACTCTGCGTCAGTACTGTGCCAGGAACAGTTTGTGCCCTCTGCTTTGAGAGTACAGTGAAGCTCTGTGAAGTACCTATAATTTAGACAGAGAAATGGGAGAATAAAAAGTTGTCATTTGGCTTTACTCTCTTACGGTAATTCAGAAATTGGCTTTGCAAGTAAAGGTGCTTCTAGGTCTGGGAATAACCAGGTCATGCTGTATTTCCTTTGCTTTTCTTGTTGATGGATCAGGGAAAGTGTAGGGAGAGCTTCTTAACTGCTTAAAGCTCTAATTGCACCTTGCGTAAGAGTCAGAAGACAGAAAAATTACTGGCTCTTCAATGCAGGCCAGTTACCAGCACTCAAATAATATGCATTGCAGAGAAGGAAATTGTGAACTGTTCCAAATTCTGCCACCAAGGACATCTACTGAGGATTTCCCTTCTTCCCACAAACGTGCCTGTCCTTCAAAGTCTGGAACTCCTGTATGAACAAAGCTGGCCTCCAGTTAGGTGCAGACAAGAGCCAAATTCTCTATTACAAACCTATGGTTCAGGCTGAAACAAATGTCACGTTACTGCTTCCAAGGGCACAGCTGGGTGCATGCTATTTGCTTTTATTAGATTGACTCTGACTATTGGTTTTGGTACTTACCATACAGAAAAGCCCAGTTTTAGTTGCCCAGTTTTTTTATTTATTGCTAGTTTGGTTTTTTTTTCTTCCTCCCAACTTCTTTTTCTACAAGCTTGGAACACTAGTGATGTTTCACAGTAAGTGTTGGGAAAGGAAAGACTAAAGATTTGGCAGCACAATGAATTGAAAGATGTTTTTTAATAATGCATACTGGCCTCTAATCTTGAATGTCAGGCTGTGGAAAGAGACCCTCTTTGCTGCAGTTGTAGCATTGTTTTGGAAGTTTCAGTTACTCTGCAGTTCTGTGAATGAAGGGAAAAATCTAAGGCCAGTGCCTTAAAGTCAGGAAAAAATAATAACCATCTATGCTCTCTTTTTGTAAAGGTAAATAAATTACGTTGTGAGATCAGTACATTAAACTTTGGGTACTTGAAATCATAGTTCCTTGTGGGGGACAGAAAGGATAATTGACAAAATACTTCATGTTGTAATAAGGAGTTTTTATATCCTCTAGAAGTCTTGCTGTGATGTATAGCAAGATACATATTTCAGAGAGATACAGATTTCTCATTACAGAACTGAACTTGGAAAGCAAGAATGGCTTTGATAACACTTTCCTGTAGTCAATTTCAGCTGAAAGTCTTTTTCTTAGTATTTGAATTCTTTTTCATTTACCAGACATGGAAAACTGACTTTGGCATCTGCTTTTCCCCACTCTGTAAAGGAGTGTTTGTAGCACCTTGACTTGTTGGGAGAGGGCTGAAACTACAGAACAGACTAAAACAAGCATGTAATAACAAGCCTCATACTGTTGTTATAACAGAGCTTGAACATGTTGATGTTATTTACAGAGAGGTCGGAACGAGGGGTTGAGCAGTGGCACTCTCTCCAAGTCATCCTCTTCAGGCATGCAGAGCTGCGGAGAGGAGGAAGGAGAAGAGGGAGCAGATGCTGTGCCGCTTCCTCCTCCCATGGCAATTCAGCAACACAGTCTTCTCCAGCCCGACTCACAGGATGACAAGGTAGGAGCAGGGGAGGCTTCACATGGTGAGGTACCCTCTGTGTGCACAAACGTTTCTTCTGCTTCCAAAGGTCTCCAAAATGTACATAACACAGCTTCATGGTAGACAGATGTGATCACTATTTCACTTGAGACAACATTAAAAGGGTGTACTGTGAAAAGAGCATGAATTAAATGGTTCTCTATTTTCAAAGCACAAGTGAGCACTTTAAATGTGGAAATGTGCTCACTTTTTACATCACTTTGGCAGATGCCATATTTAGTGATTAGAGTCTAATTGTTTTATAATCATACCTTTTGTTATTTTTGTTGGGTTTGCGGGGGGGGGAAGATAGGGGGGGATGCCTAAGAGAAAGGAATTACCAAATAAGGTTAATAATTCTCATGGTTTAACCCCAGCCAGCAACTAAGCCCTGCACAGTCACTGTTCCACTATCCCTTTGAGAATCAGAAGGGGAAGAGTGAAAAAAACTCTTGGATTGAAATAAAGACAGTTTAATAGGTAAAGTAAAAGCTGTGCATGCAAGCAAGGCAAACCAAGGAGGTCATTCACCACTTCCCATAGACAGGCAGGTGTTCAGCCATCCCCAGGAGAGCAGGGCTCCATCATGATGTGTATCAATGACTTGGGAATATAAATGCCATCATTCCAAACATCCCCCCCCCCTTTCCTTTTTCTTCCCCCAGCTTTATATGCTAAGGATGATGCCATATGGTCTGAAATATCCCTTTAGTCAGTTGAGATCAGCTGTCCTGGCTATGTCCCTTCCCAACTCTTTGTGCTCCCCCCATTCTCATCGCTGATGGGGTGGGGTGAGAAACAAAAAAGCCTTAGTACTGTGTGAGCTCTGCTTGTCAACAGCTACAACACACCTGAGTTATCAAAACCGTTTCCAGCACAAATCCAAAACATGGCCCCATACCAGCTACTGGGAAGAAATTTAACTCTATCCCAGCCACAACCAGCACATGTTTTTTTCAAACAAAGGCACATGAAAATTGAGGTTAAAAATTCTGCACTGGTAGTGGAACTTCTGATGTAGATAGTAACTCCTGGAAGAAAATCTTACTTGCATATGATCTATTTCTATTTAATGTTATGATGTTTACACATTGAGAGGGTTTATTTCAATTTTGAACCTGGATGAAACATTTAGGGGACAAGTACCAAGTCTGGAAATAGAGGTGTTTAGAATGGAAATAATCTGGACTTTTGCAGCAAATATGCACATTATTGTTTTCTTGCCATTCTGCTCCTTAAAATTTTTAACCTTTTTAATCTACAGCACTGAATATTGTTAGTGAATTTGATGACTGCTTGCTCTCTGTTCTCAGTGGTGAGACTGAGACACCACTCATTATTCGTAACTTTAGTGAATTCTTTTTTATTATTTTTTTTTCCTTTTAAAAACACTGCCTTTCAGTAGGAATCTCACTCATCCTTGAAGCTGTTGTTTGTAGGATCAAAATGGCTGGTTCTTGTGCTCTATGTGTATTCAATACCTACATGTTTTCTGAATTGACAAGGTGTAACATACGAGTTGAAGAGTTAATATACTGGGAAATATTCCTGTAACAAAACAAACAGAAATAGTCCACCCTTCAGACCTGAGAGAATGTTTTCTTGCTAGAATAATCTCAGTTTTAGATTTAGAAATAAGATGAAAGTAATGTTGGTGAAAATATGTTTAAGCAACCGCTGATGAGCTGCCATATTTGCATGTTCCTTCAGTGACAGAAAACAGTTGATATGCATATATTATATAAAGTTCTCTAGAGAAAAATTACTGTCATTATAGACTTCCTTACGTGGCAAGAACATTAAGTCTATATATGTGAAGGAATATGCTTGTAAACTAGTGTCTGCTTACTTTTGTATTTCTGGTGCAAATTCAGATCCTTACCACAGTAGAGTAAGAGCAGCTTTGAGTAGCTGTCCATCCCCAGTAAATTTTATTTTCACTTCTGTTGTGGTTTAAGCCCAGCCAGCCACCAAATACTACACAGCTGCTTGCTTACTCCTGCACCAGTGGGATCAGGGAGAGAATGGGTCAAGTAAAAGATAGCACACTCATGGATTGGGATTAAGCAAAAACCACGCACACAAGCAAAGCAAAACAAGGAATTGATTCACTGCTTGCCATGGACAGGAAGGTGTTCAGCCATCTCCAGGAGAACAGGGCCTCATCAGGTGTAACAGTGACTTGGGAAAGCAAATGCCACCAGTGTCAATGTTCCCCCTCTTCCTCCTTCCCTGTGATTTATATATTGAGCGTGAGGTCACACGGTCTGGAATATCTCTCTGGGCAGTTTGGGTCATCTGTCCTGGCTGTGTCCCCTCCCAGTCTCCCAAGCACCCCCAACTTCCTCACCAGCAGGACAGTATGGAAAGCAGGAAATGCCTTGGCTCTGTGTAAGCCCTGCTCAACAAAAACATCTCTACATTATCAACATGTTTTAGCACAAATCCAAAATGCTGCCCCATACCAGCCACTGTGAAGAAAATTAACTCTACCCCAGCCAAAACCAGCATAACTTCTTAAAAGGTCAACATGTACCCACTTCAGTAAAAACATGTTGTGACAGTTTTTAAAACTACATGTAGAGAAGACTTCAGAGAAGCTAAAATTTTGTAAAGTTAATATTATACCATAATTTTTCAAAGTATGTAACTAATGATTCTTCTGTGATGTGTTGTTATTATGCAATATTTGTCCTTCATGGTGGGTGGCAAAAGGTCCCCTGATGTGGCATCCTGGGAGGTTGTGTGTGTGTCCCTCATGTCTACACACCACCAACTTCTAGCACCTAAAGTAAATGCTTTATTGGAACACAGAAGTGAGAAGCCAGAGCAAAGTTTTACCCAGGAGAAGGTAGTTGGCTCTATTGATAGAGTTACTGATTAATAGAAGGCTCGGTAACAAGTTCCCAGTTGTCTGCCTTCAGGGTGGAGTTCTTCTTCGCATTCCTGCCATGGTAGGTGGTTTCTTGGGTTGTTAGCTACTCCAGATCCCAAGGAATGTCTCCTCCTTTCTGTGACCTCAGAGACATGGCATTTGGCTTGCCTCCCTGCAAGCATTTCTTCCTCTCTAGAGCTCCTGCTCAGTGCTGGAAACTCCCTATTTGCTGGGTTTCTCCTTCCCTTCCCAGCCCCCTGTGGACCCTTAGCAGCATCTCATACCTGCCTGAGCTCAGTTGCTCCCTCCAGTTTTCCATTCTTTTCTGGGCAAGGGGTGTATTCTGCTCCTAGAGTACATCATCAGAAAAGTCAGCAAGGAATTTTATCTGTGCAGCTCTTCCTTCTTCAGATAATATATGCTGTAACCACAGGCTCTGGAAATAACAGCTCTGAAGTTTTGCCTCACATCCCAAATACCCCAAAAGAGAAATAAAAGATACCATAACCAGAACCTGATTCAAACACTGACAGTGTTTTGTAAGACTAGGCTGAGCTCTGCATCCAAAATGAAAACCCACAGCTTCTGAAAACCTGGTCAACGGTCAGATGTCAGGAGCATGTAAATTGCCTAAAAGACAGGCCAGCTGTGGGATTGCTCAGTTTTTGGTGTGCATGCAAACATCATGTAGGCCATGCTGATTTGTCTAAGAGCACTAAATAACACAACCATTTTCTCCCCTAAGAGCTCATCTGCACACTATATGCATTCTTCCATTCAGCAGAATCATTGCTCACATCATGGATTTGCATTTGGTGGCAGTTTACAAGTTGTTTGCATTTAATTTTTTGGATAAGCAGTATTAAAAGTTTCAAGATCAGTTGTGTTAATATGAAACTAATTATTTTTGCTTTTTGTTTTCTCTTTTTGTAAACTCTGATGCAGCATTATGTTGACTTGTGTTCTGTCTCTGCTTTGGCTCAGTTCCCGTATCTTTCCGTTTAAAGTTATCTGTATTTCCTCTGCTTACTCAGCCCTTGTTTTCCTTTCCAAATAAGGCAAATACAGGGCAAACTACCTAAAATCTGTATATTCTTTACTTTTTTTTTTTTTCTTTTTTTTTGGATTTACTTATGGGGAGTCTTGTTACACCCGGCCTTGATTTGAGCAGAACCTCTTGTGTAGAGTTGTTATTTGTGCTGTTTCTTTGTCCGGTTTGTTGGAAACGTTTGCAGCTTGCCCTGTGCTGCATGATGTTCACTGTGCTGTTTGTAATATGAAGTGTGCTTCATATTACACCGTGTTTCCACTTTCCAGTTACTAAATGATAAATGTAATATGCAAACAACACTGTTTGCAAATTACTGAGGATGAATTTAATGGCCTTCTCCCAGAATCCTTTGCTGTGAACACCTTTTACCTTCAGTTGTATCTATAAACTGGCATTTTATAGCTTATGAGGCCAGAGATCTTCTGTGCTCTACACATACCATTGGGAAAAATGGATGGCACAAGGAATGGTGAGCTCAATTTCCCATCTGAATCTGGGCAATATACCCCAGCTCCTTTAGAAAAGTAAATGCCCCTGAGTTACTGGTGTATTTTTTCTTAACATAATAATGCTTCCTCCTTTATTTCAAGTCTTGATTTCTCTTACTGCTCTGCAGTTGTTGCTTTGTTTAAGCAGCAATAAAATAGGTTAACAAACTGTTGTCCATTGGGTCAGCTCAGGAAATTTTTGTAGCTGTTTGTCAGGAATTACCAGAAATTATATTTCCTTGACTTCAGTTGCATGTAGGAACAGGAATTTTTATCCCAGCATTTAACTTCTATGGGGTTTACTTGAAACTTCCAACTCCAGTTGCTCAAGTTGGAAGGGATGATCTTAGTGCTGTATGATGCTGACAGTACCTGTCGGGTACCTTTGTCTGACAGAAGTGAAGGAAGTCTCTTGATCCTTGAGCAAGTACCAAGACTAACTCTGGGATTCTCCTTCCTTTGTGTCATTGCACAGACATCTTCTCGACTGTTGGTGCGGCCAACCAGCTCCGAGACTCCCAGTGCTGCAGAACTCGTCAGTGCAATCGAAGAGCTCGTCAAAAGTAAAATGGTGAGACTCATCAGCAGGTGCATGTGTCTAAAGAAGTTGTGTCTTCAAGCCCCAGCTTGCTATTCAAAGAAAACCTGCATGTTTTACGTGGACTCCTAAAATTTGCTGTCTTACTTCAAAAGTCACTTTCTGGGTTGATGTGTGGGGTCATTTTATACACACTCTTTTGTAAAAGCATTTACTGAATAGGTAAATGGCTATGTAAAGGAGCAAAAAGCAATAAATAAGACGGAGAGAGGAGATGGTAGAAAATTACTTTGTCCTGTTAGTAAAAAGAAAATGTCCTTTTAGTAGAAGGAATGCAAAAACCCAAGGTCTTAGACTAATAGACCATTATGAGGAGAACCCCTGAAACTAAGCCTATTGCAAATCTTACAAGGGGTCAGCAGTAAAGCAGGTAACCCTGAAAACAAAAACATTTATGTTATCTTGTTGCTCTTTAGGCAACATGATAATGAAGAAATAAGTAAAAGAGTAAAGGGATCATTTTGCATGTCAGTGCTTCCATCTTTGCTAACAAATCAATTAGGCAGAATTTGTGTCAGCTTTTTTAGATTTCTATGTTTTGAAGTCTCTGTGTTTTTGAAGATTCTAGTTGACATGTTTTAAAGTTTTCATGTTTCAGAGGATTCTCATTATATGCATAATTCCAGGAAGGCCGTTTGTAATCAAAATCTGCCTTGACCCAGTCTGGGAAAAACTTCTCAAGTTGACCCTGTTTGAGATTGGACTATATGGTCTCAAGAGGTCCCTCAGCAGATCTGGATTTCCTCAAAACCTTTAAATCCTGCTTTTGCAGCATTGTCCCTGTTGGGCTCAACAGGAAGTGCCTTTGTGAAAACTACAAAGAAGCACAGCATGGCAGCCCCATGTTATCAGAGGCTGATATTTTCCAGGTTCATTATAAATTTAAGAAGCTTTGAGTTTCAGAATTAGAAATTTTATTTTCTGTTTTCTCATTCAGAAAGAATTATATTATTTCATAAAATAATTACTGTTCTCCCCTGGATATTCACTTTGCTTTTTACTTCTCTTACACCAGAAGGGTGAATAAGAAGTTATCTATGGGAAAATTCAACAGAGTCTTTTATAAATGGAAAGTTTGGTAGTCCATGTGTCTTTCAGGCTGCCTTACAGTGGATATAACTTAATGATCCTTGCATTTAGTCCTTGGGGGAGATGTCCTCATTTCACAGTTTTAGCCGAGGGTCAGCTCCCCCTGGGTTTTGGGTGGGTCATATCATTACTGGTTTTTATTTTTTGTGAGCAAAGAAAAAAAAATTATAGCTGAACCCCACCCCGGTGAAGTAAATGTGTCTTGCATTAAGGCTGTATCACATGCAAGGAAAATGTGATACATAGCTGTAGCTTGATCCAAGATTATGGGCTTGAATTAAAGAAATCCAATGAATACTTCATAGAAGATGTTTGTATTATTTCTCCCATTGCTTCTTCATCTTTTATACAAACAAAAGCCTATGGAGTCCATGCAGGGGAGATAGAGGTTATGAGGACTCTTCTTTAGAATCTGAACAAGCTCAAAAGCAACATTAGCAGTGTAGAGGTCATTATTTTCTTCACTGAGATGCTATTTTGGCTAGGTACTAAGATAACCTAAATGTCTGACAAAGAATGCTACTTCTGTTGTGTTAGAAATGTCACATCATAAGAATCTCCTTTAAAGATGTCCAATTTATTGCTGAAAGTAATTTATATATGCCAGAAGTCAAATATGACAAATATGATTTAATCCCTGGACATGAGGACACATTTGTTTTGCTCCCACCTTAGAAGTACTTAACATCCGGAGCAGGATAGTCTGAATTTTAGCCATTTAGCTCCTTTATTTTCCTGTGAAGAAAAGACAGTCATCTCAAGTGTTCTTCTCAAATGTGCTTCAAATATCATGGAAAGCCATGTTGTTGGCTGATTTCCTGGAGGCTTGTGACTTGCTTTGCCAAGATACATTAAAGTAATGGTGTCCCATAGATTGCTATATACAGCTCCTTGTAATGTGTCTTGTGAATAAAGGAGAAATAAATCATTGTTGCTGATTGTCTTGAATATACCCTCTCAGGCTCTGGAGGACCGTCCAAGTTCCTTGTTGGTAGATCAAGGTGACAGCAGCAGTCCGTCCTTCAACCCTTCAGATAACTCCCTTCTATCCTCCTCGTCACCCATAGATGAGATGGAAGAAAGGAAATCCAGCTCCTTAAAAAGACGACAGTAAGACTAATTTTTAAACAATTTTTCTTCTTTCTTTTTTTTACAATGCTCATTTTGACCTGGCAGCAGAAGCTGTTAGTCTGAAAGTGGGAGGACTTGGATTAGATTTCAAGCATGTGGTCACATTTCTCTGTGATGTTCAATCTGTGATTTTTAATTCTAGTCATATCTGTGTTTGACTTCTGCTACATGTCACTCTCATTTATTTGGGAAGATGCTGATCTTTAAATGTCCAGAGGTCTATTAGGCTTCAAGAAAATGGTCATTCCCCTTATTCTATTCCAACCTATGGTTAATTTCTCTATGTAGTAGTAAACTGTTACCATGGTAGAATAAAAACATGCCTGGTTTCAAATTTTTTGAACTTGTATGTAGAAATAACAAGCCATATAGCTAAGAGTCTCCAGACCAGAGACATAATAGAATTTTATTTTAAACAATAGTTAAATGTTTAATTTTAATGTCATGTTTAAGAAAACATCTGACTTTAGATAAACAGAAGCGAGCCTTGTCCAGTTTCAAAGTCAAAGCAGTATCTTGCTAAGGACCAATGTGCATTAATTCTTCCATTTCAGTTTCGCCTATCAAACATATGCAACAGCAAATGTCTAAAAAGTTGCATGCCATTAATCCTCATGAAAAATCTGTTTCATTTTTTAATATGTGTTCTCCTTTTCCTTCCACTGTAGCTATGTCTTGCAGGAATTGGTGGAGACAGAGCGAGATTATGTGCGAGATCTGGGCTATGTAGTTGAGGTATGATGTTTTTAATTCTCTTGATTTCTTCCTTTTTTAAATGTGTTACTAACCAGCTGTGCACCTTGAACCTCACTATGTTTTTCAAAACTAAACACAGGAAGAGACTAAAAATGTGAACGTTTACATTCTGAGTTTTCCCTCCTGCAGGCTTTTAATGTATTAAAATACTACATCAGATTTTATTCCTTTCTTCCTGTTACTGTGTCCACCTTGTTGTTCTCTTGAGGCATGTAGTTCTTTGTCTTTTTTTTTTTTTAATCACTGCCTCTGGCCTAATGTTACTCTGGTGGATAATGGGTTTATTTAACACACCAAAATTTTAACAAAAAGCATTGTGGCTCAGCATACAGAGCAGCTACCCAGAATTTGAAAGTCCTCCTTCCTGTCCTACTGCTAGGTTTCCCTTAGGCTTCCTAGCTTCCTCTGCTGTAAAATGAGATAATATCACACATCTCCTTTCAGTCTTCAGCTACCAACAAAATGCATTTGGAAGAGTAGAAAGAATGACCATGACAGTGAATTTTAGCCTAATAAGGTTCAATTCTTAAACTCTGTTTGGGAGGGAGGGAGGGAAAGATCACACTTGTCATGTTTAAGTATTTAAAGAGTGCATTAGGAGTCTACGAATAGATGTATTTTTGTAACTAACAAAATAATTTCAGGTGAAAATGCTAGACATCAAAATACACACTTGGCAAACCAAAACCAGACCTGGCTATTTAGGAATAGAAGTATTAGGGGGGAAAAAAGGAAGGAATAGAGTTGCATGAATATTACAAAGTTCAAAAACATTCCCAGCTCTAACTATATGATAGAATTGCTCAGTAAGAGAACTGTGCAGACACCAAAAATAATATAGGATTAGGGGAAAATGTAAGAGGGACTTTATTGCAGCCAGAATGCTTGCTAAGAATTGCTTTTCAGGTTGTTTGTGTTTGGTTTGCTCATACTGCAAGCAGTAGTCCATGCAGTGCAGTCCCATGAGCAGTGCTTTCTTCCTCGGTACATGTTGGTATGGGGTTAGTGTGAGAGACTGAAGTCAGAGACACCAAGCAAACAGAGCAAACGTATACTCAGGAACAGCCCCACTTGGCATTGCAGCTGCTTCAGGCAGTAAGGAGAAGGGCTGTGGAAGTTTCCTTCATGCTTTAAGCCCTTTCACACAGGCTAAATTAGCCAGAGTGAATTCATTTTTCTAGCCCTGGGTACTGATGTATAGACAGCCTCAGGTCACTTTGCGATACGTTGTGTCTCTGCCTTATGGTTTGGTGTTATAGAGCAGTTTTCTGGTTTGGTTTTGTGTCCCAAACAAGTTGTTGGCATAGGACATCTTCTGGGAAAGGGGGGATTAAAAGATAACTCACTTTTTTTTAAGTAAGAATGTTCACAGTGAATTCGCTTGAACTGTTGCAGGGTTATATGGCACTGATGAAGGAAGACGGCGTACCTGATGATATGAAAGGCAAAGACAAGATTGTATTTGGAAACATTCACCAGATTTATGACTGGCACAGAGAGTATGTATTGTACCTAAAAATATTAGACTGACTTTAAGAAATTATTTTATTTCCTCAGATATTCAGATACAAGGTAAATGGAGTTGGTTTTGTGCGCTGAGTTGCAGAAAATGTAAATTCAGCTTAAAAGTGTTGGAGTGAAGATTTGCTTTAAAGAAGGATGCATGTATATTTATGTATATATATAGCAAGTACTTCAACTGAGGATCTCTAAAATGGACAGAACTTTGTACATGGCTTTCTGTCTAACAAGACAGTCTAAAGAATTTGTTAGGAGTGGTTAGCATGGCAGTATTAGCATCTCAGACATTCAGACTAGGAAGGGGAAAGCTTTCAATCAATACATATGAAATTTAATAATTTTATTAGTGAATGACAGGGCTTTTTTTCATCTTTGCATGGATTCAGCGTGTCCTTTTGAAAAATTGTATTGAAATATTACATTATTACCATTGTCAGTTTGGACATACATTAATATCCAAAGCTGCTGATAAAGAGACACAAATTATCTTGCCTTGCAGTAAGACCACTTTGCCTTACAATTACCTGTTGGTCTAATGTGTGCTGTCAGGAAAAAAATAACTGTTTATTCTGTTTATGTTCAGCTTCTTTTTAGGAGAGTTGGAGAAGTGCCTTGAAGATCCAGAAAAGCTGGGATCCCTGTTTGTTAAACATGTAAGTCCAAATGTCTTTGTTGGCACTCTGTTGCTGCTACTGACCAACATGTTTGACTACTAAGTACAGTTAAAAAAGTGCTGTACAATGTTTTTCGCTGTAAGAGGTGGAGACATAACTTTTAAGAGCTTATAAATAGAACAAGTAAATGCTCTAGTCTTTGTCTCCAGTACCTTCCTGTGGAGAGGGCCCCATTTCTCTATTCCGTTATACTTCAGTGCAAGGGAATTGTCATTTCATGTGACACCTGCCTTCTAATCCCAGGCATCCATGCAGTGCCATGGAATATAAGAAATTAAAATAGGAGAGAGGCTCATTCTTCTTTCCGTTTGAGTGCATTCTAGTTCTGTATCCTTTTCACTTCTCAGAGTTTGTCGCTGGCAAAGTGGAAAGCTGCAGGAAGTAGCTCTCCCCATTTCTGATTGCTGTTTTACTTTCTTTCTCCTGGTATTATTTGTAACTGAGTTGACTTTGAAAGGCACCTTTACCGCTCCAGGTGGAAAGGCAAATAGTGATGCTATTACAGCATCCTCTAGCAAAACCTTGTTGGTTAGAACAAAATGATTCAGTTCCCATTCTTAATCTGTGTCCTGTGTCCTTTCCAATCTCCATCTTATTTTTCCATTTCTTTCTTACCATTTATCTTCACTGACCGGTGCTCTGTAAGTCTCTGGGAAGCAAAGCCTCTAACAGCAAACCAATCCTAGCAAAGTGATAGAAAAGATTTTGGAGTAGGTATGTCTTTATTTCTTAACCAGCAAGTCAATCAAGAATGAATCTTAAAGGGTGAAGTTATTACCTCTCTTTTTCTTTGTTGCTTTGGTGTTAAAAGCACATGTTTAAAATAAAGAATGAGTTAAAAACTACTTGTGCCTCCATTTCCAGGCTTCATCACCTACATTCCCACCCAAACTCCAGTAGGACAGCCAATCCTAAATAAAAGACATGAAAGTTTTCTCCTAACTGTTCTGTACATGTAAACAGGAGGAGGTCATTATTCTAATAAATTGGAATAATAATCAGATTATTAAAATAGAATAAAAAATACTGTATGTCAAAGGCTCCATTACAGAATCACAGAATGGTTAAGGCTGGAAGGGATCACTGTGGGGTCGTCTTGTCCAACCTCCCATTGCTAAAAGAAAAATATAACTATTTTCATGCTTAACTTTATTGTAGGACCTGCTGAGCTGTCATCTCTGAACAGCTGTTGTTCAGGAGAATTTACAGCTGTGGGAATTTTTTTCTCTTGTGTTGCTTTTCCAAAATCATAATGATATTCCCAAATAAATGTGTTTTCAGATCTGTGATTTCTGCATATGTAACTGCTTCTTTTCCTTAAAGGGTTTTTTTTAAGTTCATACATTGGAACTGCCGTACTTCTTAAAGTAATACTCCATTTCAATTTGGCTTGTGTTTTTCTTGATAATGATGTATCATTCTGTATCTTTGTTCTCTAGGAGAGAAGGTTGCACATGTACATAGTTTACTGCCAAAACAAACCAAAGTCTGAGCACATTGTCTCAGAATACATTGATACATTTTTTGAGGTAAGTTCCTGAGAGAGAATATGTGAGGTGGAGGATTATCAAATCTGTTGTTCAAACCAGAAAACAAAACAAAAAAAAGAGTGCAGCAGATACTGTTGTTAATGTTCTAAATTACAATTGCTTTCCATTTCTGTTCTGATTTCTCAAATCTGATACAAACTCCTAGAGTTGAAAACTAAAGGTTAGGGATAAGATCTTAATTAATCAGTAAAATCTTATCCTTGCTAGCCTTAGCCCAGGCAGGTACCAGTGCATCTTGTGCACCGGTGCACCAGTGCATTTTATATGGAATGGCAGTTCTGGATGAGCAGAAATCACTGTTGAAAATAGGCTGTATTCAACCTTTGACTGAAAAATTACATTTCACTCTGTAGCCTTGTCAAAAAAAAGAGATAAAAGATGCTTGCAGAACAGAATACCTTGGCAGCAAGGGTGATATGGGGAAGGGCTTCAGCTTTCACAAATTGAAGATTAGATTCTTTTCTGACTTTTGCCAATTTCTGGTCTGATAACAGTTAATACTGATATATCCTTGTTTATATATATTTATCTCCATATATTGATATGAATGCTGTGTTTCTAACTCAACAAAGCAAAGGTCTTTCTAACCGAACAAACAAAATGTTTGTTTTACAACTCTCAGGATCTAAAGCAACGCTTGGGGCACAGACTTCAACTCACAGACTTGCTAATAAAACCTGTGCAGAGAATTATGAAATACCAGCTGTTACTAAAGGTAAAGTGATGTTGAGATGAATGGGTTGTGTTAACAGATACATTATAGATGTATTAACAGATGTGTTTTCTTTTTTAATTATTGCTGATGTTGTTCCACCCTATACCCTAACGGATCCCAGATTTGTAGTAAGGCCATCTGATTATTTTCTGAGCACATTCAGATGGTTATAAAAATTGCAGTAGATGGCTTGGCCAGAAATTTGTTTCTTCTTTTAACAGTTAAAGACCAAATGTTTAGGCCATGGAAATGTTTAAAATATGTACCAGTGTCATAGGAATGGGAGAAGGAACTCTCAACTGTTTTCAGATGTAAAAGTCATACAAGTTGTTGGGACTCATCACACCTTCTCCAGCTACACCTGCAATCATTTTAATATCACATAAGTGTTTACTGAAGTTACTCTGTAGCAGAGGTCATTGCCTTAGCATATGTTTTTGTATGATCTAAATCCAAATGGTGTGTCTTCTGCAGTCTGTCATATTCTGATAGTGGATATCAAATTCAGATTTTCAAAGATTTCTCTTTGTTAATTAATGAGAAAAGAAAGATTACTTGACTTTTTTTTCTTTTTCAGGACTTCCTCAAGTATTCTAAAAAAGCTAATCTTGACACAACAGAACTGGAGGTACTTGAAACATTTTCACTTAGTGATATGAATTCTTTTAACTCTGAACTTCTTTTGTTTTGGCAGAGTCACTTTCCTTTTCTCATCTTCCTGAGAAAGTGATTTTAAGTGTTTACTTCTTGCATTTCTGTTCTAAAGCAACCATATCAAATGAAACAAATTTCTATGCTGCTAACTCACCTGGAAAATAAAGCTTTGACTTTTTATTTGTCTTGAACAGAAAGCTGTAGAGGTCATGTGTATAGTACCAAAACGGTGTAATGACATGATGAATGTTGGCCGCCTGCAAGGATTTGATGTAAGTTGGCTGGAGTTTTGCTCAGAGATTTTGTCAGGTTCTCTAGAAATTAACCATTAATATTGTGGGGAGAAATGCGTACAGTGCTCCCTCACTATCTGGTTAGCTGGTGCAAAAAGCAGTGAATGAAAAATCGAGTCTTAGCCCTGTCATGGAGTTTTTCCTGGGAAGCATTACCTGCTGTGTCAGTCACACTAGGTAAGTCCTTCTGCAAGGTCTCGAAAGGGCACATGTTACAACAGTTCCCTTGTTGACTAAAGGCTTGCAAAATAGTGAAATAATCAGTTACCAGCAGGTGAGCAGAGCTGACTTCTGCACTGTTGACAAAGGAGAAGTCACTAAGGTCAATCATGTACCTGAGGCAACTGTAGTCGTCATGTTGCTAAGTCTAGAAGAGATGGGAATTGGCTACTGAAGCTGTATGCATCAGCCAGGCCACAGTCACATGTTCTACTTGCAGAGCTCTTTATATTTTGTGATGCAGAAATGAACTTGAAGTCTTCCCCTACTCAGCACCGTGGAAGAATATATGAGTAACTGTTGGAGTTACTGAGAACAGAGAAATTAAAGCCTTAGTGTTACAAGCCTCAGAGTGCAGTGTGAATTGAAAAGGGTGGAGTGGATTTGTGGGTTTTAGTCTGGTGTTTTGTTTTGTTCTTTTCTTTTTGATGTTTGGGGTTTTTTTGAGAAAGAGAACAAGATTATCTTGTGTCTAGGAGGAGAAATAAATATATAATGGTTAATGACAGTCGGAAGGTGGGAAATACACAAAGCTATTTGGTATGGGAATGTGCTCATAAAGGTTGATTGGAGAAAGAAACTAAGAACTGCACTAAATGTGTTTCTGCTTGCCTCTGTGTTTAGGGTAAAATTGTAGCCCAGGGAAAGCTCCTGCTCCAGGACACATTCTTGGTTACAGACCAGGATGCAGGACTTCTGCCACGCTGCAAGGAGAGACGGGTCTTCCTGTTTGAGCAGATTGTCATTTTCAGTGAGCTGCTAGATAAAAAGAAAGGTTTCTCCATGCCCGGATTCTTGTTTAAAAACAGTATCAAGGTAACTGTTGCGTGTGAGTCTTTTGTGTCCCCTGCACAAACTCTGCTAAGGTAACAGTTTCTCATTCTGTGGGCAGTCACTAGTGACATCTAGATGTGCAATCATAAAGCACAATGAGGTGTCAGTCATTTCCTGAAATTACTTCTACCAAATTTGTTCTCATTCCGATGTTAAGTGGAGATCTTCAGATCCCAGTACTCTGATGCTTCCTGCTTGAAGCAAATCAAAGCTGGTGTTCTGGCACAAAGCACTGGACAAGTATTCACAAAGAGTTTAGTTTTTGGCTCTCTGCTGTGTGTATACCATATTGCAAAGTCATTGCAAGTAGAGGTAATAAGGTAATAACTCTTTTATATCCTTTCTGATACCGAAATATGTAGATAACATTTGTAAGTAGTGTTATCTTCTTAGATATGTCAGCTCTTCCTCAAACAAGTACGTGTTTCCCCACTTCAAGTTTCCCTGAAAAAAAAACCCTCATATTAGGGCCCAGCAGTCCTCATGAAGTGTTCTGGGTGGACCCTGCTTCCCCTAATTCACCTTGGTGCTCTGCCTGCCACCTGAGCCTGCTGTTTATGGCTCCAGCTGAACAGCCTGGTCCAAGGCATTGCTGTATCTGCAGCTGAAGCCTTTGGTGGGGGCCAGTGGTAGAGAGAGCTCCATAGCAGGCTCAGCATTTTAACTAATGTGAAAGGAAAGTGAGGGATGGAGAACACTGGGCCATGCTGGCCTGCTGGATATTGTTCAGGCACAATGTGTCAGTAAGCTATACACTAATCCTTTGTTTACTGGAATACTTCATTTTATGGTATTATTTTACTGAAGGACGAATGGTTATCAATTGAAGATCTGACTCTGAACTCCTAAGAAAGAGATATTAAAGGTATGTTTCTCATAAATACATGTTGTTTTTTTTTTTCATGAAGGTGAGTTGCCTTTCCCTGGAGGAAAATGTGGACAGCGATCCATGTAAATTTGCACTAACATCAAGAACGGGCGATGTCACGGAGACCTTTATTTTGCATTCTGCCAGTCCAGGAGTCCGCCAGTTATGGATCCATGAAATTAACCAAATTTTGGAAAACCAGCGCAACTTTTTAAATGGTAAATTATTTTCTTTTACTGAAAGTTTGTAATTGGATGACTTTTCTCTCATCTCTTCGTTCTTGGCTTTGAAATGTTTTGCAAGTTGACTTTTTCCTGAGCTAATACAGAACAGTTGGGGGGTATGTGCTGCATTTCTGCTTCAGAACAGATGCTTGCATTTATTATAAGAGTGGTAGTCTGAATTTACATGGTGTTCTCTTGGTGAAATTTTCCAAATGTTTTGTAGGAGTGAATCAAGATAGGTGCCATCCATTGAGAGCTTGTGTAGCCCTTTTAAGCAACTGCAAGCCTTTAAAGGCTAAACCCAAGTGGAATTTTAAGCATCTATTCAGAATGTGTTTTGCTTCTGTTATTTTGGTGGCCATTGTTGTCTCATTGGTGTTGCAACATTAATGTTGGTGTGGCAACAACATTAAGATTCTGCAGGAGAAAAGGAGAAGGTGATGTTGTCTGCTGTGACATTAGAAGGTTCTTGCTCTGTTTTTATATCTATTGGTTATTGTCCCAACCTAGATTTTTTTAAACAGTTGTAATGAGTAACAACAAGCAGAGAATTTGGAGTCATACCTGTTTTTTCCCAACTTGGCTGCTGACGGACAGTGTGGTCATAGAGGAAAACATTTCTTCTTAGTTTCAGATTATTAATCTTTAATATAGGTAGATACAGCACGTCATGAAGGTTAGATACAGAAGAGTGACTTGAAGTCTGTGGCATCTTTCCACTGCTAACAAAATTTATTTGAACAGCACTCCCCTTTTTGCCAGTAGACGTGTGTTTTAAACTGTTCCTGTTCCCTTTCCTGCCCCCTTTCCCCTGACCGCCTCCCCCCTCGCCCCCACTGCAGCCTTGACGTCCCCGATCGAGTACCAGAGGAACCACAGCAGTGGTGGAGGCGGCGGCGGGAGCAGCAGTGGTAACAGCGGCGGCCCCAGCAGCTGTAGTGGCATCCCCAGCTCCAGCCGTAGCCGGCCATCCCGGATCCCCCAGCCTGTCAGACACCATTCCCCAGTCCTGGTCTCCTCTGCAGCCTCGGCCCAAGCAGAGGCAGACAAGATGTCAGGTATGTCCATTCACAATCACTCCCTGCCACACTACAACACCTCCTTAGAAACTGGCCTGAGCCAGCCAGACAGGCACCCTCCCAGTGCAGAGCCGGATGGTCCTCAGAGAGAAGCTGAACAGATTCCCAAGATGAAAGTTATTGAAAGTCCCAGGAAGACAGCAGGAGGCATTTCTGGCTCAGCTGATGGAGCCCAGAAAGACTCACGTGGAATCTCAGAGGACAGTCGAACAAGAAACAGCATAGGATCACTGACGCTTGGGAAGCCAAGGCCAGGAGCCATCTCTCCAATGAACTCTCCTCTATCCACGACTTTCCCTTCTCCTTTTGGCAAGGAAACCTTTCCACCCAGCAGCCCCCTGCAGAAGGGCTCCTTTTGGAGCTCCATCCCAGCATCCCCTGCCAGCCGCCCTGGCTCCTTCACTTTCCCTGGGGACAATGACTCCCTCCAGCGGCAGGTCCACCGCCACTCTTCACACAGCAAGGACACAGACCGCATGAGCACATGCTCCTCGACCAGCGAGCAGTCAGTTCACTCCACCCAGAGTAATGGGGTAAGAGCGGAGCACCTCTGTCCTGCGAGCTCTTCTAAAACCTTCCATGCTCCCTTTCTGTGCGTTGCCATCATTCTCCGTACTAACTTCTGGCTCTCCGGTGCTGTACTGCTCTGAAATAATCAACTGTTCCGGTATCTTCTGCGCATTAAACAACCAAAAGTGTCTACCTGCGTGTATGTATACATGCAAACGTGGCTATGTATACAGACACAAAAGCAACTGCTAACATTAGTTGCAATTTCTGCCTCTGCTGAAAACATAGATCACTAGGCTGATACCTACTAACTTGCTGTCCTTGCTTTTTTCGTCTCTAATTTGAAGGCACATAATTAACATGCTGAAGTGTGGCAGCCAGAGCACTTTGGGGGTATGCATTGCAAGAGCACTTAAGTCTGACTTCAAGATTTTGGCAGATTGCCTTGGGGCTTTTTTCCCTTTCACGCACAAATTTGCCACCGCTGTCCTGTTGAGTTTTAACTTCGTGGAGACATCTACGTTCCCTGGGCTGCTTGATTTTTATTTTTTTATTAATTTATTTTTTCCCCCTCTCCTTTCAGCCTTAGTTGTTGTATGACAACCTCTTTTTAAATCCTGTGTTTGATCAAGGAAGCTTTCTGCAATCCACTCAAAATAGGCCAACAAAACCTAGTGAGAATAATCCTACTTCTACTACAACCAAAACAATTACCTGCTCCACTTGTCTTTTCTCCTTTGTAAGAAGAACTGGTTTCAGGTTTCTGGAGATTCAACCTCTTACTGTGCACTTGGTGTGTTTGTGCAGAAATCTGGGGTATCAACAGAATCTACATTACCTCTAATAACATCCATCAGGAGAGCAACACAGCAATTATTGCAGGAGCATGTGCAAATATAAAACAAAAATGTTGAGGCACTTGCTATGGACGTGCTAGGCAGGTTATGGTGCCTTTCTTTTTAAACTCACGTTTGATTTTTCTCTGACTAAGCACTGTGTTCATGAATGTCTGTTTTTCCACTCTCTCACAAATGGTATGCAATACCAGTTTTGCAAATCACCTAACTTGCTGGACCTTTTCTTAATGCATGTGTTTCTTTATAGAACTGTTTAACACACAAAGCTTTCGTGACTTCTTAGTTCTTACACTTTTATAACAGCTTCCGAAGAAAAAAAATTATGCTTTGCATGTTTTGTATTTTTATCCTGATTTTCCTTCAGCTTTTTATTTGGTTTAGCTCTGTCTTGTGTTTATCTTCAGTTTAGCAAAATGTGATGTGATGTTATGTGATGTGATGCAATGCAATATCTGGGGTAATTTGAGTATTTTGACTTCACTGCAGAGTATGTGGATCAAGATGGTGGTACTTGCATAATACTAATTCAAGTTGTTCCATTAAAAAAGGAGAAAGGGAAAGATGGGATGGCACTGAGTTTTCAAAACATTTGGATTTCAATACTATCTCAGCAAAGACACCATTGCTTGTTTTTATCTCACTATAGAATGTAATATTTGAATGCATGCCTTCTGCTTCACAGCTATATGTTCACAGATTTATAACTCTTCTAGTTTGATAATTGAGATGGGCCATAAGTCCTCATGTATAACATCATTTGTAGACCAATCAGCAGGATTTCACACCATACTGAACAAGCTGGAGAAAATGGGTTGTGAAGGTTTATTTTAATTTAACCATTTGTGTATGTATATTCACATGCACATATGGCTATGGTCGATTATTTAAGGAAAAATTACTTCCAAGAAGAAAAAGGAATAAGTTTTGCTAGTTGAGAAGTATGGGAGGAATTTTTTATATTTTGTTTGTAGATCCTCCTCTAATCCCGTGGTTGAGGTCAATGATGACCAGAAGTACTTTCAGTAAGAAAACATTAACTGTGCAAGAATAATTACTTCCTTGGAAGGCAAAAGGAAAGGCTATCTTTCCGTGGTGAGAATGAATTCTGGTATAAACACATTCTCAAGAACATTTGTCACTTAGTAGTTACCAGACAGTTGTTTATTTAACAGATTTAACTGTCCCTGTTGAACATAAGAAATATTCAGAGTTTATTATGATCCTTCAAGACTTAAATGTCGGAAAGAAATGTTATGTTATGTTATAGAAAGGTCAGTCTTGCAGTTACACAAATTCTGCTGCATGCTAAGAAACAGTATGTTCAGGAATAGTGTGTGGGGCAAGGTTTAAGGCTGTTTGATATTACAACCTCCCTTCATCTTTCCCTGTAAGTCTTAACAGGAGAAGTCAACAAAAGCTGCTTTTTCTGAGTAGAGTTAGTTTTCATCTAGGTAAAAGAATGTAGCAAGTTGTCCTCCTAATTTAATGACTGAAAATGAGATTTAATTTGTTTGGTTCAGCTGTTCCCAGTTTGCCTGAATCATAGAAATGACTGGCTAATACAAAAGGCCATGCAGGCCATCCTCTAAACTAGAAAAAATGAGTTCTCAGAGTGGAAGTACAGCATCTGAAATTAATGTAAATATCCTTTAGCAGAGTTACAATCCACAGTGAGATCTTTTTCACTGAGGTAGCATATGCCTCATTAGTCTAATATGGCAAAAAGGTTTGAGTCACTCAGTTGATTGTAGCAGTCCAGCTAGAATAAAATGTACAGAGTCACTGGCACACCAAGCATCAGGTGTTAAATATGCTATGAATGAGTAATCTGCGACTGTTCCTTTCCAAATGTCTTGGTTCCTCAGCCAGAGTCCTCAGGGAAGCACAGGCACAGAGAGACAGAGTGACTTGTTCAAGGCCTTTAGCAGATTGCAAGAGAATGCGGTGTTCAGGACTCCCTGCTGTCAACTGACCCCTGCTGCATCTCCTCAATATTTGAGAGATATTTGACAGTTCTGAGGAAAAAAATAATGCTGTTTTAATCCTGTGTGCCAGCTTTTCACTGGCTGCTGGCACATAACTGGTTATGCTCTATATGCAGTAGGAGTACCCAGGACCTGGGTACCCTTTTCTGTCTTCAGCTCAGCTTCTACTAAGCCATAGTGAGCCCTCACTGGTATTGAGTGACCTGAAACATTTTGAAGTAAGAACAGAGACAAAAGACAGGCACAGACACACACACCTCATGCCACATAATTGATAGGCCATTGACCTTCGTTTTAACATGTTTCAAGAAAGAAATAATTACTGAGGGAGTAGGTTGTGTAAACTGACAATAGTTTTCACCGTTCCGTTTATTAAACCTCATGTAAGTAATCACATGCAAATGGACAACGTAAGTCTTAATTTTAAAAGTAATAATTTCCAGGAGGTTCATGGTCCGGAGAAGGCTTTTTGTTCTGAAAGTAATATGATTTTAAATGTACACCTTCTCAGGCATAATTAGCTTTCCACAAA
Source organism: Erpornis zantholeuca (assembly GCA_013400515.1). Lineage (NCBI taxonomy): Eukaryota > Metazoa > Chordata > Aves > Passeriformes > Timaliidae > Erpornis > Erpornis zantholeuca. The sequence continues at coordinate 371,610 of VZTN01022702.1, read as the reverse complement.
TGCTTGCTGGGGAAAAGAATAAAATCATGAACAGTAGTTGAAATTATATGATAAACAGGTAACAACACTCAGCTATCATAGTCACTAATCAATTAGAAGGGATTCTTATAGTTTAGTGGGTCTATTTTGACCATCAAATTAATTTCTTATTTCAGTAATTTACTTCATTCTCTGCATTTAAAGGAATAAATCTGATCATACAGATTCAACCAGAGATAAGTCTTGTGGTTTTGAGAGATGGTGTCAAACCCCTATTTTTTTCTTTTGTTCGTGTTCAGGTTTTGTGTGCAGAAGGCTGGCATCTGAGATCTGGCAAATAGTGTTAGGAAAAACTACATGTAGTTTTCATTGTTGAAATTTCCAGTGATTATGAGCTAATGACTGTGATTTTGAAACTGAACATACAAGACCATGAAAAACTGTCTTAAATGCTTGTATTGTAGTTTTGATACTTGATGAAGATGCAAGGTTCAGTGTTTGAGCTTGAAAGGAAGATGAGTTGAGATTTGTGTATGAACTGACTCGTAGTCAAAGGAAATGATATTGAGTAACTGTACCAGGAATAAATTTGTGCAGCAGCAGTACATAAAAATGTTCAAATAGCAGACTAATGCACAAGATAAACAGACACAAGCAGCTGTAAAAGAGAAAACGTTGCTTTTTTCTTTGACTATGGTTTAAACCAAGTGGATTAGGTAGGTAATGTAGCAGGACAAGAACATCCTGTCTTCTTCATGAGTTTTAAACTTGATTCTCTTTTTTCCCCCTGCTCTCTCTGCTTCTGATTGACGCTTGCAGAGTGAAAGTAGCAGCAGTAGCAATATCTCCACCATGCTGGTGACACACGATTACACGGCAGTGAAGGAGGATGAGATAAATGTCTACCAAGGAGAGGTCGTGCAGATTCTAGCCAGCAACCAACAGAACATGTTTTTGGTGTTCAGAGCCGCCACTGATCAGTGCCCCGCAGCCGAGGGCTGGATTCCCGGCTATGTCTTGGGGCATACCAGTGCAATCATCATTGACAACCCTGATGGAACCATCAAGTGAGTGCCTGGGTGTGCCTAGAAGGGGAGGAAGGAAAAAACTTCCATTTGAGAGAAGGCTTTCAACCTTTAGGGCCAAAAGTTGATGTGATCATTGAGAAATAAATGAAAAAAAAGCAGAAAGAGTACTTGAGAGGTCCCTTAGCAAACTTGAAAATACAGCTAGTAAGAAAGATCATAGAGGCACATATTCTTCATTAAAAAGTTGCAATAGTCCAATCTTCTGGGAAAATAATGTGTGTTCTAAGAGCAGCAATCATTGGTTTTAACTTAATGAGTTACCAGTCTAGACACCTCTGTCAATGAAGACAGAATATTTGTTCAAGTGAAACAAGATTTGGAGAGTTCCAAAAAGCCACAAACCTATTGAAAATGACTGTATGCTAGGAAGAACTCTCTATCTGCAATGGAAGAAATTGTATCAAAGTTCAAAGTTTGAATTTTGTGTAAAGCTTTTGTCAGGCGGTATTTGGAATGGGTTTTATACTGGTTGTTGCTCAGTTTGATTGACAGTTTGCTCTTTCATATAGCAAGCTTACCACTGGAGCAGTGATTTCAGGGAATACTGAACTACCGACTAGCTTGTTCAGAGTTTTAGCCAAGAGTGGCATCTCTTATGGAATACTTAATGTATTCCGTTTTACTATACTGTAATACATAGAAATAACATTTTTACATGCGTTTCCAATGACACATGAAATGGATAGTATAGGACATAACAGGGAGTTGAAAAGAATTGATCAGTTTCACATTCTGTGTTCAGGAAGTCAACGTCTTGGCACACAGCACTCCGATTAAGGAAGAAATCTGAGAAAAAAGATAAAGACGGCAAAAGGGAAGGCAAGCTAGAAAATGGTTACCGCAAATCCCGAGAAGGACTTGCCAACAAGGTTTCTGTAAAAGTAAGTGTTCAAAGATGCAGTTTCCAAAAGAAGTTGGGTTGGGATTTCTTTAAACCTAGCTTCTGTCAGAACTTCACAGGAAGGAATCAAAGGCAGCAGTGGCTTTAATGGACAGTCTTTGCCAAATCTGAAAACAGAAAATTATAACCTTTGAACCTGCAAGCATCATAAAACAAAAAGTTTCTGCAAGAGTGGTGCAGAAATTGTGGTATTCAGATGTTTCTTGTATTTTGTGGGTACAGCTAACTTTGATCCATCTCTGTGCTTGATTTGCTACCATTCTTTAAGTTGTAAGATCATCAGGACATTAATTCTTTAATTTCTCCTTTCCAGCTTCTCAACCCCAATTACATTTATGATGGTAAGTTGCTTTAATTTTTAAAAGTTTCAGTCAATATAATTTGATTAAAACATTATTTGCTAGATATGAATTATGTCAGGAACTGAGTGCTTTCTACAAAAATATACGTAGGCTCTTTTTACATGAGATAGAATGAACAATGTCATCTTTAGTTCCTAAGTCCAAAACAACATAGAACACAAGGATCATATGATTGTTTTGTATGGAAGTGGGGCCTTGCTGAATTTGCAAAGGTACAAGGCCAGGAGTTGGAGCTTCTTCATTTTTAATCTTGCACCCTAGGGAGCATTCAGGACCTCTCAAGTACAAAGGCTGATCAGGACAAAGATAGTGACCTTTTGGGATCAAAGCCAAACTGGGATTTTAGCTTAATTCACAGAAACAAACTTTTTCAGTTTCACCTGTGGAAGAGGGAAAGCACTACAGTGCCTCAGTGGATGAAGTGTTTTGTGTTCCCTTTTGCAAACTTGGCTGGATATAAAAATAGCCTAGCGGAGCACATCCTTAAATACAGTGAAAACACTGTAGACTTTGCTCGCCTTGCCATAAACTGTGTGCTTGGTTCACCATGGGAGGCTTCAGGGTTATCTGTAGCACAGCAGTAGTGTTGTGTCCAAGTTCGTGTAGAGAAAAATTCATTAGCTCTGCAGAGCCCCAGCAAGGGGCCTAACCATGGATGTGCTCCAAGGGTAGAGGGATATGTACACCTTGCAAATGTAAAGTACTACTTTGTCTAATAGAAAAGAGCACAAGGAATAGAAATTAAATGTATTTGCTCCAGTTGACCTAATGCAATTAATTTTCTTTTTTCCAGTTCCCCCAGAGTTTATAATTCCATTGAGTGAGGTAACATGTGAGACAGGAGAGACCATCGTGCTTAGGTGTAAAGTCTGTGGTCGCCCCAAGGCTTCCATTACGTGGAAGGGTCCTGATCATAATACACTGAGCAATGACGGTCATCACAGCATTTCATACAGGTAAGTAGTGTCAAGTTCAACAGGAGCTGCTGAAACTGTTAGATTTTTAATTTGCACCCCTGGTGCAGGACAGCGTTTGGCTTTGAGGCATAAGGATAGGGTTGTTCTCAGACAGAAATATTTCACAGCTGAGATTTTCTAGGAATATTATGTAACTTCTGTATATGGCTAGGGTAACAAAATGTTACACTCAGTTGATTTTTAAAAACAAAATAAAATTAATCTTTTAATTAATCTATTTCTGATTAGCTGTTGCAGAAGTCATTGTGGTTCTGTCACACTGACCTGGTCCTTGAAACAGACCACTGTGTTGTGACATGCTGGTACTGTGACAGATCCTGCTGTCACAGATGTTGGTTTTGGCCGACAGATTTTTAGAAATTATCCTGGAATGTTCTTTGAGCTGGGGAAGGGTGCCATCTTCCTATGTTCCTAAAATTTACCTTCTTTTTTCCCTCTGAAATTGTGTGGTGAAGACCATTGCAAGTAGTTTTTGGTTCAGTTGGTTAAATGACTCCTAGTAACTGAGATGATTCCAAAGGAAAGCAAGAAGTATGATAGAAGATCTTGAAAACATGCATTATTATGGAAAAACAATACAATATTAGGGTTGGTTTGAGCCTAGAGGTGATAAGGGTAGGGAGGACTTGCCAAGTATTCACATTTGTAAGAGTCTTGCAAATTAAATTGTCTGCTGTTCATGTCCATAGCAGATAGTCAAAAGAGTACTAGAAATTTATTGCACAGAGGAAGATTTCAGCAGACATTTAAAGACAAACCATCAAACAAAAAGGGTGCTTGAACAGTGAGAAAGATTAAGGAAGAGCCTACAGAGTCTTTCTGCTCTGGTCTTACATAGCTTAATGCTGTTGCTGCCTTGGAGCAGAGTAGAGTAAACTTAGGTCCTTTTTCGTTTCCTCCCATCTTCATTCTCCCAAATTCTGAGGTCTCCAGAGTTGTGGTGAAGTGTGCCTTTTGTGTTGAAGGGCAGGCCCTCTCTTACAAGGGGTGAATTCTCTGAAAGCAGAAATGATTGATCAGCTGACACTTCCTGGGAGTCACGATGGAAACGAACCTTTCAGAAAGAATAATGATGGCTTCTGAAAACTTGAAGTAGGTAAAGGATACAGGAAGAAACAAGGGGAGCACTTGATTTTTCCAGCATGGTGGAGCCTGGGACATCATGAGACAGTGTCAGTCAGAATGTTTTTCTAGCAATCCATAGAACATTCCAAGATACTGGATGAACACAAAGCGCTCGCATTCTGATACAGCAGTATGGCAGGGCAGGGTTAGTAATGTTCGTCCGGAGAGAGACAAGGCCTGGAGAATAAGAAGTATTAACAGTATCAACCTAACTTTGTCTGATTTTCATAGCTAAAGGCCTGTGATGTTACTGTAAAGTTAACAGCTGCCATTGTGTTTCCCAGTGACTTGGGAGAGGCGTCGCTGAAAATCGTTGGCGTCACTGCGGAAGACGATGGTATCTACACGTGTATAGCTGCAAACGACATGGGTTCGGTTTCATCCTCCGCCAGTCTAAGAGTTTTAGGTAGGCCTGCCTCTGCCTTCTCCTAAAACCTAGTTACAGACAGACTGTCTAGTACCCATAGAAGAGCAAAGAGGAAAGCTCAGCTCTTGGGCACCCCTCTGTTAAAGGCATATCTTAACAAGCCTTTTTACCTGTGGTATATTGCCTGTTTTATCAGGAATAGATGCAGTTTTAGGATGTAACTGATTAGGGTTCATACACACATTCCACAGTACTGTCAGCATGCATTCACAGTACTAGTTCAAACACACTGATAAAATCATACTTTATCATCAGCATTCTTAGTTCAATCTTGATGAATGTTCCTATGCTAACGTAATTTCTAAATTGTACAGATAAGAAAAGAGTAGCATTACTTTGTAATTTTTTTTCTCCTTTACTTGGATTGTAAAGCCACAGTGTTTAGGAGAGCATAAAACTAGTTCTTGTCTTTGCATCATTGATCTACAGTTAAATTTTTTCAGTACCTGAAGCAAGGCAACCAGAATGTTTGTGAGGGAATGAAAAGGAAACGTGCCAAGATGAAAAAATGCCTGTGTTCTGGGGGCAGACGGCAAAGGGGAAAAAAGATTTTTGCTTGATGTGTTTGATGACATAGTGATAAGTTTTGGTGTGTGTTTGTACATTCATTTATTCTTCTCTTAAGTGTCCATAATTCTCCATTTTTAGAAACAGGGGAAACAGACAGCAGGATCACAGGTTTTCTTCCAAGGCAGTTTATAACAATTGATGCTGTCTGGGTCCTTTAGTCCTTTGTGAAGCCCATATATTTTTCCATTGGTGAGAATTAATTTGTGGATTTTAGCAGAATGACTCGGTCTCAAATTGACTCACATAAAAAAATCCCCAAGATACGAAACACTGCTCTGTGTATGTCTGTCCCAGCTGATATGGGGACTCTGCCATTGTCCCAACCCTCTTCAAAATATGGTCTTTCTTCCCTTTTTTTCTAAGAGCTTTGCTGTTTTCCTAGGATTTTAAACCAGACTGTGAAAGATGTGTCCCTTCCAAATCTCATCTGAAATTTTGGGGGGTTTATATTCAGTGGTGCTGCTTTGAGCTCTGCCTATTGGCAGCAACAGTAAGTGCCTTACTGACAATATATTGAGCCGGTGATTATTTCAGGCACTTCCTGCTCACTGACCCAAGACAGAAACTAGCTAAGCCCTGGGATGAGTGTGTTGCAATATATAAAAGAGGCTAAAAATGAAATTTTGGCCTTTTTACTAGTGTTTTCCTGAAAAGTAAAAGTTGCTTTCTAGTGTAGCTGCTACACTGCCTGGCCACTTTTTTTTTTTCCAGTGGCAGGTGTATTATTGATTATGAGATACAGTATAAGATATTTTTTCTTTTTCTGTTTTCCTCAACTTGCTAAGGTTACTCATTCCTGTACAGACAGTTCCCACTGTACCTGAATTGTTTTCGCTATAGAATTTGTTCTGCTGCATTGGCTTGGCTATCGTGGTGTATAATCCAGTTTGTCCTGCTGCCACCCTGTGTGTCATACAGGGATTAACAGGATGGGGTGATTCCTCTCATAGCCAAAGGATCCGAGTATATTAAATCGTGGACATACTGTCCTTTTCTTTGTTTGTTTGTTTCTTTAGGTCCTGGAAGTGATGGGATCATGGTAATCTGGAAAGACAACTTTGATTCCCACTATAGTGAAGTGGCTGAGCTTGGCAGGTGCGTTCTGTATGCTGATCTCCAAAGCTCTCTGTGTCAAAATACTGACTTCTCTTTCAAAAATTAAATTCTCATTGAAAAATACTTGATATATGAGCCTAAAAGGCCAGAATTTTGTTGCATTAAGAAGTGAGGAAGCGAAAATTTTACCAGCACTAGATGGCACTGCATAAACAGAATGCAGTTAGGCTGAATTGGTATCATAGATTAAGGGGTTTATTTTTTTAAAGCATGCCTTACAGTGACTGACACTGCTTCTGTAGTGAAGTTCTCCTAAACTTTCTTAATTAGAGTATGAAAATTACAGACAGAAGGAGTCTGAAAATGGGCAAGGTAAGGCATGTAGAATATACAGTTGTCCAACTTAATGATGACCTTTGAAAGCTGGATATTACTCTGACAAGTTGTCAGCAAATGTGATATTACAGATCCCTGTTAAGTTTATACAGACACAATTGGTAGTAGAGGCATGAGAATGAAAATTCTCATGCCCAGAAACTTCTCTGTAAGTGTAATTTATTAGAGACTTAAAATTAGATCTCTTAGAGTACATCCTTTGAAAGTATGTCCCAATTGCATCTCTTGGTTAATTGCTTCCTTTCACTGTTGTGTTCCAGGGGCCGATTTTCTGTCGTTAAGAAGTGTGACCAGAAGGGAACCAAGCGAGCAGTAGCCACTAAGTTTGTGAATAAGAAGTTGATGAAGCGAGACCAGGTTACCCATGAACTTGGAGTCATGCAGAATCTCCAGCATCCCCAGCTCATTGGCCTTCTTGACACCTTTGAGACCTCCACCAACTACATACTAGTGTTAGAAATGTGTGTGGACTCAAAATTATCTGTAAAATGCAATATTTACATCTGACTTTCTGGGGCATTTTTAGTGGTTTATGAATAAGGAGCTCTAAGATTTCATAGAAGTTTGAAAGCACCTAAGTAAAATATTGCAGTTGTCTAATGCTCTCACTAAAATGTTGAGATTAATACTCAGAAGGGAACAAATAGAGACATTAAATTGATATGTGATTATCTTAGTCTGAAGGTTTAACAGGCTTTGTGAATCAAACGTGAATTAGGCTGCAAAAGTGAATTAGGAATGTTGAGATCTGGTAGCTTGATGTGAAATCTCTTCTTCATACCCTAGTCCTTTGTCTTGTTGGTGCTGCAGGCTCCTGTTGCTGCTGTAGTCTGTAGCCTGGGTTTTTTTTTTCAGTTCTGATGCATGGAATAATCCAAAATACAACCCTTGTAATTCTAACAGGGCTGACCAGGGTCGCCTTCTAGACTATGTCGTGCGATGGGGAAACCTCACAGAAGGGAAGATCAGACTCTACCTGGGAGAGATTCTGGAAGCTGTGCAGTATCTTCATAACTGCAGAATAGCACATTTGGACCTAAAGGTGAGGTGTTAATGGGATTCTGGGCAGTGTGCATCATTCCAGTCATAAAAATCTCCCTCTTCTAGAAAACTCACAGCTGGGAACAAAGAACTGTGAAATGCTTTGAGACTCATGAAGGGTATGGCTTGGGGCTCCATCCCCAAATGCTTTAGATCACTCATAGCCAGCAAAGCAGAAACTTTCAGTTCCCTATGCTTTCTGCTTACAGCTCTCTTATCCTGTGTGGCCCTTTGTGCTGGAAATGATTGCTGACAGGAAGTTTTGCTTGATTTTTATTTATTTATTTATTCATTTATTTATTTACTTTCTGATAAACTTGAAGTAGAAATCCATTTCTTTCTCAAGAACAATAGAGTTTATTGTGAAAGAGACTGCTTTTCCTCTCTTGCTGCAAAAATGTTTTTCATCTTTGCACTTTGAGGGCTGTGATATCTACATGAATAGTGCCTCTTTGGGCCTTTGTTCTTCCCTTTGCGTGTTATTTGAGCCACAAGGGTTTGCTGCATTCTAGTAAAAAAACTATGTGAGAAGGTCTTAATGTGAATATTAATTAAAATCTTAATCTTTACACTTTTTTTACACGTTATTATATGAATAATAAGGAATTTTATCATTGACAAGTCATCTTTGTAGGCAGCGTGGGGGTCATAGTGAGAAAAAGCAAAAAGAGCCTGAGTCTCTTCCCTCCATGTACTTCTGTTTTCCAAGCAGAACCAGTTTTGTGTCTTTATACCATTAAATTTTTTCTAGTATGCTATACAGAGTTGACCAGTACTTTTTTTGGTCTCAGGGTACATACAGATGAACTAATTAAAAACTATTTGTAGGTAAGTTGCTCTTACTTTGCAGCTACAGCAGCAGTAGCTTGGGAAATAAAACTGTAGAAGTAATGGAAATAATTCCACTTTCAGCTCACCAATAATGGGGCAGTACTCTTGAAGTCATTAGCATCCAACAGGATCTTCTGCTATCATAGTCTCCTAATAGGGCTTGTCTTCCATCTGTATAGCTCCATTACATTAAGGATTTGCCAGATAAAGCTGAATTTTGTTGAAAACATCATGCAAATATCTACAAAGTCTTCCAGTCTTTAAATTGAAGGGTTTTGTTGTTTCTGTCATAAAACAAATGGAGCAGTTGCTTTATTCACCCTCTATTTGTAATTGCTGTTCCTTGAGCTTAAGTTTTGAAACACAGTTCCTGTGCAGCTTTGCAAAACTGCTGTTGTGAACAACTGAAGTATTACCTGGAAGAACTGTATCTCCTGCAAAAAAATATAGTGCTAGCAGCTAAAGCACGTTCATTGCATGTTGTAGTAGGCAAGAACCCACCTGCTGGTTGGTGTGGGGAAGCCTTGGGAAGACTGCCTCAGAGCTTTGCAGAGATGGCCTCCAGCAGTAATCCCTGTAGCGTGCAGCTATTTATGTTCTAGAGCTGACCACGCTGGCTGGGAAGCAGTTAAGTTGGAGCATTAAATGTGTGTTAGACTGACTTGAAAAAAGACATTTTAACTTTTGTTTTTGTGTTTTCTAGCCTGAAAATATTTTGGTGGACCAGAGTTCCACTAAGCCAACAATAAAACTGGCTGACTTTGGAGATGCAGTCCAGCTCAATACCACGTATTATATCCACCAGTTACTTGGAAACCCAGAGTTTGCAGCTCCTGAAATTATTCTTGGAAATCCTGTTTCACTCACTTCAGATGTTTGGAGCATTGGAGTGCTCACTTATGTCCTTCTTAGTGGCGTCTCTCCTTTCCTGGATGAAAGTGTAGAGGAAACTTGCCTGAATATTTGCCGCTTGGACTTTAGTTTCCCAGATGACTACTTCAAAGGAGTTAGCCAGAAGGCCAAAGATTTCATATGCTTCCTACTTCAGGATGACCCAGTTAAGCGTCCCTCGGCTGCACTGGCCCTCCAGGAGCAATGGCTGCAGCTGGGGAATAGCAAAAGTGCTGACAGCATTGATATATCCAGATTGACTTCGTTCATTGAGCGGCGAAAACACCAGAATGATGTTCGACCCATCCGTAGCATTAAAAACTTCTTACAGAGCAGGCTCTTGCCAAGAGTTTGACCTTGCTTGAAGTTCTCTCTCATTCTCTTTCACCTGCCAATCAATCAGACTGGAGATAGACTCCTTCTGCCAATCAGCGGTTGACTTGAATTTTGAGGAAAGCAAACCCCAAGCCAACCAGCTGCTAGTGAATGTTCGTGTGCAAATGCATTCCACAGGGACCCGCGCGGGGCAGTGCGGGGGACTGGAGATGCAGACTTCACGGGGGTGGAGGACAATAGCACTGTACTCTGCAAAAAGCAGTCACAAGCGATACAGTAACAGTATTTTATTCAGGTTTCTGCAAAAAAAAAAATAGTTTTTTTAATAAACAAGAGTTGAATTTTGCAAGTGAACTTAGCTACCGTTTTCAAGATTTATTCAAGGAAGAAATGCCTATGTTTAAAGCACTGGTGTTAAACAAAAATCAGATCATGCCTGGAGAAGACTCACCAAAATGGCTGCCCATTGGTACGGCCTCCATTTATAACATCTGGTTTTCACTTGGTCCTAGAGCTTTCCGGTTGCCTCGCCTGTATGTATCTCACGTAGCAGTGCACTGAGATCAGACTCTGCTTTTAAGTGCATCCAACCTCAAAAGATTTTGCATACAAATAGAATGAATTGTTTTGCTCTGATAAAATGTAGGCCTTACTTGTATATAGACTGTTACTGCCTTCGGTCTGTAATTTTTTCCCTCCTCCTCTTATCCTTTTTTCCCCCCTCCTTCCTAAATGGTGGTATACCACTGTGCGGGTCTTCAGTTTGGGTCAGTACTCACTGCCCCCCTAGAAAAGAACTTTGGGTTGGTGCCCAGCTTGCTGACCCAATTGTCAAGCAGTATACAGCAGGATGAAATACTGTAAATGCACTCATTTGGGATTTTGTTTTCTTTCATATCATGTGCAATGTTGTGGCTTTAACATTTTATGCAACTATTTATGAGGACCTCTGTTGTAACTGTAATAAATATATAGAAAAAGCACATACTTAGTACGGCGAGCTTTATGGTTTTGTTTGTGTGATTGGGGTTCTGGGTGGGCAAGGGCGGGTGTGTTGTACCACACTGTCGTTATTAGTTTAAGGTGAGGATTAGCATAGAATTTAGTCAAGACTAGTAAGTTTTAAAGATTGTTTAAAAAATCAAAGAGAGAGAGAGAGATTGGTATCCCAAATGTCAAACTGGTTAAGAAGTAGGGTGACACTTTTTAAAATTTATTATTATATTTAAAATGCCAAAGTCTGACTTTCCCCAAATCAGTCTCAACACTTAACTACTTTTTAGAATTTTCAAATCTGTGTTTTTACTTCTTTCTGTGAAATGAGCAAATTCATCTTGTGCTCTTTGGTGAAGAATACATTCAGAAAGTAGCAGTCAGATGAGGAGAATTGGACATGTAATGTAATTGTCTTAGTAACTGTTTTTAAGGTTGAAGTAATATTAGTGTGAGATATTTAAAAAGACAGAGATGGTTTTCTGTGCATCACTGAGTTTATGTGGTTGTGTTGTCATCTATGTTTGTGTGAAATGCCATGTTTAAGGAAACCAAGCCGACATCCCACAAGAGTTAGATATATGGGTCTTAAGCCATAACCTAGCTTGGGTTAGTTTTGAGCTTTGTGGCTTCCACTGTATCCTATTTATTCTTTTTTTATTTTTGTTTTCTTGTGTTTTTTCGGTTTTTTTGTAAAGTTGTACAGAAACTTTTTAAAAGAAAACAACTGACTTCGAAACTGGATGTGTATTCGTACCAACCTCATATCATTATGTTTGTGTATTATTTTCCTTTATTGTTTTAGTTAAATTTTTTGCTTTATTTTGCATGTATATTTCTTTGTACAGTGACGTTACATGTTTACACAGTATGACATGATGTAAATATTTTATTTTGCCATCAGTTATTTTGAAAAAAATTAAACATATTTGACATAATTGTCTGATCTCTTGCTTTGAGGAGTTTGACAGTTTAGGTTTGGCTACAGTTTAATTTGGCTCTGTATTTTAAAAGAAAAAAGTGTTACTTTATTGCCATGAAATTCACTTTAAATTGCAATGATGTATCTTTCTTTCATGCCTTACAAAATAATGTTTGCCTTTGCTCTAAGTGTTGAGTGCTTTGTAGTGTCATGAATGCTTTTATATAAAACATGCGTAACTCTCTAACTGTGGAGATGTATTATGGTCTTTATTAGCTGGTAAATTTTGACCAACAGAGTTTTCTACCAGATGTTCCCAGTTAAAGACTGAAGGATCATATTTCAAGGTATTATTAAACTGGGGAACAGATTTTCCACAACTTTTAGGCATTCCAGATTCATTATGAAGAAAAGTTACTTTCAAACATAAAGATTTGGGATTTCCAGCTAAACTCATAAAGCATAAAAGTTTCTCACTGTGTGCATTTATCTTCTTCCCTTTTCTGGTATCAGTAACTATTTACAATTCAAAATGAAGTGAAACTTTAGGGAATGATACAGAATGTTTACATTTGTTCCTGCATTGTATACAGGATTATTTTTTTCCCCTGCTCTTTTCTGCTATTCCCTGTCAAGCAATGAAACACTCCCTTTAGTTGCTCATGGTTTACTTACTGGGAGAGACAACTGAGAGAGATGTTTTACATATAGAAAGACAGAGGATATTCAGGAAGGACCTGTTGACCAGGATGAGCCACTGGAAGCTTTTTCCATGATGGGGAAGTAGGTGGCCACATGCTTTGTGGAATGGTTCTTGTCTGAAGATATAAGCTGTGGAAATGTTATCCAAGTGCTTTACAGACAAATAATGCACTTGTACTTGTTTCAAGTAGCAGAGATTAATTCTTTGGTTGACATGTAAACAGGAGTGTGCTGATTCTGACCCTCTCCATGAGCATCTTACTTGGGACAGCCAGCATGTTTTGGTGGAGTGGAGTTTTGCACAAAAACCTGCAGCTTGGTGCAAGAGCTTCCAGCTGCACAAAGCTTTAATGATGAGCTTGAGCTTTAGATCTTCTACTTGTAAATCTATTGAAATGCTTTGAATAGATGATAATATAAGGTCTTTTTGTTTCACCAGATTGTGTAGTTGGGACTGAAAATGCCACTTAGACTCAGTTGGGCACAGTAGTTGTTGACTGGTTTGCACACCACAGAGCAGCACTGCAGGCTGAGAGAGAGTGGAGACCAAAAACACAAGTCAGAGCAGCTAATGTTAGGCCCTGATGTGGGAACAGTGTAGAGCATAGGGAATGGCAGTCAATGTCACAGCTGAAAGTGGGGGGAAATAGCCAGGGAGATCCAAGAGAAGACTCTAGGTGTTTCTCCTTGATAACATACCCCAGCCACTGCTTACTGATGGTTAAGGAAGTGAAGAGATTGCCAGACTTTAAAGTGAGTGCATGAGATAGTACTTGTAAAGTTGACTTTGGGAACTCAGTTCTTCATTACATGTGTAATGAACACATTAACTTGAAGGCCATTGTGCAATTGCTAAGCAGAAGACCTGACTAGATAACATTTCCATGGTCAGGGAAGCAACCTACATTGTCTTCCCAAAGGGCAAAGGCCTAACACATACCTGCATATGATCCTGTTGATTCTTAAGTTATTCTCAGATGGGACTATTAATGTGTTCATGAATAGAAGAAAAAAGAATTTTTTTTTTTTTTAATTCCAAATCCAAAAGTATGTTCAGGTTAGGGCACAACAGAGATCCTCCAGAATGACACAGCAAAAGCATCTGGCTTCTTGAAAATATTTTGGTAACTATGCAAACCTGACTAGTAGTAGAAGATGCCTGAAAATATCGTGGGATGTTCTTTGCATGTAATGTACTACATGATATTGCCAAGAAGCATTAAAACCCCACCACAGAGGGTGTTAGTGTAGGACTCCACTTGAAAGAGGGGCTGGTGAGTAAGAAATGATAGATGGCTGACTTGAGGTTAAGCTCCATGGTTCCCAAAGATCTTAAGAGAAAGGAGGACAGAAATATACTGAACTGCCAGCTGTTCAGTACCCCAGCTGAGGGTAGTGAAATCTGAGTAGCTGGTATTTGGTGAAGTATCTGGACAGGCAATCTTTGCTGTGTACACACTATCCATGTGCTAGGGAGTAGTGTAGGGAGTGTGACCATGTCAGCTCCAGTCCAGAAGATGAGCTAAACCTTATATACCTTTTCCATGTAGAAACAGACTCAGTGTGGAGGTGTTACTATTGTCTCTGCTGTAGGCATTCAGGTGCATGTGGAGGTAAGTAGAACCAAGGAACACCAAGTTACTCTATTTTTAAATGAGCTCCGGATATTGTAGGTGCTTTTGTCAGAACCACTGCTTTATGCCTCAGGCAAACAACTTCTGAATTTCTTTTTTTCCCTGAAATTAAATCTTGATGTAAGTTATACTGGAGAGTTACAGACAGGTTTTCTATCTGTAGAGTTTCTGCTTCCAGTATTTTTTGCACATTCACACCAGTTCATACTGTCAAAAAACAAAAGGCTCTTTCTGTGTGCACTATAATGTAGGACCACGATGATTTCTCACTGCTGCAAAGCAGCTGGTGCCCACTGTTCTTTCTCCTGGCAAGCAGATACCAGCACCTCCTGTCTCACATGCCTGGTGGTCACCTTGGTGTTTCTCAGGTAACTGCACTCAGTGGTCCTCAGTGCCACGCTGTAACACCGAGCACAGGAATGCCATCTACCATTTCACTTATGTCCTGCAGGGACTAGGAGCCTGAAGTGTAGGAGCAGGAGAATATACTTCTCTCATTATGTAGCAGTCCTCGAAACAGAAAGGCTTCTCATCTCCTCTTAAGTCACTGCCCTTAGCTCTATCCAAAAGCCTTTAGGGGAATGGGAGTGCAGGGGCAGTTGGGGTTGTTGAGTAGAGCAGTTTATCATCTAAACTGCCCTTCTCTGAACCCTCCCTAGTTCTAAGTTGTATATTTTCTATGATGGGAAGGGACAAACTTCATACAATATTTATTATACAGGTGCATCTTAACTTACACAGCTGGAAAATGGCATTTTGTTCTCTATTTCTTTTCTAAAAATTCCAAGTGTTTGACTTCTTTTGAGCTGATACTTTGTAGAATAATAAATCCTGAGCTCACGTAGCCAAGCTGATTCATGAGCAATGATTCATTTAGAGTCTATGACCATATGTATAAAACTTGAATCCCCCCCTTTAGTACATCCTACATGAACAATTATTTTCTTTTGTTGAGCCGCTGTATTTCCTAGACAAAGCTGAGATATTACAATTGCCTTAGGGAGCAGTTGTTCTGATGGAACTGCGTATGGAGATCTTTTATATGAAACAAATAGAAGCTGACTACTGCTGGCTTTCTTTTTACTACCCAGATAGCCAGCCTACCTCCCCTGACTTTTTCCAAGTACTCCTTTTGCAGGACTTTCCTTGCCAGCTCCTAGAGCCATTTCTTCCTGTCCTGAGAGAGGTAAGTGTAACTTGCCTTGGACTTGATTAATTTGAAACTCTTGCCTTGCACATTAAATGTCAAACACTGATTTTAGTGATGCTAGAACCTCAGTTCAGCAAAAACATTCATTTGGGTCTCAAGCAGGAGGCTTGTTTCCTCCAGTGAACTCACACACCAGGAGTATCTACAAATACTACTTGCAGAAATTTCACATTTAGATTCCTGAAGATTGAACTGGCAGTAGTCAGCACCAGGAATTCACTTGGCACACCCTGAACTAAGTCTCTGTGAGGGTTTGCAATCCCAAGGGTTACTCCCAAGGCTGAGGAAGAGCTGGCAGCAGCTGAAAGCTTGCCTTGTTGTACCACTGGGAATCTGTCTAACCACTTCTGGTCAATTGACATCACATATCTTGTCTGATTTTACATGCCTTGCCTGCTGCTGCTGAAAACCACGTGATCCCTTGAGATGGATCGTTCTTCAAGCTCGCAGACTTTCCCTTCAGTGATGCCAAGATCCACTGAGTATTTGCAGAATGACGTCATTTAATTTGCCATCTCTCAAGAGGGATGGTGAAAGAGCACTTCCTTCTTTGGTGATGGAGTGTTCTCCTGGGCTTTGGAGAGTTCTGGACTCTTTACTGCCAGGAAAACTCAAATCTGGGAATTTGTGCTAGTCCCACTTAGTGTAGTTGATGCATCCATTGGTGTGTTCTGATTTTGTTGCTGTTGCTGGGAGCTTTCGATGCTAGTGGACAGCCCTGGCTTGTTCACACATGGAAAAAGAATGTCATGATATATCATGAAACATTAAGGGGAAGCTTTTAGGATGGGGCATCCTGAAGGTAACATGATCACCACCAAAAAATGCCTGAATGTTAAAATTTCTCATTGCTCATGGAGTTTCATGGAGGCCTAAACTCATTTCTCCCAAAGATCCTTCAAAATGAAAGGCAGGGTGTAAATCTGGTGATGGTTGCTGCTTTTACCCTGGCTGCTGATTGTGAACAGCAGCTCGGAATTGCACATTGCTTTTTGGACCTGCTTGCAGAGAACATAAAGCATGTTACTGAACTTCATCCCACAGCTCAGGTGGGTAATGGTTCTTTAGTCTAAAGTGAATCTAGTATTTATTTGTCTTTCTGGATTAAGTGCTGATTTTTCTAAGGGGACCTGATTTTTCACTTAATATTCAGCTATCCATTTCCTTTTCAAGACCTCCACCTGTTTAATAGTCTATTAATTTTTTTAATGTAAAAATTATATTCCCTATTTAATGAAGTGTGGGTATAGTATAAGTAATTTGATATGTGATACAGTACAAGATTGCCATGTAGGAGTCAGCATCCCTACTGGGAAGTCATCTGCTTGTGGTAAGAGGCTCTGTTTTTTCTCATCCCACTCTCTAGGGAATTTTTAAGTATAAAAATCCTGGCTGAATTCCTTTTACACTGGTAGTCATGATATGGATGAGGCCATCATGCCTTGTAACAGCTTGCCTTTTGACAAACTTCTTCCAGGAGCATGAGAGATTCTGGTCCAATAACTCTTCCTTCTAATGTTTTCTTCTTCCAGGTAACTTATCAGGGGGCTTTAAGGGTTTATGTTGGGACAATGCAAAGTGTGTTCTTTTTGCCAAAAGTCAAGAAATTAATGTAATTGTTTTCCATCTACCACATTTCTGTGGCCAAGGGCTTGCTTCATAACTCACACAAAATGTTACTATGCTGAAAATCAAACCTTTCAGGGCAGTCTTCATATGTGGTGATTGCCAAAACAAAATTATCTGATGGTGTGACCCTGAGGAAATAGTCTCACTGGTTGTCTGGCAGTTTCATGACTTGCAGCAAGACTGTCAAGGTAGATCCACAACCTTTACTGAGAGAATTCTTTGCTGCAGCTCAGGCAACAGCCGTGAAAAATGTCCTTGTGCTCATGATTTGCAAAGTCACTGTTGGGGAGTTGCATTTGCACAAAGGCACTACCCTGTTCCTTGGTTTCCATGTGTGATGGGTCTGTTGCTGCTCAAAGTCTAAGATACACATTCAGTTACTCTGTGAATGTGTCTGGTGTTGCCTGGATTTACCAGGCAGGGTGGGGCAGGTGTGGGAGCACCCACAGGAGAAAAGCAAACTGGTCATTCACTCACACACTTTAAGACAGGTTCTCCACCTGTTGCTGTTTCTCGAACTACCCTCCTGACGGATCATATCTGAGATAAGGAAGGATATAATGGCTGCAGTGCCAAAATACTTTGGCACACGTGGATAATGATGAGCTCTAGGAAAGTGTGGCAGCTGCAGTAGAGTGCAGGCATGCTGCAAATACTTCAAAAAGATGTATATATGTGGAAAAGTGGATGGATTTCTTCAAGGTATGTTGACTGTGCATACAATTCGTGGTGGGGCTTTTTCCTGAATTTCAGGGGTTGCAAACTAATGTCATGCATAAGATGGTATTTGCCCTCCCTTTGCTTTCTCTATAAGTAGAAATATAGCAGCAATGAAGAGAGGGATAGGTGGTTATTTATGCACACAAAGAAAGGAAGCCTAGTTTCTTAGGGTCTGCCTCAGAGTTGAATTACGTTTCATGGGAAAGAAATCAAAAGCTTTTCCAAAATCTGAGTTACCTGTGATAATGACAAGACGTGGGAACAGTATGAGCTTCTTCTGCGTGATGTCTTGGAGAAGCTGAGGGTGCTACCTCCAATTCACGGCATTGGGCAATTCAGAAAGTGCTCAAGGAGGCCAAGGCAGATGGAGACTGGGGAGAAGTAAGTGAAAGACAGCAGGCAAACACAGAAAGGAGGTGACTGCATGTGTCTTTCTAGGATGACACTAGGAGTAGGAGTAGGCATGGACAACACTGGACCTTAACTGTGCATCTGATCCATGCCACTGCCTCAGAATCTGACCAAGGGAAGCATGGTGCACCTACGGAAACTGCAGCACAGTTGCCTGTGCATTATCTGCTTTTTGAGATGGAACTTTTCAGCAAATATCTAGTTTACTTACTGTCTTTTTCTCTGCACTTACAGAGTGCTGTTTGCCACCTTTTTGTACTGGCTGTAAGTTATTTGCTACTAGGTCACCACTGGCTTTAGAGAGTGCACTGCCATCCGGCAGCTCAGCCATGAGCAATACACTGCAGACAACTTTCAGTGTCTGTGGCATAGAATGGGAGAAATGCTGAAGAGGATGGTAAGCCCTGGAGATGGTAAAGAGGAGGATTGGCTTGGAAACCTGTTCAAATATGCAAATTAGTAATAAATATTCCTAATTTTTTAAACAATATTTAGTAATCAATATTTCTAGTTATTTCTGATAAGCTAATGGGTCTGGTGGAAGAGAGATAAGAGTATACTGAAAATAGATGGCATCCCTTCAAAATAGCTCACTGTGCAAGTTAAGAGCATTTCCCAAGAAGTATCTGCCTCTTGTCTTGGAAGATACTGTCCCAAGGAGACTGCAGAGATAAAGTTCAGAGAGAGGAAAATATCTTTATTTGGCATTTAATAGAGATAGTATAAGTATCTTGGAGTAAGAATGTTTTGGGATAGGCAGTACATGGCTGATAAGGCTATGATTCCCTTTCATCCTCCGAAGGATTTATGCCTGGGTAAGGATGGCATTTGTTTGTGATAGCGAACATCTGCTTCTGTTTGCATGCTGTGACTTTTCCAGTCGTGCGTGGTTAGGTGAGTACTGCAAGTACTTGATTAAAGTTGAATCTTCCTCTTGCATTTGAAATGTTTGGTTTGACAAATAATCAAGAAGTGCACTGTTCTCTGTTAGTCAGCTGCAAGGGTTGAGAGGAGTAACATTTTACAAGGCCTAAACTCCATCTGTTGGTTTGAAAAAAAAAAAGATGAGGCAATGGTAATGCTCTTTTCCATTAGTTCAGATGTTGACGGTTTCTGTACACAAGTGCTCCACAGAAGCTCTTTATCTGCTTTACGGATCTACTCCCAAATCACTTGAGTATTTTTTTTCTAACAATCTTGCTTTTCTAGTTTATAATTTCTATCACACGTGAGTCTCTATATTAGCAAGAAACCATTGTGATTTTGAAAAATAAAAGTATTGAAACCACATGTATATGCTGTGGAGTCTAACAGTGTGAAAGCTGCAGCAAAAATTGTGAAGGTTTTCAGACCCTTAGTATTACTGTCCTGTGTGAGGCAGGGTTTTATTCTCCATGGTTAAATTTGGTGTCAAAAACTGACTTTTTCCCAAGTCGGAGAGAAAAATATCAGCTTCTACCATGTTACTTGATCCTCCCCCTCTGTTGTATTTTAGAGGTGCAAGGGAAAAGCTTTCCCATTGGATAAAAGGGCATTAGATGAAGAATACATCTCTGTGTAAATATTGGAGGTCTTCTACAACAAAGAGTAAAAAAAGGGTGGATTGTCTTAAGTATCACCAGCTGTTGTACTTTTCTTTTATGCTGTAGTGCTGTCATGCGACATCTGCCACCCTGCCTTATTGCAGCTATTTCTTGTCAACAAGGTGGTTTGGGGCTTTTTTTGTACATTTCTGAGTTTCTCCAACCACTGGAAGTGAAAATGATTTTATTTCATTGTAGAGAAGTGTTGAACTGAAAGATGTTACCTTTAGCAGGAGTTGCTGTTCTAATCTTTTTGCTGGAGAGCACAATTCCCAGAACTTTGTACCACTCTAGGGAAGACTGCTCAAGCTGTTCTCCCAAGTTGTCTTGTATTTCTCCAGCTTCTTCCCTTCTGTCCATACTTGCAGATTTCCTAAATCCAGCACTTTATGAGAGGGAAGGTGAAAGGGATCTTTACTAATTATGGAACAGTTAAAAATGTCTTTATGAGCTGCTCTTGACAGAGAGTGTGTAGAAATGCTTGTGTCAGGGGAAAAAATGAAGAGGTACCAATGGCAAATCATGAGAGCTGTGTGGGAATTCCTGCTCTTCTGCTGACTTATTATCCTCAGTTATGGTGGTGAATATCCAGCAGACAGGAAGGATGTATGGCTCGGAAGGACACAGGGAAACACATGCTAGGAGGACACAGCTTTATGCCCAAAGTACCCTGTCCTAGAAACAAAGAGCTCAGGTGTAGAACAGTTTTGTTGGGAAGAATCTATACAGATTATATCAGAGATCAAGCATTTAAGTTATCTATAAAAATTAGTATGTACCAATGTTGTTGCCTTGCAGTGTTTGGATGCACACTGCATGTCCTGGGCTCCCTTTGAGGAGCAGGAGTTACATCCTAAATCTGTCACTGTGACAGGCACACCTCAGCTTCCTGTTTCCAGTGAGACAGCTGGCCCACACCATGGAACTCCAATTTAAAAAAGTCAAAACTGCTGTAGCTGTTTGTGACAGTGGTGCTTGGCAGAGGAAATCTATTATAGCAATCTGCCAATGGAGGGAGGGTGGTTGCAGAGATCTCTGCTGAGACTACACTGTGAAGTCCCATCTTTGGTTCTGATGAAGAAAATACAAGGTATGGCATCTGTCCTAGCATGTATTTGCCATTCCCTCAGCCACACTTAGGCTGCTCTTTTGAAATGTTTTGATTTATTCCCTAAATAGGGTAACTCTAATGTTGTATTTAGGCATGGGGAGGGGAAGGAAGGGGGAAGCTCTCAAAAGCTATAGGTCCATGCATGGAGACCCAGGGTGTTCAGTTTGCAAACCCTACTACCATCTGCAGCCTTAACTTTGGCATTTTGAGCTCCTACTAGTTTGGCTATACAAATGTCTCGGCTTCTTTGACATTGCTCATTTGCAGCTGACATATTGCCACTTAAAAGTAGTGGCTCAGCTCTGGCTGAGCTCCATGTTGGACTTTATAACATCTCTCTATTTGTTTATTCAGCACAAATTATTTTACTACTGGGTGTAGCTCTTTATGAAGCCTGTCTCCTGGAGATATTGCCAGAGGAAGGAAGTATAACTATATGGTATTTACCTTACCATGATGCTGTTGTAGTCACACTATTTGACTCATGCTAATACATTTTGTGTTAGAGTAATACTTGAAGGTCAGTGGAGGAAGGACTGTTCCTATGTTCATTGGGAAAAAAACAAATGGAGCAAAACACAGAGAATCATCTGCTTGGGGCTTTTTCACTTGTGATATGCAGCTGATGGCAGAACAGAGCCACTTCAGAGTCACGTTAGACCTAATAAAAGAAAACTTAAAAAGAAAGGAAAAAAGAAAAGAAAAGAAAAGAAAAGAAAAGAAAAGAAAAGAAAAGAAAAGAAAAGAAAAGAAAAGAAAAGAAAAGAAAATCCAGTAACATTATGCTTGTATCACCTGTAGAAAAGTGCTCCAACACTTATAGATCTACTTATAGATAAAAAGGCAGAATATCCTCATCTGATTCAATTTTTTCCTGAATATGAGGTGTTTTAAGGACATGAGACACCTGTTAGCTGAAGAGACCCCAAGAGCAAGGCTCTGCACTGCCTCAGAACAGAGGATCTATATTTAATAGCAGTGATGGCTGTACATTCTGTTCCTCATTGGTTTCCTGCTGTGCCCCCAACATGTCAGAATCCTTCCCTCACAAAAATGGAAGTTTAGATGGTCTCCCTTTCATTTCTCCTCCAAGGCAATTTGTCACACATTTGTGCTCTCAGTGCTAAAATAAGTTTATTAACATACGTAGACACCATTTGAGCTTTTCAAACAAAACCTGTAACATAAGGATCCAATTATGGGATTGCATAGTTAATGATCCCTTTAAATGTAAAACTCCCTATAAAAATTTACTGGCAGCTTCAAGAGTCTTCAAACTGTCATCCTGAATTGCCAGAGAAAGTAGCATTTTTCTGCTTTAATGTAAATCCAGATTGTTCACAGGACGTGATTAAATCTAGCAGTAATTTTGAGGAAATAAAGGCAGAATCCAAGACACATTTCTGCTAACTGTAGGAGAAAGACCTCTGCTGTGTTCTTCTGGAACTACTCAAAACCCCCTTGTGTAAAATGGATGCCAGAAGCTGAAACCAAGCACCAGCTCCCAACTCCTCTCACCTGTATCGATCATGCTTGGAGGCCAGCATGCCAAGCATGGATCAGACCTCCTGAACTATGCCTGCTTAGTGCACACCCACGGGTGGCATCTGGGATCTCTGCATGCCTGACATGCTGAGGGAACAGTCCCTGCAGGGCCTTGGGGTCTTCAGAAATCCTGTAAACATCTAAAGCCAAACTTCACTGAGACAAAATTTCTGTGGTGGAAGGTGGGTCCAGGGAAATTTGCATGTACATCTATATTTGAGAAGAAGCTGTATCAGAACAGCCAGGGAATTTCATTCTTACATTCTCAACACAGGGAATTTTTAAAAGAAAATATATGTAATTTATTTGCCAGAAAAGAAGAAATTCTAATACTTAGTGTCTAAATAGCAAAATGTCAAAAGGGGAAAGATCCATAAAAAAATTACAGAAAGAAAAATGGTTGAATCCTTTGCCAGGAAGGTTCTGACATCCCTTACAAGTAGAATTCTGTCTTTATTGTCACTGACTGCAGAGGGAGAGGAGAGTGCTGCTTGTTATCACAGCGGGGGCTGTATATTCAGCTGAAGAGTCTCCATCACCATGGTATTTTCAGCAGCTCTCAATTTTAATCATCGAGCTTCGTTTTACAGATGGAGAAAGCTTTTTAGTTCCCTTCCCCCTTTTTAACAGGTGGTAAAAGGATTTGCTGAAGATACATAAGATCCTGGCAACTGCAAAAATAGAAGTTCATCCTCTGAATTCTGGTCCCGTATCCTAATTAAAAGAAATTGATGTCATTCTTCCTTCTGTGTTGTGAGATACATAGTTAAGTATAGCCTATATTAGTTTAGCAGCAGGTTGTTTTTCAGATAAATGAAGAAGTACATATATTAATTTCAGCTGTCAGCATGGATGGGGATTGTTAGGAGATGGGGGAAAGAAAATGCCAAATAGAACCAGGATGTTTATCTTTGCAATTCTGAATAAGCAACCAGCTGCACAAAGTGTCTTCCAGAAAGGAACATCTTCTGTTGCTGTTTCTGTTAATCTAAAAGACATTTAGATCAATAACCTGCATTATGAAAGGGGGAATGTACATGCTCAAGGCCTTGTCTCTCCATGATTTTTCCATTGTTGTTCCTATCTGTACAGGCTACTGCCTTCCCTTAGTTTTTGCTTGGTTTTTAAATGTGTTTTATTTTCCTGCTTGTTACTAAGTCTCCCTCTGAAGAAAGTTTGTTCTTTTCGCTGTTGACATTTGATGTTTTGGGCTGGAGCGACTCTTTCCTCTGAAAAGAATGATCTCCTTTCTTCCCCTCAGTGACCCTGTTTTGCTGTTCCAGTACAAAACAAGTCATTGCTGGTGACTGCTGTGGTTCTTAGGGGTGGCAGAAAGCAGCTGCTCCTCCTGCTTCAGAGGAGAACCCCAGGGAAGGGGGTGCTCTCAGTGAGTCACTCACAGCACACAAGCCTTAAAATGCTAGCTTTGGTTTGCTGCTATGCACTTTTGGCAGTGAAACATAAATATTTAGGCACTGGTGCAAAGCCAGGGATTGACACTTGACACAAACAAAAAACAAAAAACAACAACAACAAAACAAAACAAAAAAGGGAAGTGCCTACAAAGGGGCTGTATGTTGTTTTTCTGGCAGTAACACCTTTCAGCATGGAGAAACAGATGAGCTTTTGCATGCTGATTTCTTAATAAAAATAAGTCATAATATGGACTCTTATCCCAAGTACAAAGTATTTGATTTTAAAAGAATTGTTAAAAAGCAAGGTCCATCACAGATTTTGCAATAGGGATTTCTCTTCTCCAGCAAGTTCATTTTCTGTGCCCAAGCCCAAGCACTAGGAGGCAATTCTGCACTCAGTGCATTTCATGCTTCCAAAATACAGAAAGTAGATTGAATTGATGCTGTTCCCCTTATTAGTCTTCAGAAAGAAAAGAGTACCTGTTGAACTGCTAAGTAACTCACTGAGCACCTGCCTGGGACAGCAGCTCTCCTGCTCCACCTATCCAGCTGCAGCAGGAAGTAGTCAGCAATAAGGATAATTGTTCTGGAAAGGGTGATTTTTCTTCCAGGTAGCAGAGGAGATGGTAGGACAACCTGTCACAGTGGAACAAAAGTGACTACATGTAACTGGAAGTGCCTACAACTCCAGGACAAACTGAGGTGGCCATCCTGTGTTTACAGCTTTCAGAGAGCTGGGTGATGCTGTGCCACGTCATGTTTGGGTTTCCCAGCTGCTGCTGAAGACCAAGAGCTCTCTCCTGCCACTGCTGAGCAGGGAAACAACCACAGTGAGCTGTGGGGAAGTCAAGTGCAGAGCTCATTTTCGGCATCCCACAGAAGCACCAGGGAATGTCGCGGGTAGGAGAGGCTGTCTGATAACAGCCACCGCAGAAGTGCGGGGGTGGACAAAGGAAATTTCCTTGTCAGCTTGGGAATGTGATAAAGAGTGCAAATAGGCAGGCATGCAAACAAACACTAACTATTTAGGAAAACACAGCTATTCTTGGTTTGTGGATTCTGTCAGCCCAGGTGCCTCCAGCATACCAAACTCATCACCTCCACGTAAGGTTTGTCTTTCTCCTTTCCCCATAACCTTGCATAGACCTCTCAGCTGTTTCTAATGCAAGACAAAAGGTGCATGGTGTGTATGGGGAATTCTTCCTGTATTTCTTGTAACTTAGTCCAGGTCCAAGGCTCAGCTGGGGCTTTCCTGCAAGGAAGGAGTGCAGAAGGTCCTGGTTTGTCCTCTTTTCCCTTCTGGAGCCTTTTTCTGCCTATCACCTAATCCTGTTGGAGAAAAGACAGCATCGCTTTCCAAAACTCCTTCAAGTTCCTAGATCCCTGCCACAGTGTTCAGATGTCCCAGCATTTTCACCATGCCCTAAAGATGCTCATTGGGGTATGGAAGAAATGCAGATCTTGGGCAAATATTTATGCCCCAGCACAGCAGGAAAGGGAGGTAATCCATGCTTTTTATGCCTGGATAAAGCCTAAATAGATATTAAAGAGTTATCCAGGTGAACCAGCTATGCTTGGTTGGGCATTATGGTATATGGGTTAAATAATGTGGAAACTGCAAAAAGAGATGAAGAGTAGGGAGAAAACCAAACTACCTGACCAACATTAAGTAAGAAGTACAATAAAAGACTTTAAGGTGAACAAAGGGAATTCAATGCAGAAAAGAAAGTTAATTTTCACTGTAAAATTTAAACTAAAGAGCTTGTTTTTTTGCTTTATTCAAAAAAACAACCAAAAA
Organism: Erpornis zantholeuca; assembly: GCA_013400515.1. Taxonomy (NCBI): domain Eukaryota; kingdom Metazoa; phylum Chordata; class Aves; order Passeriformes; family Timaliidae; genus Erpornis; species Erpornis zantholeuca. Next base: position 345,957 of record VZTN01022702.1, on the reverse strand, counting down.
AA
>VZTN01022702.1:304524-340631 GCA_013400515.1 Erpornis zantholeuca | reverse complement strand
GCGGCGCAGGAGCGGAGCGGCACCGCGGGTGAGGCGCGCCGGGGCTGCCGGGCGGCCCCCGATTGTCCCCCGAGTCGCGGCGAGGGTCTGGCTTTATTTGCTGTTTCTTTGTTTTTTCACATTTTGTTTTCCACTTGACTCTTTGGGGGCTGTTTTCCAGAAATGACGATTCCCGGAAAGCTGCTGCTGAGGGCATCCCGGCGGGACCACCGCGGGTGTGCTCTCCGCCCGTGTGCTGGCGGGGCCGGGGGCTGCGGGCACCGCCTGGGGAGAGGCGGCCGTGGCTGTGCGGGGAAGGGCTGGGAGTGCCAGCCGGGCTGAGCTTCCCTGGGGAGCTGCTGTGTCCTGGGTGCGGAATTAGCGCCGACCTGCGTGGGGATCGTGGCTGTAAAGCAGCAGCGTGCGCCGCTTTCAGCTCGGGTGCTTGGCTCTTTGTTTCGGGGGCGGTAATTTTTTTCTTCTTACTGTGTGCAGTATGAATTTATGTATTGTGGACTGGCTTCTGTTCCCAAGGGTGAAGGTGCAGGAAAAAGGGGCTCATAAATGCAGGTGTGATGCGGGAGGACGCAGGAAGGGGGCAGCTGCAGGTGGTCCTCGGTGTCAGGCATGGCTGAACATGAGCCAGCGTGGGCACAGGTGGCCAAGAAGGCCAAGGGCATCCTGGCCTGTATCAGCAATAGTGTGGCCAGCAGGACCAGGGCAGTGATTGTCCATCTGTGCTCAGCACCGGTGAGGGCAGACCTTGAATCCTGTGTCCCCTTCTGAGTCCCTTAGTACAATAAAGACACTGAAGAGCTGGAGCAGGTTCAGAGAAGAGCAGTGGAAATGGTGGAGGGTCTGGAACACAAGTCCCATGAGAAGCAGCTGAGGGAACTGAGGCTGTTTAGCCTGGAGAAAAGGAGGTTCAGGGGTGTCATTATTGCTCTCTACCACTACCTAAAGGACACTGTAGCCAGGTAAGGTCAATCTATTCTCCCAAGTAACAAGTCATACCAGGAGAGATTCAGATTAGATATCAGGAAAAATTCACTGAAACTGTGTTCAATCATTGGAACAGGCTGCCCAGGGAAGTGGTTGAGTCACTATCCCTGGAGATATTTAAAAGACATGTAGATGTGGCACTTGGGGACATGGTTAGTGGTGGGCTTGGCAGTGCTGGGTTAACAGTTACACCTGATTTTAAAGCCCTATTTCAGCCTATATGGTTCTGTGATTCTATGATCTCTTATGTCACTGAGAAATGGTCTTTTAGACTGAAGAGAGACCGTGCCTTGCCAGCTTGCTTTTCTGCTGTACATTCTGTGAAACATTTCTGCTTTGATGGTTACTCATCCAGCTCTCATTTTGCACTGCCTTTCTTACTAAACCAGCTTGTCTTCCTTTTGGAGGAGCTGTACAAACTGTATGCAGCTTATACTTTCATTTTTGCAGTGGAGAAAGAAGCATATTTCTGTGGTATTTAGTGAGTGAGTTTAAGCTAGCATGGTGCTACCTGCTCCACTGCTAATATGTGCAAGTACTGATATTCCCACTTCCGTCCTTTGGCCCGCTCCAGTTTCAGCAAGTGGTGAAACAGAGGCAAAATATGTCAAACAGGAAGAAATGACAGGCTCAGAAAGCTTCTTTGAAGTCACTGAAGCTTGCTTCTTTAAGAATTTCATTTCTTTGCTAGGACAAATAATTTGATTAGAAACTGAGGGGGTATCCATATGTTAAGAGGAAAAGATGCTAAAAGATGCTATTTTGCCTATCTAAAACACTGCCAGGTGAAGGTTGTTAGAACTGATTTTGAAGGGAAAAAGCAGCATGAAAATGCTGGTCAGCTTTAAATCTAAGGGTTTTTATGGATAAGTATATGTGTTTGGAATTTTAAAAAATTAAATTTTTGTAGTTCTGAGATTTTTTTGCCATTTTTGGATATAAGGCTTTTTCTCACTTTAACTGTTTGGAACATGTTGCCTACCTAGGTAGTGTTGATTTCCCATTAAGCATCAAGACTTTCTGTCCACCTTGTTTCTTAGATACAGTTTCCAGCTGAATCTTCACATCTTATGTACCAACATTATCAGAAAGCAAACATTAAAGGGTTTTTCAAAAATTTATGTAGTTTTTCTTGAGCTTAATGTTTGAAAATGTTTGATCTTGCATGACTACCCAGGCAAATGAGCTTGAAATTTCAGAAATACCTCTGCTGAACCTCCTGACCCTGCACAGCTGAACTGTAGGAGTCACGGTGCCAAACTGTCCTAGGGGAGATGACTATGGGTATAATTTAATTGTTTTAAAAACACAGGGAATAACCAGTGCTCAGGAGTCAAAAGGTAATATAATTACACTGCTTTCATTACATTTGCATAACTAAAGTTGGGTGTGATTAGAATGGCATAAAGTTTACCTTGAGGAGCTTCTTCATCTCCTCTTGTTTTAGGCTGTGAATTTATTTTTTTAAAATTACCTTTAGGCTGCATAAGTCCTATTCTAATGGCCTTTTTGTGTCAGTCTGACTTCTAAAGGAGTTATGGTACTCTTTAAAGTCAAACACTAATCCGAGTCGCTGTCTGACATCTGGCCCTGAGTCACTTCAGGATCTGTTTTCTGCTTTGATGGAATTTGGGGAGGCCCGGTGAGCACAGGGCATCCTTTCCACACCCTGGGGGTGATGCAGCTGGCAGGGTGCCAGCCTGTGGCAGTAACAGGGAACTTTGCCCATGTGCTCTGTTGCTGGGATTCCCAGCAGAGCAAATGCCAGTCCCTCACTGCATGGCTGCAGAGCTCTGGATCAGACACAACAATGCTATACCTTCCAGAAAGGCAGAGAAACAGCTACTTATTAGTGAAAATGTCAGCATTTCATGATCGAAAACACAAGTTTCAGTTCTTTAGCCACAGCAGTGTAAAAGCACTCACTGACAGCTTTAAGGGGGGAGTTTGTTGCTAGGGATCTTGTACCGATTCTGAGGCATTGGAGTTTAGTTTGTATTTTACAGAATTTGGTTTGATGAAAAGTTTGTTTTTTTCCCATGAGCAATGTAACTCATGGTTGGGCTGTCGTGATAGCCTGATAACATAAAAGCGTGTAAAAGCTGTTCCTCAGCATAAGTGAGAACAGAAAGGAAATAGGGGTACTTTCACCACTTCTTGAGAGGGCTTCAGTGAAGGCAAACATTGTAAAATACTTGAAAACTTCCACAGGCACCTCGTTTATTTTCTGAGAAATTTTTAAGTCAGTGGCTTTTAGTTTCTTTTCAGCCTTATGCTGTGCCTGTAGCTTCTTCCCATTTTTTCACTGCTCTACACACTGTACATTTTTGGCATCCTCAAGATCCAGACGCAAATGCTTGGGATTTCTCTGTAGCCTGTGGGGACACACGGGACAGAGAGAGGAAGTGTGTCTCTAGCTCCTGTCCCCATGTCACCAGTGAGGACAGATGCCACTACGTTCCTGTGCAGAGGGATGTGTCAAGCGAGGCAACCTGTACTGCCCACACTTCTCTTTCAACAAACATTTTTCTGAGGAGTGCTGTAGATGAGCAGAAGACTTGTCTTATTTGAGCCGTGTTCTGTGATGGTGGAGGGTGTAAAAGTGTGTCAAGATGTGGCTCTATATGCTCAGCCTCTGGTCCTTTCTCTAGTTCTACTCATGGTCTTCGGCAGGACTCTGTCTCCAGTTCTGTGTCCACCCATATGTTGCTGGGGTTTTCCACATATTTTAAGTGTTTACCATTTATGTTTCCAGGGCAGGGTAGTCATGTTGGGTAAACAGTGCTATGAAAGTGAGAAATGTGCACCTTAGCATCAAACTAGTGCCTTGATATGATGTGGTGTCCGTGAGGCTCTGACCATCATCAAGTCTGCCCTTGCATCTGTGCAGCCAAGCAGCAGCAAGGCAAGGTGCTTGGCACTGCCCGAAGGTCAGCTGCCACCAGGACAACCATAGAACGGTTTGGGTTGGGAGGGACCTTGCAGACCATCCAGTTCCAACCCTCTGCCATGCACAGGGACACCTTTCACTAGACCAGGTGGCTCAGAACTCCATCCAGTCTTGCCTTGAACACTTTCAGGGATGGGACATCCACAGCTTCTCTGGGCAGCCTGTCCCAGTGCCTCACCACCCTCACAGTGATTAATTCCTACCTAATATCTGACCTAAGTTTGCCCTCTTCAGTCCAAAGCCATTACCCCTTGTCATGTCACTACATCCCTTTGTTAAAAGTCGCTCTCCATCTTTCTTGTAGGCCCTTTTAGGTACTGGAAGGTGCTATAAGCTCTTCTAGGAGCCTTCCAGGCTGAACAACCTCAGCTCTTTCAGTCTGTTCTCATAAGAGAGGTGCTTCACCCCCGATCATCTTTATGGCCTCCTCTGTGGACCTTGCACCATTAGATCCACATCCTTCTTGTGTTGGGGGTGCCAGAGCTGGGTGCAGTACTGCAGGTGGGGTCTCACAACAGTGGAGGGCAAAATTGCCTCCCTCGAATGGTCCACAGGGTTCTAATTGCCCAGTTTGTGCAAAATTGGTCTTCTGCACACTTAAAAACTTGGTTCAGGTGTGTCTGTACAACAGAGTGAAGCCCTACCCGTTTTTCCCAGTTTTGCTCAGAGCAGAGCACTGCACCATGGGCTTCTTTGTGAGCAGCTTGGAGATAAATTTATTGTCCTTCAATTCTGGTTTCATTTTGTGTCATTTCCTGCACATGAATTTCAACTGTGGTGTTCTTGCCAAATGCCAAGGCCTTAAAAATATAGAGAATTTTATATACTTGGAAAACTTGAAAAATTATACTCCTGGGTTCCATGTCAGAAGCTATCCAGTGCCCTGTATTTCATTTTCTTTCTTTACAAGTGAAAGTAAGTTGTGCCTCTGCCAAGCGCCAGCCCCTGAAAAAGAGCTCAGTGTGCAGGGGCACACTTAACTATATTTTACAGGGCTGCATGATTTGTATTTTATTTAGTCCTTGCCACATAACTGTCCAGTTTTAGGCAGTTTGTGCAAATGCAGAGGTGTCAGGGAGCTTTGGTCTCTTGATCCCTGCAACTGATGCCTAGAGTGCTTCGCTTGAAACTTCTCTTGCATCCAAAATGGCTGTAAAAATTGAGCATTAGCAATGGCAATAATGACAAGTTATATTATTATGCAGAATAATACTACTAATAATAATAATAATGTGCTTTTACAAGTAGAGAGCTCCCGCATGGAATGTTCTGACTTCTTGAATCACATTTTTATGAAATGTTTTTGTTAGCTATGACTTTGGTGTTACACTGAGTGGTAATAACTAAAATTTAAGTTATCTTGATGCAGTCAGTTTTACCTTTCAATGTGCCTTTTTTGCTTAAGATTTTAGGCTAGAAGTGCCTGGTAATGCACTCTGACAAAAAGGCAGAGGGCTCCTGTGTGCTTGACCTAATTAAAATATGCCAATTTGAAAGTGTTTCCCTTGAAATGATGAAAAGAGAGCAGGGTTTAAACACTCCAGCCACTCCCATACAAATACCATGAGGTTTGCAGAATAAAACTGAAGTTTTGGCTTTTGTCAGACTGGACACTGAGAGGCAGAAGGAAAGAGATGCAAGACCAATTTCTGCCATTTGCATTCAGAGTGATGACTTCGATATTTTGCTTTCTTTGGCCTTGCTTTGTGCTTCTAATCAAAAGAGGGCAAGACACAACTCCCAAGCAAACACATAATGCTGCTGGAATAACCTCTGCACATACCCGCTGAGGAAGCAGAAGCTTTGTGATCTGGTGCACCACCAGGACATATGAATCATTTGCGATTATTAATCATAAATTATTTGTAATTACTAATCCACATGAACAATACACAGCTCTGCATGGCCTGCACACAGAATGAGGTACACTTAGGAGAGGGCCATGCTCTGAAGACAGACACAAATTCTCTGTGGGATGCAGCAGTCAGACCCTGTACAGCGATGGGAGTGATGAGCGACATGGATGTAGTTTGGTGAGAGGGGCCTGGCTTTCTCCTTGGACAGTAAACAAGCTCAGAAGTGTTGATTTTTTTGTTTGTCATGGGTTACTTGATCCTGTTGTTTTCCTGGATATCAGCTGGGATAACTTTTTATCAACAGGTAGCTTAAAATTCCTTGGAGTGTCCTGCAGTGTGTGCTTACAAAGCATCCAGGCAGGGCCAGGGACACTTCCCACACTGGGGAACCCCAGGAGCAGGGCAGCTGCCTCTCTACCCCTGCCTGGAGAGACCAGGAGGGATGCTGCCTGTGGTATCCCCAGCCTCCTGAGCACCTAATGACTGTGCATCCTTGGAGGGTTGGGTGGTAGGTGTAGATCTTGTGCTGTCTAGCAAACAAGATTTAAAAATCAGGAGGAAGGAAATAATTGTTATGCTAAGTAAGACTTCTTTTTTCCCCCTAACCAGGTTTCAGTTATCTAGACACATCAACATAAAAACCCAAGGTATTTATATGTGTCAGCTAGACTTAAGATGTTCAGGAGGAAAGTGTTTCCTTTGTTCTGTCAGTCTGGATTCAGCATGGCAAAAAAAAAAAAAAAAAAAGAAAATAAAAAGAAAGGCATGTTGAGAATTGTGAAACAACCATGAGTGGTATTAGGGATGACTCAATATGCAACTCTGCAACAGGCAGAATAAGAATTCTTAGAGTGGGCTTCTTTCAAATAATAGATTTAGTGCATTTACGTAAGTTCTGTTTGAAGTGTACAGCATTAAATAGCAATTTTGAATGGGAACAGATCTTTTTCCACATTAAGAAAAAACAGTAGCAGAGATTTCAGAGGCTCCTTCTTGAAAAGGTTTTTTTCTTTTTTCTTTTTTCTTTTTTTTTTTTTTAACTTGGGAATAACAGTTTTAGAGAGATTCATGTTTTTTTAATGGCATGAAGTGCTTTTCTTGTGTTTCTTGTCCATTATTCTGGACTGTAAATCCTCAGAAGGCTTCTCTCATGTTTTTTCTTACTTAAATGGAAGCGTGGCTAAGCGTTATTCATCTGAAGGTCTTGGATGAAGCACTCTGTGCCTTAAAAAGGAAGCTGAATTGTACAGGAAATCAAGAACTGAACTTTGCTTTTGTTCTCGTAGGCATCTGTAGAGAGAAAATGATATGTGCAGGCTAAGGCATGCATTAATATCTCAATTATATAGCTGAGATTGGTTTTGTAAAGGTAGCTCTAGTAGGGTATATTTTAGATAATCACACAGTAGGTAAGGACACATTAGGGTTGTTGGTGCACAGTAGGAATAAGTATGTGTCACAACTGGATAGATACATTAACACCAGCAGTTCCTGTTGATCAGGGAGTCTGAAGAAGGCTGTCATCTCTATATTCTCTATATTTTTCTGAAAAAAAGACTGAGGGAGCTGAGAGGACAGTTGGGACAGCCCTATGCAGAACAGCTGTGTGAATAAAACCTTTCTTGCAACTGATGGGCCTCAGTGTTACCAAAACTATTCTGTTTTATAGGTAATTGCGTGATTCTAGATATGGTTTGGGGCTGGGATTCTGTTTTGTTATTTTGGGGGTTTTTTGAGTAGAAGAGATCTGATCAGCAGACATGATTGAACTTTTGGTAAGTCACTGGTGATTACCATCTTTGCCTGTAAATTATTTTCTTTTTCTTATCATACCATGGAGAGATCCTCATCTCTCCTGTTTGTTAGAACAGGTGAATGTTGCTTAACAAGTTGACATTGCTTTACTCTGTAAAGGAAGGAGTTTGTAATGGATAGTTATTGAATTAAGCAGTGTTTCCCACATATCTTGGTATGTGTTTGATCTGTTTTCAGTGTTTTTTATGTTTTTTGTGCGGTGCTGATAATAAACTGATTAATAAATCAAAGAATTTGTAATCTCCCGGCACCGATTAAAAAGGCATATTTCTCTCTAAACTCTAATGGGATGTAATCTTTTGTAGGTATTGAATTTGAATAATAATTAATAATAATAATAATTTTTCTGTGTCTCCCTCTTGGCTCGTTCAGTTGAGGTCTGTGTACACATGTGCATCATGCTTGTGCCTGCTCTATAAGGGTAAGTTTGTTTGTTTTCCCTCAAAAGAGGGACTTAGTCTGTAGTGTAACACACCTTGGTACTGGTGGTGTAAAATGTGGGAAAAAGCAATGTGCAACAACGTGAAGAGGACTCTGCATGTGCACCTTGAACTCAGGCAGGCTTGGACCTCCGTGCCAAGCTGGGTATGTCCCAGTTGAGAGTTTCCCTTCCTGCTTTTGCACCCAACTGAGGAGGGAGAAGGGGTGCTAGAGGTAGGCAGCAGCAGGGCTGGAACAGAGGGGTCCCACATTCTGCTTCCCTCTTTGAATGAGGGTATACCTGCTTTTAGGGAACTAGGAACATAATTTCGTGTGGTGGGAGTATGAAACCTGGCCACTTCATGGTGACAAGGCCTATGTCCTGCTTTCAGTACCAAAAAGACAGTGAAGAGGAATGTCCCAAAAAATAAATCATTCTGTCAGGTTTTAATTTGGGAAGATGCTCTGTTATCTCTCTGATGGCCTTTTTAATGGAATGGAGTAAAAAAATAAAGGGGGGATATGCTATCAGACATGCTGGAATAATCAGTAATGCATACAGTGCTCTCCACTAGTTCCCAAGCTGATCTCTGACATTTTGCATTTCATCAATTATGCATATTTAAGGTGGCAGCCTCCAAAAAAGTTGTGTGGGTGTCAAATGTGAAGCAAATCCTTTAGAGATTCTTCCTGAGTTACTTGTGAATGAAACAGGTGTTGCAGATGTCTCTTGCTTATCTTTTTTCTGGCCTTTTTTGTTGGTTGTCTTCTTCTGTCTCTCCTGCTGACCTGTATGGGGAGGGGAAAAGCTTAAGGCTTGGCACTAGCAGGAAGCTGATGTGGCATGAAAAGAAAACGTGGTGTACTAATTGCATTGTAAGATAAACACTGCTATCAGCTCCTACTCCAGTGCTGTTCAGCCTCTGTTCTTCCAAACTTCTGCATGGCAGGAGTCAAGCCTCCCTGCCATTATACTGATGCTCACAGTCAGTCTTCAAGAAGATGGGAGCCCAGCAGCTGGTCACAGCACCAACTGCTCCTGTCACTGCCTCCTGAGGACCTGCATGAATTGTGCCCATATCCCAGGGAATGGATTTGGTTTAAAAATCTGTGGGTTCCTTTTATTCCCCCCACTAATGTGTTATTAATTTAATTGCTCATTGGTTTCTGAAGAATTTTGGAGGGTGCAGGGAGGGGGCAGAAAGATCTATTTTAAGCTGCCGCCTTCTTTAATTTATGCTCATTATGTATTTTTACCAGCAGCACTTTGCAATCCAACTGCTACTTCTAAATGTCATTTGCTTGAATAAAAAATGTAATTAATTTCTAAGTGTGACATAAGCACTGAAAGTATTAAGTTAATCACAAAGTGCTGTTTGAACAGCAGCTTCCCCATGATAGGAAGAAAAGTTTATGAAGCCCAAGGTATGCTGCAATACAAGTGTAGCAAAAATACTCAAAACCACTTGTTTGCAGGTCTTCTCATCACCCATTAGGCTTTCTATTAGGGAAATACCTATTTATAAATCCCCCATATTAAATAAAAATGGGTGAGCAATATTTTATTATCCCATATTCTCTGACACTGATTTGTGTTTCTGATGGAAATCAGTAAGCCCATGCTTCCCAGCACTCCTTGAAGAGCAGTTGCTCCAGCACCTGTTAACCGTATGTATTGAAAGGGAGCTTGTTGAACTCCAGGAGTCTGGGGTTTTTTCAGGATTTTGACCATCAAAAATTTTTTGAAAGATTTTTGGATTCAGTTTAAAAGCTGATGCAAAGCTTTCATCTTTCTGCCTGTTGAAGGGGTGAAGGAAGAAATTTTGCATTCACATGTATTTCGTGCTACTCCATAATGCAAAGTGTGTAATTTTAACGGATGGACCAGCTCTTAATTTTTTTATAGACCCAGTTTGTTCAAAATCAAAAGTGGGAGCGGACCATACAGAAATTTTAAGTAATGAAATGAAATTCTGCTGCAGCTTCCCTTTGATACCCTATATTTAAATTGGTGTTAATTTCATTCATCACTGGTTTGCACACAACAGTGTAAATCCAGAATACCCACTGATCCATGGGCTGAACAATGTGTGTGAGCCATCAGGTTCCATTCTAGTTGAAAAAAGGTTCAGTTATTCACAGTCCACTGCGGTTTTTTCAATGCTGATGCCTTTATCCTAAAGAAGAGGGAGAAGAAATGGCGATGGCTTCATTCTGCTGGGATTGTCATTTCTCAGTTGTTGTTCTCTAGGCAGAAGTTTGTGTGCTTATTGAGAATGTGCCTACTGGTGTCTCTCGGCAGGAAGTGTGAGTGTGTGTATATTCGCGTGTGAGCTGGAAGTGGGACTATCTGGTTTTTCCATGAGGTTTTCCATTTCCAAACCTTACAGCTGATGTTTTGTTGTCTGTTACTTGGCATCAGTAATAAACATTTTCTGGAGCTTCAGAACTAGCACCCCAACCCCACCTCTGATGACATTGTTAGAGTTAATTGACACCTTTTTATTTACAGCTCTTGACCTGCTTTTAGTTCACAACGAGGTGTGGGTCTCACCACCAGATGACTAGCATGCAACATCTTGTAATAAAACTTCTTCAAACAACAGATTGTTGGGAAAGGCCAAGTATCAGCAGTGCTCTGTATGTACGCAACAGTGCTCATAAAAATGAGTGCATCACTGTTTATCTTGTTGCTAAGGTTGGAATTGATGTATAACTCTTTGACTGGATTGTCCACAGCGCATGGGCTTAATTTACTTGGACAACTTAAGCCCCTCTTAAATTTCCTGTTAGAGCCAGGGGGGGCAGAAGTTCCACTGACATAAAACTATGCAGAATGAGTAATTCCCTCTGTAGACTCCCTGGAGAAGGATCTTGTCAGCCTTCTCTGCGGATGTCTTTATAAAAAGTCCAGTTCTACCTAAAGTTTTGTACTAAATCAATAAATAAGTTAATAACAGAGCAGCTGTTCATCATGAGCTCTGGGAATTTCCTATATTCAAATTTCTTCCAGAGGACAAATTTCTCACTTGGGTTAGCTTTCTCAACTATTCAGTCTCCAGACCCTCTCTCACTTGTAGGTCTTCTTATCAACAATAGAAAACCATAACCTTCCCTAACCTTGTCTGTAATGCCAAGGGGGCAACAGAATCTTGTCCTTGTTTATATCTGTGAACAGTGTGCACCCTCTTCGTGATGATTTCCTGAGCCTCTTTCTACCAAATCTCTGGGGAGGATCTTTCTCTGGAGTTCTAAATTGTCCCTAAACTTACCCAAATTGAGGCAGGAACATTCCTTTAATTCCCTGGGCAGTCGTAAGATGCCTAGTTAGCTAATATTGCCCTATATGGCCCATTTGTTGACTACAAGTAAGTCCTAGGAAACCCTGGTCTTTAAAGCGATGACTTAGAGACAAAATAATGACAGTACAGGTCTCTAGATCAACACATCCTGAAGAAAAAAAATAATTTGGGGTGGGTTTTTTTTGTTATTGAGCAGTGTCTTTGATACCAATCTTCCTGTGACTCCATTGTGACTTCAACATGTAGCCTTCACTGTGTCCAGGAAAGTGTGGAAATGTGAACTGTGTGCACCCAAACCCCTAGAAACTTGAAAAACTTGTGTATTAAGTATGTATATTAAGTAAAATATAATCTCTTGCATGTCATGTTTTGTGTTCCATTTGAAGTGGTATCATACTTGGATGATGCTTCTTTTTGTAAGAAAACAAACAGAAACAAGTACTTCAAAATAGTGATAAGATTTTTCCCTCTCTCTTTTTATCCCTATTTTAGGAAGGCATGAGGTGTGGTCTTGGAAAACAGCCAGCAAGGAGTCCTTGTGTCTCATGTGGCAAAAAGTGAAAGTGCAGCTAATGTTAAGCATGTCTTTCCTCACTGCTGTTTTCTGGTATTGCAGAAGGCTATACAGCTTTTTAGCACAGCTGCTGAAACGGTAGGTTTTTATTATGCAGAGCTTAATCTCCCACACTCATGCTTATTTCAGTAAATACTGACCTTCGACACCTCCTTGTTGACACCTATCCTATCATTTCTGTTTCAGATGGAGCAACTACCTTCAGAGGAAACTCATAAGTAAGCTTTTTGTTGTCACTCCCCATTCATTAATCACTCCCGCAGCTCCCCTTTAGATGCAGAACAGCAGAACATAACTAATCTGTGAATCAATCTCAATTTAGGGAATCTCAGTGTGCTGCCAGAAGTTGATCTGCTTGGTTATAGTGCGAGAGAATGGAAAGGAGAAACAAAGCAGGCCAAACAGATGAGGGAGGTAAGAGTTACATTTTAATCTCTGCATGAGGACAGGGGAGAACCAGCACCTGGGAAAGGAATAGCACTCCCAGAGCAAAAAGCTGCAGCAGCTATCAAAGCCTGCCTCACAATGAAAAGCAAAAGGGACAGCATGAACATGGGTCTAAATAAAGAGTGCAGCAGTACAGGTCAAAACGAAGATCAGGTTTTAGTCCTGAATATATTCTGAATTCCCTCTTCTGGCACCAGCAACCCACACAGTGACCTTAACAGGAAAAATCACCCCCAGTGCTAAAGCCCAAATAATTTGGTCTTAGGCGCTGTCACTTGGCCAGCCTTTGATTCAAGGTAAAAGCACTTATTGCAGGGAGGAAGGAAGCATCACATCCATTTCTCTTCCAAGTTCTGAAGGTCCATGCTTGGCAGCCTTTCCCTCTCCAATCATCAGCTGCAGCTGGGGGCTGGCAGGGCAGGAGCCAGCATCTGACCTGTGCCAGCTTGGGGGGTGCCCAGCAGGCAGGGAGCTGGGGTGCTGGATGGTAGCCATCCCATGCCTTTGGGTGCCAGCATCTTCCCCTGCACAGGGCACTGCTGGCAAGACAGGCAGCTCAAGTGCACCAGTGTATTTGACATGTGTGTGGCTCTAGGTCATGGTATTGGAATCACAGCAAATGCACACCAAGAAGGACTTAAAGGGTTAAAAGAAGCTGGTAAGGATAAACAGTAGCATAAAGGGGTTGTAGAAAAAAGGAGATAGTTTTCAAAAAGCTGGAGTTGTGCCCAAGTGATGAACAGAGAAAAGATCCAGTTTTGCCACCTTAAATGCAAGAACACAGCAGTGCCAAAAGTTCACAGAAAACACACAAGGCCAAAAGCTATTTGGAGGAGCATGTGACAAAACCAGCAGAATTTCTAATAAATTTTGAAGCCCATACTGGGCAAAAAGCCTTTCAGAAAATCTATGAGCCTTCTGGATGCTCAGACCTGAAAAGGAAACTCCTGTATATGGAGCAGCTGTCTGGTTACATCAGGTAGAAGTTGCCATGGTAAGGGGCACCTTTTAAGATGAGATCTTGTGAGATCCTTAACCAGCATAACATGCTTGCTGTCCCCAAAAGGAGCAATTCCATGTTTGCATTGTCTCTCTCTCTCTCGCCTTGTTCTAGCTGAGCAGTCCCTCTCTCTCTTTTGGATGTCCTCTTTTGGATGTGGTCTGCCTAGATGGTGAGCTGAGAAAGCAGGTCGTCCAGAAAGAGCATTCTCTGAGGCCCTCAAGCTTGCTGAAGCAGCAGGAACCTCCCCCAGTAGGAAGAGTTCTGTAGGCTTACTATCTCAGCTGACACAGTGAGGGGACAGAGTGCAGCTGAGAAGTGGTGGTGGGATGTGGTGATGAGGCAACCAAAATAAAAGAGGATGAGGGATTGAGACCATCCTGCTGTCTTCAGGAAGCAGACTGGAAGTGATGGAGCAGCCAGTAGTGGGACTATAGAGTCCTCTCCCTAATTCTCTGCCAGTTTATTGCTCAGAATTGTCTCCACAAGGGCTCAGATAGCAGCCAGAGGTAATGCAGAGTGTGTAGGTGGACCAAGGGCCATCTGCTTCAGCACAGAGCTGCCACATCTGCTCAGCCTCAGGTCACTGTTGCACAATGGATTCAGGTTCATGTAAGGAGATGTTTTTGCCAAAAGGAGTTTTCTCCAGATACCTGTTCCTGCTCTTTTGCTGCTGCATCTCATATGTCAGTGCAAAACGTAAAGCAGTTGAGGTTAATGCTGTTATGGCAGAGAAATCTTTGCTGCCTGCCGTAATTTGGTTGACCATGTGAATGTTTACAGTAGCAACAGTGCAGAGACTTGAACAAGCTGCTGGGTTTGGAAAGAATGCAGAGTTGCTCTTAAGGGGCAGCGCCAGTCCAAGGTGTTTACAAAAACACGGTGTTTAACATTTCTTTGTATATAAATCTTAAAAATATACTCTCTTGTTTGCCTAGCTCCCTCTTACGAGTAGCTTGGAATTGGACTTCAAACAGCATGGGTATTTTCCAAGATTTAACATCTTTTATTGCTAATTTTTCTTGGTCTCTTTCTAGGCATATGAAGAATTGTTTAGGAGCTATCATATCAAATACCTGAGACAAGTCAAGAGGGACAACTATAGTGTAGTAAGAGCGGTGCTTTTTCAGATATTCAGCCACGGCATTCCTTTTCCTTCGTGGATGAAGGAAAGAGATATATTGAAGGTAAAATTCATTTCCTAAATGAACACATTTCAGCTATCCTTGCACAGCAGAAGAAAGCTTTCTTCAGTGTCAAAAGCGATATGCTGGCTGTTGAAGTGGAGAATCATTATCAGAATTCAAAGAGAAGTTTTTCAAACCTATTGAACTACATTTAATTGAAATACTGTCCCTGATCTAAATATACAAATGTGAACATGAGTATAAATGATGTAAGAAAAAAAGTAAAAGTGGATGGATGAATGCTACTGCCATCCTGCTAGATGTCACTCCCTTAACACAACAGGTTATTTGAATCCTCCCCATCCACATCCGTGCAAAGTTCAGTGGCTCACTTGGGAGCTGCTGTGTTGCTGGAGCAGCAGGAATCCTGCCCTGGGCCCCAAGAGCTACGGCAGGAGTTAGTGACAGGGAGGTGGGATCTATAGCTGCTACCTGTAGAGATGCATGTGCAGTCTGGAAGGTGTCTGTAATCCTAAATACCTCTCTGAATTTGGAAGTATCCAGCTTTTCCAGAGTGTGGGTTGTATATTTTGCTGAGGGCATATTTTCATCTTTTTTTGGCTGGTTCTGTTTTAAAAGTTTCTTAAGGACATGGCAGTTAAGTGGATCCTCCTTCCCAGCATTTGAGTTGTGAGGTCCATTTACTTGGTTGTTTGAACTGTACAAACAGCTGATAGAACCACATCGTAAATTCTATGTAGACAAGTTTATATAACCTTCTACTCCTTGTTATGGTTATGATTAGCTTGCCTTTTGGTTTTTTCCCAGCTCCCTGAGAAGCTTTTGTATTCTCAAGGTTGTAACTGGATTCAGCAGTACAGTTTTGGGCCAGAAAGGTACACAGGTCCCAATGCCTTTGGGAAGTTGCGCAAATGTATGGAGGCATTAAAGACAAACGTGAGTACCTCGGGAATGGCTGGGAGGAATGAAAGCCCTGAGAAATGGGTTCAGACAGAGTTAAGCTCCTGGCTACATATTTGTGGGGCAGTCAGGCTTCCCTCCCAGACTGTGGAGTTGCTGGGAAGGCCATCTCCTCTCCTACAGGGGAATCCAGCTTTTGGTGATCCACTAGGCCAAGTACTCAGGAGTGCCCTGCAAGTTAGGGAGGCCACCCTCCCCACAGCTAGTCCTTGCCATCAAGTGGCTCCTGCAGTATCTCATCATTTTGATTAAAAATAAACATGCTGTATGAGATGCTTCTGGATTCTCTCCCCAGATGGGTGGGGGGAAATAAACAGTGCATTTTCTTCTAAAACTGTTGTATTTCCTTTGCTTCTATCCCCATTAGATGTTTTAATTATCCATTTTTGCTATAATTTCTCTCTGTAAGCTTAAGAACTTGATTGCAAAGACCTGTCAGCCTCACTGCCCCCTCTGCTCAGCATTGCCAGATGGCCATCATTCCCAACCCAGGACTATAATTCTTCTTTACATATTTAAAACTTGGTGAAATTTAGATTTCAAAGCCTTCTGAAACAGAGATAAAGAGTTGGCCTCCTAAGACCTTGCACCTTTCTCGAGCTGGGGTTTCTGTGCATCTGCCATGATAGTAATTGTTAATTAAAAAAAAACCCAACTAAAACCCCAAACAGACTAATTTAAGCTCTAGTAACAAAGCATAAGTAAGAAAAAGAGGGAATTAAAATAGACATCTGGTCCTTGCCTGCATCCTTGCTGTGCCAAAGTGACAACTGCATCTTCTTGAGATGGGCCTGGTAGTTGTTATGTGCAGTTATCATTTCGTTCTGGTTGCTCTTTGCATTTCCCAGTGTTGGGTTATTTGACTTTTATTTTTAGCTTGCTGTAGTTCTTATAGCTGATGTTAGTGCACAAAGCATTTAAACTGCATTTTAAAGAAAAAAGGTTTCAAGTCAACAGAGTGAATAAATCCTTACAAATAACAAATTGTTTCAAAGCAACTCAGTGATGCATTATGCTCTTACTGGTCATGATGTCTAGCTCCCAACTTCATTTTATTTTTATAAAGACGGAGTTTGGCCAATGAGATGGATTTTTCCTGTTTTTACTAACAGGGTTCTTTGCTGCTTTTCCCAGCTTCATGGTCATAGAATCATAAAATCATTGAGGCTGAAAAAGACCTTTAAGATCATCAAGTCAAACCATTAACCCAGCACTAAACCATGTCCACAAATGCTACATTTACACTTGTAAATATCTCTAGGGATAGTGACTCAACCACTTCCCTGGACTGCCTGTTCCAATGCCTGACAACCCTTTCGATGAAGAATTTTCTCCTAGTATCCAATCTAAATCTCCCCTGGCAAAACTTTAGGCCTTTTCCTCTTGTTCTATGACATGTTAATTGGGAGAAAAGACTGACCCCCACCTGGCTACACCCTCCTTTCAGGTAGCTGTAGAGAGTGATAAGACCTCCCCTTGAGCCTTGTTTTCTCCAGACTAAACAACCCCAGCTCCTTCTACTGCTCCTTGTAAGACTGGTGCTCCAGACCCTTCACTAGCTCTGCTGCCTTTCTCTGGACATGCTCCACTATGTTTTTCTCATAGTGAGGGACCCAAAGCTGGACACAGGATTCAAGGTGTGCCCTCACCAGTGCTGAGTACAGGGGGATGATCACTGCCCTGGTCCTGCTGGCCACACTATTGCTGATACAGGCCAGGATGTCCTTGGCCTTCTTGGCCACCTGGGCACACACTGGCTCATGTTTAGCTGCTGTTGATCAGCACTCCCACTTTTACACCCTTTTCCACTGAGCCATTTTCCAGCTATTCTGCCCCCAGCCTGTAGGGTTGCCTGGGTTTGTTGTCACTCAGAACTTGGCCTGGGTGAACCTCAAACCATTGGCCTTGGTCAGACTGGAGGCTGCTGCCTGCAAATGCTGTTGTGCCTGGGCCATGTCAATTAGTAGATGCTTTACACTTAGACCAGGCTTCTGTTCCTGTTTTGCTATCTTTTGTGTTAAATAGAGTTCTTAATAATTTTATTAATATTGTTCTCCTGTGTGCTTTCCAGTGGGCTGAAATAAGTGCTACAAGAGATTATGAAGAAAGAGGAAACCTGTGTAATATACTGTTTTCTGATGAAAGCAAGGAATACAAATTATATGAGGCCATAAAATTCATTATGCTCTATGAAGTTGTCGAAGCCTATGAGCAGATAAAGAGCAGGGAAAAACCCATACCCAACCTTTTTAGCCTTCTCTTTGCTCGTGACTCTTCATCTGACCCTCTGAGTTTCATGATGAATCATCTGAACTCCATAGGTGACTCTATTTGCCTAGACCAGGTAAGGATATAAATGAAAAAAAAATCACAAATCTTATTCCATCTTTGTAGTGATTAGGTGATTAAATCATACATCATCCATGCTGGCTTACCCATTTCTTTTAATTTGAGATGTGGGGAAGTGGACTGATGATAGCCATTTATATTCCAGGAAAAAAAAAATGTAGTAAGACTGGACCCAAGAATGCTACAGGCTATCAATACAACATAGTTTAGAACAGTAACACCTTTGATATGTAAAATAATTTTAGATTATGCTCTTTGACCTGTTGTTTTGCTTTTCCTGTCTGTTTCACTATGCCAAACCATGTAGCATCACTCTCTTTTCTCCCTACCTACATTTGGTTCTCATAAGATCGAATGTCTATTAAGAGTAGATAATGAGAACTCTACTATTCACCTTTATATGTTAAGGTTTTTGTTTCCTATTTAATAATTAGTGAAGAGTTCAGTGCTGACATCTAAACTCCACACTGCCACTCTGCATATGGTTTCACTTTCCAATGGCTGAAATTATTTTTTATAATCAATTTCAGTTATCAAGTCAACTGTTATATGATGCAGTCAGCTTTAGGAGCAGTTTGATTATAACTGGACAAGTTCTGGTCTGTCTGGCTATGCCCAAAGATATGAACTTTCCCCAAACCCTTTTTCCTGATTAAGCAATCCATAGCAGGAAGTATCAGTGAAGATGTCAGTTCTCCAGGTTCCTGTATGTGAAGTACCAGGAAACTTTCTCCTTTTGCTATTACATTTCCCGTATGTAGCAAGTGATCACAAGGTGGCAGGCTTCCCATTTTTTCAGAGTGTATTAATCTTGATAACAGCTAGTTATTTCTTGCTTCCCAAGAAGCTGTGTGAGCTGGCTTGGGAGCAGGTTATGTACAGTGTTAGGTGGAGGAGAAATGTTTCTCTCTACATGCAGAAGAGAAGAGGAAGGGCTCTTGGGAATGCCCTCAAATTTTTAATGTTCTTATTCTACTCGCAAAAGGGCCCTTTTTATTCCTTGTCAGCTGTTTTGAAGTTAAATGACTTGCTGTACTGGTTTGAAAAACAAACCAGTGGGAGACACCAAGTCAGAATAACAATTTAATAGGAAAATTAAAAATAAAGACAGAAAACACTGGTTTAAACTGACAGAGTCAGATACCACCTGACATCCTGACAGTCAGGGTAGCAGTGGCAGTCTGATAAGGAGGTGGATGCAGTCCTCCTGAAGTGATGGATGTGGCTCTGTTGAGGCAGTGATCCTGTAGAAAGATCTGGTCTTCCTTGGAAGATCCAGTGGTGGATATGAAGCTCTTGTCCTGTGGGAATCCAGTGGGAAAGGCTGCTTGTGGTGTTCGAAATCTTAGATTATATCCAGGGTGGAATATGGTTCCTCTCCCTGGATGGAGCATCTCACAATGAGATGGTGAGTCATGCAGTAAGGCACTGATGGGCCATTAACAGGAGATAGTCCAGGAGGGAGTTATCTGTGAGCCACGGGCAAGGCACTGATGGGTCCATCAACAGGAGATAGTCTGAAAGGAGGAGGCAGGGAGCACTGCCCCACCTGGTTTCAACAGTTCATGAAGATGGTGATAGAATACATACTTTTGGGCACATCGTACATTGTAACCTAGGACACTTGCCTTAGCTTGGATTATCTTCAGTTTAGTTTTTGAAGTCTAGAAATAAATGTCTTACAGACTTCTTTCATTTTTAGGTTGAACTATTTCTTCTTGGATACTTGCTTCAAGTAAAGATACGAGTTTACAGACTGCACAGGTTTAATACTGAGGAATTTCAAGTAAACTATCCGGATGAATACCGAAGGGAATGGAATGAGATTTCTCTCCTGACTGAGGATGACCGCTACTATCACATTCCCCTTTTCAGAACGTGAAGGACCAGTGACTTTTTTTTTCCCTTTGTATAATGTAGTGAGTGACCAATTCCAGAGAATTAGGTTTCTAATCAGCAGCAGTAAAATCTTGAGAATGCTCCTTAATGATTACAAGATGATTTATGGGTTTATTGTGTAAACATTTTGCTTTCCCATTGCAGCTCAGTTCACCATCAGTCAGCCATAAAAAACATAAAATATACTGCTATACTTTCTGGGGCAAAAAAACCATGACATTTGAGAGTTGTCAGACAAGAAAAATTGGACTGCCTGACAACGAAGGCAAAGGTCATGCTGGGTTTTCCATTGCTAGCCGAAGGGTTTACTCTGACATCCATGGATGGGTTAAGCTCAAGCGCCTAAAGCAATGACTGCTTTTCCCTACTCGTCTGTCTCTAGCTAGGGAGGATGAATCACAGACATCGCAACTCCTGGGGTCCTACAGTTTATACTCCAAGCTATTTAACTTGCATTGACTCAGGATGGGAGGATATAAACTGGGGCCTCTGCATGGCTGCTTCAAATCCACTTGGCTCGCCTTGTTGCTGGAATGCCTCTCTCCAGGGATGGGCAGAGCAAGGAGCTGTGTTTTCTTCAGATATGGGAAATGGAGCTGTCTGCACCCAGTGGTGAGACCTGAAGGTGAAGAACTGTAACACAGGGAGAAAAAATGAACATGCAAGAATACTGTGCCAGATGAATGGAAGGTCTCCTGTGTACAACAGGAAAGTACATAGCTTTCTCCAAGGAAAAGGGGCAGCGTTAATAGGTCCCGTGCAACAGAGTTAGACCCAGTAGCTGCATATGGCTTTTGTCAACTTGTAAATCCTTTAAGGGCTGATTTCAACATTACCTGCCAAAATTTCCTTTGCAATTCACCTGAGAAAGCCATGCATGGAATACATACACAAACACTGCATTTTCAGAAAATATTAATTTTCTGTGGATTATGTGAATTTGGCAGTGTTGCATACATGTTTTGTCCTCTGATTATGTGTTAATCTCCATGCCTAGGATTGCTATCTTTAATTCAGACCTCTATGTTTGAAGAAGTCTGTCCAGGACAAGTAAATGAGATTTACCTTACTACATGGAACATTTTGCTCAGTTCTATTTTCTAAAAGAATCAATGTGTTTTGATTATTTCAAAATAAGGGAACTTAACTTGAAGAAGTATTAGATCTCACAAAATATTTGTGAAAACCTTACAATCCCCAGGCTAATTGAAGAGGGTGGGTGGGATTTATTAAGAAACAAAGCCTCTCTTTATCCTAGAGGTATGGGGACAGGCAGGTTTGGTTTTTTAAACCTGCAGGATAAAATGCACGTCAGTAGCAAAAATGTGAACACAGCCTGCAGGAACTAAAGCAATTGTATGAGGTGTCTTCATGGTAATGCTTGGAGTCGGTGGACAGTGCTCAGTTCCTTTGTGTAAAGGAAAGTAATGTTATCCCTTATGCTCCTTTTATTTGTGTGTATATATATCTATATATCTATATATATATTTATAAATGCAAACACCTGAGTTCTCTATTGTAGTTGTCTTGTTTCCTGAAAGTTTGAGTTCAGTTTTGTTGAATGATTTGTAGATTTTAATTAAGAAGGCTTGATAGCTGTAATAATTTCATCTCATGAAAACCTGCATAGCAAGTACTTTATTTATTAAAAGGAGGTTTTTTCACTGAATTAAATAATTTTCTTACTTTAGATTTGGTTCTGGTCTGCATGGGGAAAAGTTATAATACCTAATTGTAGAGTATTGTTATCTATTTTGCATCAACAGTAACATTTACAGTTATCAATAAACTTGTCTATTTTATTCTTGTTTTGGTACAAACAGACCTACCAAAAAAGTGTGTATTTTTGTAGTGGGCTTTTTAATGATTTGCATATTGTATGTGTTTAGGAATACAAAAGCATTACAGCTAAAAGTGATAAATTGTGAAAACATAGATTTTTGTGACCTTGAGGATATTAAAAGCAGGGAATTAATAAAAATCTAAAACAGACAGCAGAATTTATCTTGCAGTTTGGATGTTTGCATCTGAACCAGGTCACCTGAGCCAGGGCTCTGCCTTGTCAGTGGAAGGCAATGGCACATGGACAGCCACAGGGGTGGGTCTCTAGAAGGGACTGGTTATCTTCACTGACTGTAGTGGGAGCTGGCAGTGACCAGCATAAATCTCTCTGCTCTAGGTATTTGAAGTTAGGTGAGACTAATGTCCCAAGAATCTGGAAAGGACATACTGAAACAGATCTGCTGGCTTATCAGGTGTCAGAAGTGCCAGCCAAATCGTGCCAGGAACAGAAATGGGAGGTGAAAACAGAGGAGCTTCAGGTGAGGATAATCACAAGTCTTAGAGATAAATGCAGAGAGAACTCCTTAAGAAACACTGAGACAGGTTTGAGGCTGCACTGAGTTCTAACCAGGTTCCCTGATAATATATTTTACATATGTATAAAGCAAAAAGTGGATATCTGTTTACATATAAATAAATATATGTATATACATATGTGTGTGGGGTTGTATGTATGTAAGAAAATGCATAAAAAAGAAAATCATCCTCAGTAAAGTGCACCTGAAACAAACTGGTACGATGTAAGTGACAGGTGTTGCAGGATCTTTCCAGTCAGTGGCAGAGACAAATTTTCTGTTCAAATCCAGACACACACAGTCATTATGAATTTTTTAAATGCAGTGTTATAGGCAGCTAAAGTCAGGATGTGTTTATTATTTATTATTTTTAGTTAAGCAAGGAGAAGAAACCATACTGAAGCCCTAGCGTCAGGTTTGGATTTCCCCCAGACTTGAAAATGTGTGTTAGGAGTTTAACAGAGCAGCTAAAGAAATGTATATCTATTATTGTAATGGAGTAAAAAGTCTTGGGTTTTGAGTGTCATCTTTTTTAAAAAGTGCATCTCAAAAAATATATGAACCATATTTCATTTTAACTCCAAAAGTAATACTGTCAGTCTTCATTCTTCAGCTCTAACACTGAAATTGCTTCTTGTCTAATTTGTGGCTAATGTTTAAGCTAATGAAAAATTGCTCAGCGAAGTTTTTTTATTGCTGGTAACTTCACCTGCTTAGGCTCAGGGTGTTAAGTTCAATGTCTAGGCAATAGTTTTCAAATGCAGTTTTAAACTTGTGTAAAGCATAGATTTAAGGCATATGTATGATTTCAAAATAGCTCAGTTGTCCAGAATAAAGATTTGTCCAGTTAAAGCATGGAAAAGACCTACTCTTTTTTTTTTTTTTTCCCTGGGATTTGGATTTCATTGTTTCTTTATACTTCAAGAATATTACAGCAGTTCCACCTGTGACCCTTTTATGTTAGTGCCATTACAACACTAATGTTTTTTGGACGGTTCATTTCTATGAAAAGCTCCCGATTTTGAAGAAAAGGTAAAGCTGGAATTTTGGTGCCACAGAAGACCTGGTCTCTCCCTCTTGTTTCGGGGGGGTTTCAGGATGCTTGAAGGCCTCCCTGTCAGGAGAAAAACTTTCATTTTGGATCTGGTTTCATGAGAGGGAAGGATACAATGCTGTGATGGTCCCTTGAAATTATTTTGGAGAGGAGCCTGCCATGGCTGCTGGGCTGGAGGGGTGCTGCTGCCTCAGTAAGTGACATTTGTTCATGTTTACAGCATTCCTTGTAGTGTTACTCCAACCCTGATTTTGGCCAGGGATGGAGCAGATGGTTTTTGAGAGATTTGTCATAAAATATCCAAGGAGGACCCACATGCCTCAGAAGCAGGAGGTGATGTACCTAGGAGGGACAGGAGATAAATGCAGAAAGCTTCTCTCCCTGGGGCTTGGCTGATTTGCATCTCTCTTGATGAACCACAGGGCTCTGGGTCAGCTCTGGGTCAGCCATGGCCACGGAGTGAGGAGGATGGCTGGAGCATTGCTGGAAGCTGTGTGTGCTGAACAGTGCTGCTGGGAGGGAAAAATGGAAAAGCATGAAAGAAACGGAATGGATCTCGGATGCTTTCATCTTCTGACATATCCCAGTTTTGCTTAATTCTGAGGTTAATGCCTTGGGAGGCCAATTAACCAAAATATCTTCCTCTCTAGTGAAGCTTTTGGCCACAGTTCAATGCTTCATTGAAATGGGGAGGCAACTAAGTTGAATATGCTTGTGCAACCCAAATCATTCTGTGATTCTGCAGTCTTATAAATGATGAAAATGATCATCCTTTGAGTTTCAGATGACAAATATAGCATTTAGTTACAAAGGAATTTTTTAGCTATTTTTTAGGTGGCTTCCAAGCATCAGAAAATGCAATTCAATAAGCTCTGCTCAATTCTTTGCCACGCTCGCCCCCAGTGATGGTTTCCTCCAGCCAACAGCTAAGTACCCACACAGCTGCTCGGTCACTCACTCTCACACCTGTGGGATGGGGGCAAAACCAGGAGGAAGAGGACCAAGAAAGCTATCTAAAGAAAATATTTCTCTGATAAAGACAGGGAAATCACTTTTCATGCAGTGTCATAGGCAAAACAGACTTGGGTTGGGGAATTTAACTTAATTTATTGGCAGTTAGCATTAGTATTTAATCACAGATTTAGGTACTGGGAAACTTAGAAAAGGACAAATGTCAGAATGCTAAGGGAAAAACACCCCTCCCCTTTTCCAGGCTCAACTTCACTCCAGACTCCTCCCCCTTGTTATCACCACAGGTCATGCTCAGTCCCATCAGTGAGCACAGTGGTGGGGTGTGCACTCAGAATCTGGTGATTTCTCTCTGCCTCTCACTGCCTTCCTATGCTTCAGTGGGAAGCCTTCACTGGCTGAAGTCTTCCCCTTCTAGGGATCATCTGCTCTGATGCTGCCTTGGGATAAATAACTTCTAAAACATGTAGTATGTTACATGTTAATTGCCAATTTTATAAACATCTGTTCAGCTTAATATAGCTTCTATCCATTCTACTGGAAAGGGAAAAAAGGGGAAAAAAAGGTCTATGTTTTTGTTGTCTTATCTCTTTGCTTTCTCACACCTTTATATCACACATGCCTGTATTTCTACAGGATTTGGCTTAGAATAGAGCAAAACATTCTGAAGGAAGAGGCTCAGAAGGTAAGGGATTAAAACCAATCCTGGAGTGATTCTGGACCTCATATGGGAGAAACATAGGGGCTCAAGCAATAACTTCAGGGCATAGTAGGAGGTATGGAAAAGATGTGGCCAGAAGTCATGGAGACTTAGCAAGTCCATGGACACTTTCTAGTCTGAACTGCCAGCCTATGACTGGAGATGCAAAAATTTTCCAGTGTAATATCCACAGAAAGTGTACTTGCAGCTCTTCCTCCCTGCAGCCTAAAACATGACACATGAATAGACTGTGCCTATTGAAGCTGCTCCCAGCTGCCCTTTCAAAATGGAGGACTTCACCACTGTGAGGGTTCTCCAGAAGAATAGAGGTGCTGCTTGCCTTTCCTGTATTGATGGCTTCACTTAAGGCTTCCTCTTGTTTGTTGGTTGAGTCCCCACATTTGGCATTTTCAGTGCTGCTGCTGTTGCTGCTGCAGCAGGGATGATACAACCAAGAAACACTTCGGCCACCTTCTGCTGAAGTTCTGAATGAGACATGAGTGAAACCACTGCTTTTGTTTCACAGGCTGTGAAAAGCCCATCATGATCAAATTGGACCACATCTGTGTCTTGAGGGTCCCCAGAAGTATATTTAGGGAAATGCTGAACTCCCTCATTAGCCTTTTCAGGTTAGCTTTGAGCACAGGAGCTTAAGAGTCCTCAGTGACAGACATCTGAATCTCAATACATTTTCTGAGTAAGGAGAAAAGTGGGAGTCAAATTTATAATCTGAGCAAACCCAACAAGGTGAATTTCTTCAGATCACAACATGTGGTGTGAGCATAACTCAGGAATGCAGGAGATAGAGATACCTGGAATTGAGACATTCCTTCGAGCTTCCATCAAAGTTGCAAGAACAGAAGCAAAACTGTTCAGTAGCCACCATGGGTGCTGTCCCAGGTTTGGTAGCACAAGGCATCCATGAGTGTTGGACAAAAGATGTGAGCAGATCATGTTGGTTTGTTTTTTTCAAGAACCCATGCAAACTACACAAGATTTTAGTTCTGTTCTGGGCAGCTCCCGAAGTGCTGCCTTTCTACATGGAACTGGTCTTTGAATTACTGAAAAAAAGGAAATAAAAAAGGCATGACAGTCCAAACTCTAGAAATGTTATTACAGATGTGTTTGTAAAAGGGATGAAAGGAATTTTTTCAGACTGTGAATTCTGAAATTTTTTCAGTGGCTTAATAAATGCAATTCTCAGCAGCACTAGTCAGAAAGGTAGCTGTAACATTTGGTACAAGTGTAACTCATCTAGAGCTCCAGAGTACTGCACAGAATAAGTATGATACATTTAGGATCAAATTAGGCCCATTTGAGTTACAGCAGCTAGTAGCCCAGCATTTTGGAAATGCAAGAAGAAGGAAAGGAAGTAAAATAAATCATTTAAATAAAAAGAAAAAAGAACACCATTTGTGGAAAGCTAGTAGCCTATTTATCTTATTGCCCTTTTCAAAAAAAGACATAAACTTGAACAAATTAAGTGCATAAAGTACTGGTTTTGATGAAGGGTTTATTACATAAATGAATATCAGTATGTTGACTGTACCTTTGTGAGTCACAAATGTTAACTATTAATAGAAAAATACATGGATTTTAACAGAGTTGTTCCATGATAGCTATATTTTTGAAGCTGTTAAAAAAAAAGGAATTATAGTTGTAGATAAATTTAGTACCCTAGATGCATGTAATTTAGTAACAAAGTAAATGTTTCCTCTGAGATGCTGCCAGCAATTAGAAATTCCCAGTTTCGTGCCAAGCAGTAAAACCTGCAGCCTTTGCATGGAGTACCTTCTCCTCCTGCACTTCTAATTTCAGTTAAGACTATACAGTTGAGCTTTTTTATTGTTTTTAACAGTTTTTGGGGAAACTGAGGGGGAAAGAGACTGAATTATCCATACTTTTAAAAACATATGCCCTTTTTCAGCTGTCTGTCTACTTCTACTTGTCAGTGAATCCTGATGCACCTTTTTCTGTTTGACTAAAAGGCCAGATAGAATGTAATTGATTTTCTGAACAGAACATTATCAAATCACCCTTAACTTTTTCCTGGGTAAACTGAACAGATACAACTCACTCATTTCAAGGTTCATCTTCAGTCTTCTAATCTCTCCCATAACGCAATTATTAATTCCTCCTTCTTGCATTCCAAATATTAGCACAAGGCTTAGCATTTGCATTAGTCTTGCAAGAGCACTGTATGAAGAGAAGATTGTAAAAAAACTCCATTACTGCCTGGCATTCCTCTGTTTCTATGCCTAACAACTGCAACAAGATCTATCTGTTGATTCCCAAAAGCCCTGGATTTTAGCTGAAATGTAAAGGAGCATTTTGCACACTCCAAGGCAAAATCTATCCCTACATGCAAGGTTGGTCTGAGATGCAGAAGATGGGTTTGACAGGCAGTGTTGTCAGCTGGTAAGATGGTAGGGGAGCACTGAAAACTGACAGTATTTTAGCTCCAGGATACCCCAAAGGCTATGGCCACTTCTCTATGCACGTGTCCAGCTGCAAACCATCGGGGACTATGGCTGTTCTTAAACCTGACAGCAGCAAATATGCAGCCAGCTTATGTACCTGGCGTGTTTCATGTCTCCAGATGATGTGTGTTACCATAGGACCTTCCATGTAAGTATCTGCAGAAATTTGGACTGGGTAAATTTCAGCTAAAGACAACCACATTTGCATGTCCTTGATGTGATAGCACAAATCAGGACCATAAATGTTGTTTAGCTTGTTCTATGATCTGAGCAAGGGGATCACAGAGTAGGTTTGGATCTGGGTTTTTATGACTGATTGATTGATTCCAATAAAGATAGAAATAAGCTTTAGATAGAAAAATTATCTGACACTGGTAGTCAAAAAACAAATACCTGAAAATTCAGAGACACAGATGAAGAATCCAGAGGAAAAAAACCACAAAACATCAAAATCAAACACACACAACACAAAAATACACCCAAAACCAGAGCAGAAGAACCCCAAACCAACAAACATCAGAAGAATAATGCAAAAACCAACAACAGGTTAGTCAGTTATTGCCAGAATAGAGAATCACCACAGATGACTAGTTTCTCCAAAGGCAAAGAGAAACAGAAGCCTAGTATTACTGTACCATGACAAGGGATAGAAAGGATTTGCTCCAATATTACAGAATTACCATCATTTTTTATGTCTTTGAATTCCCTACATTTCAAATACTGCAGGCTCCTGGACCGCTACAATATTCAGGCTCAGTCTGGTGAATCATTCTCAAATTACAAGTAGACTCCTTACCTGGAAGATTTAAGAAAGTTATAAAAATCTTTTAATTGGAAGAGCTTCTCAGCAAGTGTACAGATCAAAAAGTTTTCCAAGTCTTTCTACAAGACCCTGCAAGTCTTGCTTCAGAGCAATTTGTCATTACTGAACACTTACAGGTGAGGTGAGGATACCCCTGTGACCAGACTGAACTCCTTGTTGTGAGCTGGTGTTCAGCAAGAAGCAGGTGGTTGAGACCTAAGAATAGATAATCAGATAAGAGCATCCAAGTCTGGCAGCTCCAAATGTTTGTGGATGATGTCAGAAAACAAATGGCAGAAACATACTGAAGCTTCTTCCTTTCATAAAGTTATTCTACCTGAACCGACTTTGGACATTTGTTTCAGAAGGTACTAGAAATATCAAGTGCATGTAGAAATGGGGATTTTGTCTAGAAATTGTCCACACATTTAGTCACATGATGTACAACCAACCAAAGTGAAGACCACATGCATACATACCTGTGGAATAAGAATGCTTCTATTATTTTTATTACTTTTTATTATTTTGACATAATAATTCCTTTTGTTTGATGTAGCTTATCCCAATAACCCAACAGCTTTTAAATTAACCCTGCTCATAGGGAATGTTTCCTTATTATTTGGGCATGATAGCTGCCTCTCTTCTCCCCATAGAAGTTTGCAGCAACTTCTAAAGCTAAAGCAAGAGATGGGACAGGGTACAATAACGATTTGCTAGGTAGATATATATGCTCAAAGAGTCATTGTTTTCTAGATGAGATATTAAGCCCAGAGTCCTGTAACTGCAAAAACAAAACCAAAACAACCAACCAAACAAACAAAACACAAACAAAAAACCAAACAAAACCCCCAACCAAACAAAAAAGCAAAATACCCCAAAACAAAAAAACAAAACCAGAAAAAGCATTACTCTTTGAGATAGAATTATGGAAGGTTTGGATTTTATGTGGTGAATGATAAGGCCTGCAGAAAATGTCAAATTAGGAGCAAGTGAGTTTCACTGCCCACGGCAAATGGTGTCTGTAAATAAAATCTTTGTTCAGACACTACATGGACACCCTGGAGCAGAACAATACAATATACTTCATGTAAAGGACCTGAAGCTATTTCTGGGCTATCATTGCCTTTATGCTTGATCTCTTGGCAGTTTGATGACAGAACTGGAGGAAAATTTGCCCTTTAAAGACAACAGTAAGATTAATTTACCACCTTCCTCAGAACAGGATGAAGAGCTCCAGAAAAGGAAAACATAAATATTATGTCTTGTCTTCTGTTGTGTTGTGTTTCCAGAAAACTCACTTCTTAGACAGGCTCCGCATTCAGAGAGACAGAAGACTTAAGGACTTTTCCCATCATAAAAGCTCCAGAATAAACCAGGCCATTATGCTTCAGATCCAGCCATGAAGTTGATCAGAACTGGGTAGTGCCATTGTGTTTCCAGTACTGTTATGCTCCTTTTCATACTCAGTAATGTGAGCTGTATGTATTTTTTTTAGTTTTATTTTTAAAATGTTTTTAAAGAAGTGAGCTGCTGCCCAGAGACTTCATCCTAGTGCTACAGCCCACTAAAGGATCTCTCCTTTAGGAGTCCCTCTGCTCTTTCAGTTCAACATATCTTATGGATCAGTTCAGTCTTCCTATTGATACTTTTATTTTTTTTAACTGAAGATTTTCTGTTTGTATTGAGAAGGTTTAAGAAGGGTGCCATAGTAAAGAGTTTATGCTGTGGCTGAGGCTGAAGGTCTCCTTGGTGGAAGCCACTGTATGTTGCCAGCTGCACTCTGAGAAGAGGAAGGCTTATACCATCCCCAAAACCAATTCAAGTGACACAGCTGGCAGAGGGGTAATGGATGAGAGCTTCAGTAGCCTGGTCTTCCCTGCTGAGGAAGGCTGGTGCAAGGTTGAGCTGGAAGTGGAGAGCTAGTTCTCATCAGGGAACAAGGGCCAAAGGCAGCTGACAGGAGCTACCATCAACAAGTGGGGTCTGAGGTCAGCTGGAGAGTGGCTGCACAGCAGGCACAAACACATTCCTTGTTCCAAGCAGGTATCTGCAAGGGCAGCCACATCCAAGCAACTCCAAAGGCTTGTTCATTAGGTGGACTTATGAACATCAGCTGAGACAGATTTGTTCCAAATGAATGGATTGAGTCCACTTGATTAATGAACTGAAAAAGGTCTCGAGGCTGATCTGTTGACTTATTAGAGCAAAATACCACTTCTTTTCTCTTTTAGAAATCAGTAACATGGACAAATGAATTTGAGCACTGTAAAACAAAACCCTTAGCTTCTTGATTTTTGATACTTAAGATATAATTTTTATCATGGTGCTGGTGTACTCTTAGATATTCTTTGGGATGTTTCCTTAGTTCAGTAACCCAGCTTAATGTTGCTTCTGTCAATGTCTTGACCTTAATGGCATGCTACCTTATGAAGTACATCTGACTGCAAAAGACACCTCTCATTAGATTTTCAGTCAGGCCTTCCATCTGTATAGCTGATGAGAGTGGTCTCTGTGCTCTTCATTGAGTGGGCAGATGAACTTTTATCACATGACCTGGCAAATGTGATGGATGCAGACATGTCAGAGTCCCCAGGCAGAATGTGACAACTCACCACTTGCTTTCACCTTGATGTCTTCTCCAGTCAGGCCATATGGTGGGTTTGCTTCTTACAGTTCATCTTTCATCTTCTTTGTTACTCTCAGGAGGTTGGGCAGGTTCATGACCATGAAAATGCAAGCAACTTTTGCAGATTTAATGTAAAAAATGGAGCAGTAACTCTAATTCTAAACTTTCTCTTTAAGCTTAAATAAAAATGAATATTTAATCAATCAATAAAGGAAATACATGCTTTTTACTATGGGTGGAGAAGATAAGCCAACCTACATTTGTAGGTTTCTTGAATTTCTGTCCCATAAAGCTGCAAGAATTTTGCATTTTGTTTCACTATTTGGCTTCTTCGGACTATATATCCTCTCTCTTTTTTTAAATTTTAAATGCAGAAACAATAGAGGAAAAAAAGGTATGAAAAACACAAAATGTTCATGTTTAGTTAATTGATTGAGCCACTAAGGGTATTCTTGGTCTGGGCAACAGTCAGGACACACTGCTGGCTTACTCTGACATAATAATTGCTGAGAATGTTGGTTTACTGAGAGCACTCTAAAACAAACTTTCTATAATTATTTTCCAGTTAGAGGACATGAGGTATTCTTAGTTTAATAATGAAGAAAATAGCTACATCATACTGTAACTTCTTTTAATAAATATTTTTATCAAAGTCATAGACAATTTGTCCATTTTAATGACGTTTTTTCAAATGTGCAAATCGAGCTTGTTAAAAGAAGTGAAGCAGGTTTTCAAAAGTGCCTTTGTTTTTCTTATTGTGAAAGTGTGTAACTGTAACTGTTTAGACTGGTGCACGTGAAAAAATAATGACCATTTTTAAACTTGGAAACAGCCATAATTTTTAGCAGTGATGTATAGGTTATACTGATATGACTCACACATTCTCCATTTTCTGTTTGAGGGACTGACAAAAACCCACTCACTGCACCAAAGCCACAACCTACATGTTTTTCTCAGCCATTTAAAAGAGGAACACAGGGTGCTGGAAACACCTTTCTGCTTGATGGACAGCAGCATTTCAATTTAGAGCTCACTCTAGGGAAATATAAAACTGGAAACTATAAAAGTGGAAAGCAGCATCTCTATATACCTGTCTTTCTATACCAGGGAGGAGACATATCTTCTTAGGAATACACTTCCAAAATTGCAAACAAATTCAGGGATGCCAGAGGAAAGAAAACATGCATGGGTAATACGTTATTATGGAAATATATAATGGATACTGTATTGCCCATTTGACTCTTACTGGTGGGTTTTCCCTATCTGTTTTTTCTTCTGAACAGTATTCTCCATCAGTCACAAGAACTGATCGTCCAAAGGTTTCTAATCATACTCCTGAAAAATGTGGAGCCATTTTCAAGTAGGGCACTGTAATTAGTTTAGCAAAGAAGACAACAACTACTGCCAAGCACCAAGATGCATTAAATAAGGAAGAAAGGATACAAATATTTTTTCATGGGGTTTGATGGGTTCTTTTTGTATCAAAACCTCAGCTGCTAGTGTCCTTTACCAGAAAGTACCCAGTACAGAAATATTTCAGACTTACAAAATATGATCTCCTGTATTGCACTGAATGTCTTTGTTAGGTATTTTAATGAACTTTCTTAGTTAGTTTGATAGTTGTACCTTACACTTAGTAAAGGATATAGGGAATTTACAGTAGGAAGTAAACTCTGCTGAATCCATTCCAGATGGGACCAGCAACCCAGAGATGTGCTTATTGTGAAAGTGAAGTTATAACACAGAATTGCATTTGACTAGAATGTAGTGCTAGACTAGAAGTAGTGCTTGCTGATCTCCTTCATTCAGATTTACATGACTGTGGTGTTGACCTTAGTACCTTGGGGTTGAGAACCGAAATCTCCATTTTATTTTCAGCTAGGAGGCTGAATCTCACCTCTCCCATAGGTACAGGAGCTATCCAGACACTCCACTGGAAATCATGACAACAGAAGAACTAGATTTCTAAGTGAAATAGTCTGAGCTACTAATAGATCACATACACGACAACAGGCATGGCTTTGGTTTTTACTGTAGACTTTAACGATACTTAGTTCACTGCCTACTTTGAAGATACAAGTTTGAAAACACAAGTTTTAGGTGTTTTGGAAATAAAAAAATATCTTTGGCTTACATGTCTAAATTCTGCTTAAGCCCCATGCTCAAAAAAAAATCTTAAAGAGTAACATCACTTAGTATCTTCAAGAGAAGCAAACAGCTGCTCTATTTTTTTCTGTATAGAGAAGTCTGTCTTACTTGATCTTAATATACAATGACTTTTTAATGAATAAGTCAATATTGTTCTCTCAAACTAAGTTCAGAAACTCAACAGAATCCTGTGAAGAATCTTCCTATTATCTGTAATTTTACTATTTTTTTAAATTTGTTCACATACATTTATTATTTACCAAGACTGAAAAGCAAGATTTGTCGGGGGCCTGGGCCCCCGCAGGGGTTGGAGCCCTTGGCTCCTTTTCTTGTTTTCTGCTTTGGATATTTTTTCCTNACACTAAACAAAAATTTTTTCACTTCTCTAGTGCATTCAGGTTCTCCCAAAAGTGAAGGAAGCCTCTCTAAAAGCCTAGGTCGCTGGCTAGGCCACTTTTGAGGAGCTCTGGGGATATAAAGAAACCACCAGAGGAGCAGGAGAAGCTTTCAGGCTTTCCTGGACTCCAACAAAGATTCTTTCTCTGGCCTGAAAACTTTGAAAAGGAGAACTGGCTCAGTTGAAAAATACAGTATTGTCAATGGGTATGATTGATCATGTAGGGGCCAAGCTCTAAATTAAAGTAGATATGAATAGCATTCTAGACCATCCATGCAGAACACTAAAAGCAGCTCTGTGCAAAAAAAGTAAGCACTGCATAGTTCTTTTAGCTAATGCATTGAATAGTTCAGGTAAATCTGTTGTAAATCTCTACAAATGAGGCTTTTTTTTAAAAATAAGAATACCTATTAGAACATGAAACAGAGGACACAAGTCCCAAAGGGGTCTGTTTGTTTAAAAACGAATCATCTCAGAAAAAAGAAGTGTTCATCACTTCCACAGCCTTTAGAAAGCAAACTTCAGGACTTTACACTGAATTCCTTTTCAACTTGGTAGTACTTGTAACACACACAAAAACGATGTTTTGCTTTGTTTAATTTGCATTATTCTTGACATATTTGTATAAACACTGCACTTACATTATCTCAGTTTCTTTTAGTTTTAAATTGTTTAGTATTGTTGCATGTTCTTAAACAGCTACTCCCTTCAGACCCTAAAACACTGCTTTTGTTTCCAAGCTAAAACTATTCATGGAATTTCTGCAACCTGGAAAGCAATGACTAACACAAAACTCTTTTGCCACACCTAATCTTGTGAAATGTGTCACGGAACTTATCAAATATATCCAGATATCATATATCTGACATATCTACTACATATCAACACTAGACACACAAATACCCCTTGCTGAGAAATAAATGTCAAATATGCTTGCAATATATTGTTTACAAGAGGCAGGGAGAAACCCTATTTTTAGAAGTAGTTTACATAAAGGCAAAACTGATGAATAGTCCCTTGAATAACCTTTATCAATTCAACTATGGCATATATCCAGTTTGAAGATTATGATTTTTTTTTCCATTTTTTCCTGAGGGCAGAGCGTTGGGTGGAGAGAGTGGACTTTTCTGTAAAATTTATTTATTCAGCTCATGACGTCTGGAATACTTTATTTCAGTTAATGCAAACACAAAGTTTCATCAGGAAAATATTTTCTTTGGGTATTTAGTTTTGGTGTTTTTGTGATGCAGATAAAAAACATTTAATCCTGTGATTGACATAAGCCCCATCCGTAAGCAGCTAAATACCAAATGACAGAGACTGCACCCATTCTTTCAAGTTCACAAGGCAAGTACTAGTGTAGTGCAGCCTGAAATATGACATAATGGCATACTTTTCATCTAATACTTCTTGAGGAAGGAAATAAATACAATTTGCTGTTCAGGAACTTTCTGTTACAAGGAAACAGTTCCGAATAGAACACGTGCAGAATTTGCAAATTTCATTTCAGAACTCAGGTACAGTTCAACTATTCTGCAGGGTCATTTTGCAACGCTCTGTTTTGCTCATCATGATGAAATAGGTCTAGGTTGCTGCTTCACCTATTCTGCTCTATAGTTCTCTGAAGGATTGTGAAATGGTCAGCAAAAACATCTGAGAGAACAGCAAAGGTGGGTAACTAACAAAGTACCTAATCTTAAAAAGGAGGCAACTCATGGCTCTTTAAATGCTACTAAATCTAAACTGTTCAAATAATGGCAACATGGGAAACAGTTGGGTATGCTTCAAGTGGGCTAGCTGTTTGCTAGGGAGTAATTCTGAAATGACCAGTGGGAAACAAGAATGCATTTTGAGACAAACCAGTCAGTCAAACAGCTGTTCAAATGAAGAGATTTTTCAAAGGACATGTCACTGTCAAGAGCAATCCGACATGAACTTGATCCACAAGAAGAGCAGGGATTAAAAGAGACTGAAGATAATGGGTTTTTTTTTTTCTTTTCTTCAAACATTCAGACTTACACACATCTGGAGCATAAAACAAACAGAAAAGGCCTGTTTACAAAAATGTCTATCAGTTTTATATTAAGTTTCATGATGTTGCAAATTACTTATCACTGCCATTTTAACCTTTTAGAGGTTTTACTACCTGGCCTCCACCTTTAAAATGTTCTTCCAATACTGTTTGAAACTCTAAATACATGTTCAAATTTCTTTGCTGACAAGTATATTTGTAGTAGTTTTGCCTCCAGCATCACTTGTCATACTCAGAGAAAGCAAATTCTTATGAGGGAGATTTCAGAAAGAAGACAAAGACTTCTCATTTTCAGGCCAAATTTCAACGTTAAGACCCCCACAAAACGCCCAAAATGCAGTTGACTTTTTCTATCACAGTACAGATTCTACGGGTTTCCGACTTTTTACTCTGTTCTGAGTTTTTATTTTTGAGTTTTCTTGTTTGCTTGTTTGTTTAAAATAATGGATATGTTTCAGTAGCATGTAATTTTTAAAGGCTTCTCATTTACTCTCCGTGTGCGTTTCTCTCCTGCCTGGAGTTTCCCAAACGTGTATCAGAATGTGGTGATGTATTTTTTGCTCCCAGAAGAGAGACTTACAGCCTCTTACAAGCTCCATACGAGCTCCACACACATACACACTTTGCATCTTAAGGGCACTTCCTTTTACACGAAGCGTCTGGCAGCCGGAAAGCAACTCTCATTTCCGCCCTCTCCTCTTGTTACGAGAACTTATTGTTGCCTTCCACCTTGGGGGTGTTTCGCTTCACCGCTCTCATCCCCCGCGCGTTGGGTGCCGTGTCCCGCCCTCCGGGGCTGAGGGGGCCGCCGGGGCCGCCCTTTCCGGCGGGGCGGAAGCGG